>CM042216.1:28073942-28228942 GCA_023566465.1 Cottus gobio | reverse complement strand
TAATGTAGCCAGCTGCACCTCCCTCCTTTCGGGGGTTGACCATGATTGCTCCCCTGGGTGGCCCGAGTCCAACTTTGAAATCGGTAAAGAGATACAGGAAGCTTCTCTTAGATGTATTTATGTGTTGTATTTATTTATAAATTCCATTCTACAGTATATTCAGCAAACAGGAGTAATGATTGCCTTTGTGCCAGACTCTAGATACATTACATTCGCCGCCAGAACTGGTCCAACGTGCCCTGACCCTTAAACTAGTCTGAGAGCTAAGCAAATCGGACCAAATGCTGCCCATGCATACTGCTGTTTGGTGGAAAGGTCCACAATGTCTCATTTCTTTCTTACTGGAATATGTCTGTCACTGTTTCTATGGTGTTGCGATCCCTTTTCCCATCTTCACGTGTAGTCTAGAGCGGAAAGCAAAAAAGTTCATGATCCCTCTTTGGGGGTTTTTGAAAGGCTTTCGAGGAATTCACTAATCTTGAGTGAAAGTGAACAAGACATGTTGAGCGATGGCGAAAAACAACACCTAGAATGTCATAGACATAACAGACTGCTCACTGGATAGCAAAGGGATTTTGGGACAGACACATTTTTAAACCCATCTGATTGATCTGTTCTAAGTGCATGAGGCTCAAACATACATGACAATGTACAATTATAAGCAATATACTGGTGATGTTGTCCGTGATATAATCAGTTATTCAAATCTCTACTAAGCAACTTACACAATGTGAACAAAGCCTACGCTTCAGTAAAGAACCGCCTCACATTTTTCTTCCTAGCTTATTTCCAACACTAATGTTAATCTTTCGTTCCAAACCTGATCAGTCATCGGTCATCAGTCCATCTCGGATTGCTCACAGCATTTGCATGTGTACAGACGTGTGTGTGTGTGTGTGTGTGTGTGTGTGTGTGTGGGCATTATGAGTAATATGACCAAGTAGGTGCTACTATGTAAAAGAGTGTAGGCTATTGGTTTAAATCCTCCTACAGTGGAAACTAGAGCTTGATCTTAAAGAAATTCCTCTTAAAATCGGCTTCGAAGAAGAATTGCATGTTAAAGGATTTGAGGGTTTAGCTCACAATCCCACAATGCTGTTATTTGGTCTTTGGACCTGCTTTATTCACATTTGTAACAATATTACAGCGTATAGTCCTCAGGTTCTATGTAGTACTGTTGACTCTTCTGAGGTTCATCGTGTTTCCTGTCTGCTCAGTAGACTGACTCACTGGATGTAGACTGTGTGTATAAGCCTGCCATTGGTAGTTCTTCTCCATCCTCTATCCCTCCTGTATCTAAGACAACTCTGATTGATTTAAAAATGACAAAAAACAATAGTTCATCAATGTTTTTCTTAGTCTTCCATAAATAAGAATATCTTTAGGTTTTTGACTGTTAATAATACACAGATTCATTGACATTGGAAATAATAGTTATTTGCAGCCCCAGTAGAACATTTTAAATAAACATTTTCAAAAGCTGAATTAACTCCACAGTATAGATGTTGCATATGAATAATTCATAAAGAACAGTATTTGCCCATGCTTTTTTGGGGATTGAGAGAACGCTGTGATCCACATCATCTCACCCCTACTGCAACCTTGACAGTGAAGTCTGTTATTCTGTTTTCTTGGGAAGATACTTTATCGGCCCTGGAATTCCTTCCTAAAATCCCTGAACCCCTGGGGGGGAAGCACAATGGCAGGATTTCTGTGCTTTGGGTAAGAACAGCCTGGCTCCATCCTTCCTTTTCCTAATGGGGAGCTCAGGGCTAACTTGGACTGACAAACACTCGTGTTCCCAGGGGTGACAGTGGGGCTTAGCCTTGGGAAACTGTCAAGGAACATGGATTCTTTTACCTTCCACTCAAGAATTTGAGACCCTAGTGTGAGATCATATTTAATTTAAGTCATTGAGGCTTTTTTTCTGACGTGCTCACTTATCCTGTAGTTTCCTCCAGACAGCATCAATCCAACAGAATCCACTCGAGATTGCACACGTTTAGAAGGCAAACTCATCTTTGTATGGTGTGGTACGTGCATGTAAGGATACAGTAAATACGTTTGGACTTGATTCCCCTGCGCAATTACAATGAAAGTTTCTAAAATGCATTAATGCAAATCCTCTCTAATAAGCAGTTTGATTAATGTGATTTGATACTTAAGCAGATCCAACATTTATAGTGCAATTGGCCTGCCAAAAATTCATATCACGGTATTTTGTTAGATTCTGGCGGTTTCACGGTATATCACTGTATTTTCTTTTTCAAGTAAACACATTAATTAATTAATTGACGTCGCAAAGGACCGGCGGCCAAGTGATGAAAAATGTGTTGAAAACTAAATCAATGTGAATCCCATTTGTCTGTGGATTCTCAAGAAGATTTCTTCATTTATTTTGTACTCATTTCTGCACATTGAACCATAGATAACTTCCCACTGCGTTCGTATTTCGGGAACGCAAGCAGGCTGTTATGTTGGCGGCATAATGGGAACCAATTTGTAATAGAATGGGTGTTGATTTGCGTCTCAAGTAGATGTTTCAGCATGATTACGCCGCGGGCCAAAGAGTGCCCAACACTTGTGGGAGCAGAAGCCATTGTAAACACGCTGATTAACCCGCGTTGTGCTCCGGTGTTGACACAGTATGTCAGTGAAGCTCCTGATTAGCTCGGCCTGGCTGAGGCCAGAGCTTTGTACCGAGAAGACGGGAGGGCATGTCTGATCGTGTACACAGCGAAGGACGATCTTATCACGTTGAAAGTTTTGATGGGTTTGTGTGTGTTTTGGCCGGCGTACAGGCCTCCCCCTCCTGCAATGACAGCATGAAGATGAATCCACTTCTTATCATCCGTCTAGTATTTACTGATAATCAACGTCTGTTGCCTGGATACTGGGCTGAGCATGGTGCACTTCACGAGCACACTGTGCCAAATCTTATATTGCTCAGTCGAGAAGAAAATAACACTTGGGTTACACTTCACTAATTTCAATGAGCTTGAAGCTAAAGCTCCGTTTCCATGGGATTATTATTAGCTGGGGACATCCAGCGATTTAAAATAATTGCAGCAATTGTCAGTGATGCTAATCCGGTACCAGCCGTAATTGGGTGAAGACGGAGGTCTCGTGATAATACTCGTGATGATACTATTCACATCAAACTCCCAGGAACACAAGTTGCACCTTGACCTTGGTGGGATTTCTGTTGCTAGGAAAGGGGAATCAGCTGGATGAGAGTTATATGCATTTTGGTTGAACTCTATAATCGAGAAAGTTACAATTTTTTTCAGTGTTAACTGGAAGTGTACACTCTGTTATTGATAATTTCAGCATTTTTTCCCACCATTTCAATGTGTTGCAGTTCTGAGGCTAAAAACCGATCGGTGGATATTGTCAACATGTTTATCAGGTAAACTCTAAATGAGCCTCTGTGCGAAATAAAAGCGTATTTTTAAAATCTGAATGATCCAAGATGTCAAGACCGGGGGCGTCCGCCCGTCTGTCTGACTGTAGCTCCCAGTTAGGCTGCTGGGTGGACGCTGCCCTCGGCCTCATGGAAACTGTAGCAGGCAGGATATTTGAGACCAGTGGAGGCCCCTGGAAAAGCCACGCTGCTTAGGAAGCTTAGCTGGTGTCAACACGGGGGCTCTTTGTTTCTGATCTTACAGAGCTGTAGGGGGTTGTCACTAAAATCCTGGTAGGTATGGGGTGTATGGTATGGAAAGGTATTTCTGTGAGCTACTTGGGTTGGTTATCGTGTAAAATCGGAAACCACCACAGTCTGGCTGTTTTTGATCTACGTAGACGACCCGGAAGGTCCCAGTTGTTGAAAGGGCTATCTTGTAACCTTAAGGCATCATGATCCATGCATGACGGTGTTTGATCAACTGAAGCTGTACTTCACTCAATGGGCCTTTTACATTTTATGGAGGAGAAAAATCCACGTTTTCTTTTATCTCTTCTTAAACTTTACGCAGTACTCTTGTGTGTGTTCATTCTCACTTTCACTTCCTGTGTCTAATTTGCCTAAAATGAAATAGTGTTTGAGATGAGCTGGGTTGGTCGAGTGGGGATTTGTAACTGCTCTCCCAGAGTAATAGCTAAAAATTGTGATGGCATTTGTGCCATTGAGGGAAGTTTAGTAGACCCTGAAGTGAGCATTGAGTTGAAGGTCCATTCCCCCTCGCACACAACTCCTCAAGCCAGAGTGGGGCGACACAATCAAAGCCCTGTGTATCCCAGTCCCACCCAACTGGTCTCCCTGGTCCTCTGAAGGGACATTGTTGCGGAGCCGAAGCTTTCCTTCCTCAGCAGCTCTTGGCCTGGTGGTGGATCTGCACTGCAGAGTAAAGGTTTATCAAAACTAGAGGCCTAAACTGTGACTAATGTGCAGGATACACAATAGTCACAACACCTCCTTAATCTAGCGCACTGACTGGCCTTTTAATACACACGGAAAAAACACAACCAACAGCTCATTTTGCATCACACAAGGACATAAAAGATTTGACCTTTAAGTCATAAAGATCATATTTGACAATGATATATATCAATTTATCTTAAAAGTGTTTGTGACGGCAGTTTTGTAAATCGGTGAGCATCAAATGACAGCAGTTGGGGAAACTGGGTGTCATTTACAGATATTGGTTAACTACAAACACCTCAACCCTTTGTATTAATGTGGCCAATGTGTTGTTGTATACAGGAAACATTGACACTGTAAAGAAGGTCTGACACTGATGATTTAAGCTTTCTCTAATATTAAGTTATTGCATTCTGTTTTTGAGGAAACATTATATGGACTTTAACTCACCATATAATTAAGTTATTGTGATTAAGGTGAGTCTGCAACATCTTGTTCAACCATTAAAATGCAACATTTCTCTGCTTCACCAATACTTTACTTTGTCATTTAGACTTACAGGAAGAATAAAATGTTCACAATGTGAGTTTTGTCTTAAAAATGGTTGTGCTCGGTGAAGGCGAGCTGAATCACTTACTATTCAAGTAATAATTGTACGTTGTGTCAGCGTTACTTATGATGTGAATTCTTCTCAAGATTTAACTTTCAAAAGCTTGACTGTCAGCCGTAAATGTTATGCCTACTTGGATCTCGTGTTGGCTTACAAAGGAGAGTAAGTGACATGAACCTTTTCAATGGTCACCCCTACTCATACAGACACTCGCATGCCAAGATGGTAAATGACTTGGCAGACAAGTCGCAACTGTCAGCATCACCTTGCAGCTAAAAAAAAACAACCTTTCCCTCACCCAGCACCTTAGTTCACATGTGACCCTTGTCAGACTTTCCTCCGTCCTTTTAAAGCACAGCTTCTTTTCACTCCTTTATCCCCGAAAACTGCCACGCCATCGCCATGCCAAATACTTCTTCCTCTAACCTCATGTGGGCTGAAGGCCCCGCCAGGCCTGCAAGAGAATCGGGGGAGAGAAACGCGGGAGGGAATGGGGGGTGGAAGTGAGTAGCGCCAATGGGGGGCCAGGAGCGGGGGGTTAATCCACAACCCAAACATTGTTCCATCATCTAATCAGGGTGGAAATGGGACGGACTGGCTGGAATACTAACATTTAGCTTAGGGCTAGGCCATTTTACTCGCAGGAAATGTGACTTGTTTAATCAGAGGGGCTTATCGAGGGTCGAGGGGAGCGGGAGGCATAAAGATGGGAACCGAGCTTTGGAATTCAGACTGTTAAAGCTCTTAAGAAAACAAGTTTGGAAGCGAGCAGTCTCCTCTGCCCGAATGCCAGGTGTATGGTTTGAATGCAAAGAGCACACTGTTGCAAATGTCACACAGTCACACGCTTGGTGTGTGTTTGCAAAAATTTAGAAACTCCATTTTATTTTTGAACTTTTAGAGATGCTCTGCACAACTTTTTGGCGCTTCTGGCAGCCGGTCTGATTCACAGCTGAATATACAAAGAGCCCATCGCGAGCCTGAGGAGAAATGGCACCAATGAAAGGCTGCACTGTGGGAGTGTGTGGCACACTTGCTAAGCTGTTTGCCTCATTGAGTAACATTCACTGCCACAATGTGATAGACACAGTTGTAAAGAAAGCGCATTCTGCAGTGGGTTCAGTTTAAATTGATTGGAATGATTTTGTCAGCGCATTATGAATATACAGTTTTGAGTCCTCTTGCAGGGTTTGTTTCACTTTTTCAAAGAAGTAACATGATCAAGAACCACTTCTGCAGTGTAATAGTCTTATTGGCAACAGAAGAAACCGGTCTGTGAACACATGTGCTGGAGCAGAGGAGACCAGAGGATGATCTGAACCAGAGCTGTTAGTCACTGCAGAAGGGTGGCAGTGTTTTACCTTATTTTTCTCACTTTCATTGAAAATCATATTGAAATAATTTTGGTGATATTTTTGCGTGGATCTTTAACAAACAACGAGGACTCTGCAGCACAGCAATATTTAATATATAATGGGTTTTTGTCACACATTTTACGATGTGAAAATTGCAGTAGGCCTTATTTTGATAGAATGTGGATTAATTATTCATCCCTAATACAATGACAATACCGTGTCAACGTAGTGATATATTTATCATTATTCCCTCTTGTCCTCAGTGTTGCATAATATATTGTCAGACATCTTTGAAGCTGTAACTATAAAGCACTTCCTTTGGTGTCGAATACTCTATCTGTATTTTCTTGAAAGTAGACTTGGCAGACCACAGACGTGAGACGGCCGTGCTTCATTCTTTAGACATCTGAAAGTCGACCTTGTTTAGTTCCGAGCTTCCTCAAACAATGAGTTTACGTGAACATTGGCCGTGAGGTCATTTCACTTTTCATCTTTCATGTGAAAGGAAGCCGAGAACAAGACACAAACCTATAAATCTAACAAGGGTCAAAGGTGGTTCTGGAAATCCAAGGAGAACCACTGAAACATAACAACTAAATTGAAAAGAAGTGTTTGCAATTATATTGTAACTAAGTGCAGAATAACACTTTGCATTATGGCCATAGTAATTGGTTAAAGTCCCACTTACTGTACCTTTTTTATCAATGTAGTCGGCTGGTAATGCAGCAAATAGTTGAACGTTTGACATGAATCTTTTCATGGACTGTGACTTTGAGCTAAAACAATATCCAGCAAAGTATACTCTGCTGAAGAGCAGCATTTCTTTGGGCCAGCAATTCTCGCTCCTTATTGACATCATGTGTTTAACTGTCCTTGACATCCACTGACACTATGCATTTAAAGTCTGATTGATGCTGGAAAGAGAAAGAATGCACCTTTTAGGACCTTTTCTAAAGGGGATTCACAACATACTTGGATGACATGTGTCACCAGCAAATTAGCAGTAGCTTGTTTGTTAGAGTCCACTCCTTTACTGAGAGAGGCGAAAAGAGACACAAGCAGCAGAGTTGTAATTTGCCCTTTTTTGAACGAGCGTCTCGTTGAAGCAGTGTTAAAGTCGACGTGTCGTAAGGATCTCTTCTCTCGTCGGAGTGAGATGCAAAAACATGGGGAAACTTTCTCACACTCCGAGTTCCTCACTTGTCTTTGGGAACTACCGTCACACAGGGTTTAGTTGAATACGACAGGTTCTGCACGCGTGTGTGTTACTTTGTGCGTGCGCTGCACGATGTCTTGTGATCAGGTGACACAACTGTTGCAGGAAACTACTTTTCATCTTGATCTGTGGTCTGACGGCGTCAGTATCAATGTCGCAATACCAGAGAACTCGGATAGCATCAGTAGAAGAGTGATGCACTTTATTATACTTGTTTTGTCAGGGAGCCGACTGTCTAAATGAAATGCTATGAATTCAGCTGAAGAAGAACCTTGTTTGGAGTCTTATTTTGATGCAAAGATGTATTGATTAGCAGGTATGGAGCACAACGTGAAGGTTGAAGCTGTGCTCTGTTGATTTAGATTTTTGGTCCAAGTTTACTTTGCTTGTAGGAGATGCTCTGTGAATGAGGACCAGTCTTTCTCCGAAAATACAAAGATTTGGTGATTAGCAGAAAAGTAGAACAACATGGAAGGGAAAGCTGTGCTCTGAACTCCAATACAGCAGTTTTTTCCCTAAATGTAAATATTGTGATTATCATTTTGGCTCCCTTCATGCCTGCCAGGCCTTGATGTTTTGGCTTTGACTGAGAACTATTCACTGAATAGAACAATCTTCATTTTACTGCCCGTATATACTGTAAATTGGAAAGTTTAAGCTTCATTGGGTTTGAACCAAATGTTAGCTTGCAACTAAAACCACTCACTATGTTAGGTTTAAGACTTTAAGTCTTCAAATAGCTCCATCGACATTAGACTTTTAGGAAGATCATTAATTGCAATGCTGACGAGAACAACACTGTATTCTATAGATGTATGTAAACAGCACAAGACTGTAATTTTGAGATTATATCATCACAATTACAAACACTGCTACAAAGCGGTGTCTTAGCAGCTGCATGATGATGAGATTCATCTGTCACCTTTTTAACTGAGGTCTGATGAATTGTTCTATTAATAAAACATTACAATTGTATAAGTTATAGACCAATCATGGTGCTGGAGTTTGTGGTGTTGTTAGTGTTACTTCAAAGTACCTTTTTTATGGGTAAAATATTGCGTCTACAATCATGTCCAACAATTTTTTTAGTTTGAGCATGCAAACAGTCTATTCTTAAATCTGCTCTGTGTGTGCTAAAATAGTGATTTGAAGTAAGAGACTTTATGGACCAAACTTCCCGGTGGTCTCCAGATTTACCGTCTGAAGACAAACAGCAGACGGACGTCCAGTCGGTGGGCTCGTCTCCAGAGACCGAGGTGTGACGTTGAAAACAGATCCACTCTGGGGAGATTTGTTCCTGCAGACTGGTGCAGCTGACGGATCAGCATTCCCCGGAGTGTTGTTATTTCACGGTTTCTAATTAAGCGTGCGTCTACCCCTGATTTTTTTTAAATTTCTTTTAAATTATTATTATTTCAAATGTTTACGTCATTACAGTGAGTTTGCCGGGGAGTACTTTGACGTTCTGCAGAAGTAATTTGCCATATTGCTGTGGTTAACCATGGAGAACCTCCACGTTTGCTTACAGGAAAATGTGCACGACAATGAGCTTTACTCAAATTATAATATAATAATTCTCGTGTCATTGGTTTAGTTCTTTATTGGAACTGCCACGTAATGGGACGTGAGGGTTATGGGTTTAATCCCCACAACTGTCAGTCTGTCTGCACCAACTTGGTGCCATGTTAAAAATGCCCTTTAGCCAATAAAATGATGTACACACCACTCCCAGTCTAACATGCACATATAATGCAGCTTTTGATCAGATGAGACCAGAGCGTCTTGCTGAGTAGGAGCGCTGCATGAGTAATCGGGGGGTTGTGTAAGGTCTCCCACACCAGATGACTCTCACAGGATCCTCCATGTGCCGGGGAACATTTCTGCTTCTCTGAAGCTAAAACAAGAAAGCAACAGCAGAAGTTGTGTGTTTGTTTGTGCTTTTAGACACTTGAAAATAAGGAGCCGAGCTGTATCCCTCCTCACATACTTCAACATGTGTTAACATGAACATCAGCATCCTGTAAGGAGTCGTAAAATGTTGTTTTTCGACAAACAATGCTGGGTTTCATAGCAGAGGAATTTCTGTCTGAGTGATCTGGCTCAGGGTGATTGATCTCCCCACTTGAACGGCACACTTATTCATCTTGCTTTCCTTTTGTTCTGCTCTCCATGACTACAAATCACCACAATGCATTGCTGCTGCCTGCAGTGTGCGGTTGGCACATGTGAATGGTAAAACTTGCGTAACGTTCAACCCCACATCATTTTTCTCACATTGGCTTTCTTTTAGAAAATGGTACGATGGTCTTGTAGCTGAAAGCTTTTTGAATCAACGTCGGGTCCTTTATCCTGACGGAGGTCATTATACCCTTTCTGCGAGGTGGTCTCTCACGATGTCAGCCATTGCAAGTATTATTCTATGAAACGTGGTCATCTATCACAACAGACTTAAAGAGTCTGCTTTCATCAAACCAGTCTGATAAAAACCCTGGACTGTCGCGCTCCAGTGCTGATTTCCGCTGTATAATAGCGAGCCGAATTATACTCTATTAACTGGCATTACCTGTGATGATCCCTGTTTCATAATACTCTCTTGTTCATTGTCTCTGGCCCGGCTAGTGGCTCCAGCTCGACTCAATTGATCTCAAAACGCAGCCTCTTCCTCGGAGCGATCCGTCTCAACTCCCGCCAAAAAAAGGAAAAGTGGGGTGTTTGTAGTCGGCCTCCTGTAAACACATGCTGACATCAAATGTCTACGCTGGGTGAGTGAATGCTTTCCGTGTGCGTGGCCCGATGAGGGACCATGAATCATTGCGTTTGTGTCGGTTAGTAAAATATGACTAGTCAGAGTTTTCTTATATTTGGCTCGAGATTGTTTGAATGTGCATCCTTCTGGCTGTTGCTACACTCTGTATTCTACTGTATCTGCTGGCATCAGTGTCTCCAGATCACTCTGACACGGTAAATTGTTGGATCGGCGACTGATTGTGTGGATTTAGCGGTGATCTGCCATGCAGGATTTAGACGAATTATCCAATATTAGCCCAAATCTTCTTGGATCTCTGCCAGCTCATGGAATCCTCATGATGGATGCTAAAAATCTGGCAACAAGGGAAAAGATACTCAAGCTATCAGTTTTCCAGGCCCACATTGGCCCCAGATGCCTTGACCACCTCTGTTACGCTCTGAGAGGGAGGGTTTCTAACGGCGTGTTGTATCTCACTTTTGTACAACATGGATTATAACATATCCCTGATAACAGGTGGTGCTGTATTTATCATATTTTGTGAGACATTTCATATTATTCTTCCAGATGTTTAGTTGTGCATTGCAACTAATGATTATATTAAAAAATGATATATACAATAATTGTGAAAACCGCTTGTCACCGCTTCCTCCTACCATTTTATAATCTGCAACCAGGAATTGTTTGGATGTTTTGCCTGAAAAACAATTAATCATCATATTCTGTAGATGGTCTGACAGATTTATCCGTTTCTTATTTTATGTGAACTGGACTGAAAGGTAATTCTTATTTTTTTATGTTATTTATTTTATTTTATGTGAACTGGACTGAAAGGTCCTCCTTCGCGAATCGCCACCTTAACGCGGTGAAGGAGTTTGAGTGGCTCAATGATCCTGGGAGCTATGTTGTCCGGGGCATCTGCCCCTGGTAGGGTCTCCCAAGGCAAACAGGTCTCGGGGGAGAGCCCAGACTAAGAGCGGTTCAAAAAACCTCGATGATAAGCAGCCCAAAGACTGTAGCTACCTCGCCCGGACCAGGGAAACCGGGGCACCCTCCCGGAGCCAGACCCGGGAGGCGAGCTCGTCGGCGAGCGTCTGGTGGCCGGGCTTTCGCCCATGGGGCCCGGTCGGGCTCAGCCCGAAGAAACATCATGGTGCAGCCACCCTGTGGACCCACCACCCGCAGGGACAGACATCGGGGTCGGGTGCTATGTAGACCGGGCGGCGGGCCGGGCAGGGGGCCTGGACGAGCCGATCGCCGGCGACATAGACTAGCTCTAGGGACGTGGAACGTCACCTCGCTAGCGGGGAAGGAGCCGGAGCTGGTGAGGGAGGTGGAGCGGTACCAGCTAGATATAGTTGGGCTCACCTCCACGCACAGCGCTGGCTCTGGAACCAAACTCCTGGAGAAGGGTTGGACTTTGTTCTTTTCTGGAGTCGCCCAGGGTGAGAGGCGCCGGGCGGGAGTGGGGATACTCACGAGTCCCCGGCTGAGCGCCGCCGTGTTGGAGTTTTCCCCGGAGAACGAGAGGGTCGCCTCCCTGCGCCTACGGGTTGCGGGGAGTAAGGCTCTGACTGTTGTTTGTGCTTATGCACCAAACAGCATTTCGGAGTATCCGGCCTTCTTGGAGTTGGTGGGAGGGGTCCTGGAAAGGGCGCCGCCTGCCGACTCCATAGTTCTCCTGGGAGACTTCAACGCTCACGTGGGCGACGACAGAGAAACCTGGCGGGGAGTGATTGGGAGGAACGGCTTGCCTGATCTGAACCCGAGTGGTGTTTCGTTGTTGGACTTCTGTGCTAGCCACAGTTTGTCCATAACAAACACCATGTTTGAACATAAGGTGGCTCATAAGTGTACCTGGTACCAGAGCACCTTAGGCCGGAGATCAATGATCGACTTCGTAATCGTATCATCTGATCTGCGGCCGTATGTTTTGGACACTCGGGTGAAGAGAGGAGCAGAGCTGTCAACTGATCACCACCTGGTGGTGAGTTGGATCAGATGGCGGGGGAGTCGGCCAGAAAGACCTGGCAAGCCCAAACGTATAGTGAGGGTGAACTGGGAACGTCTGGCGGAGGATCCTGTCCGGGAGGTCTTCAACTCCCACCTCCGGAAGGACTTCTCACACATCCCGAGGGAGGTTGGGGACATGGAATCCGAGTGGATCATGTTCAAAGCCTCTATTGTGGACGCGGCCGCTAGGAGCTGTGGTCGGAAGGTCATCGGTGCCTGTCGTGGCGGCAACCCGAGAACCCGGTGGTGGACACCGGGGGTGAGGGAAGCCGTCAAGCTGAAGAAGGAGGCCTTTCGGGCTTGGTTGGCCCAGGGGTCTCCTGAAGCAGCTGACAGGTACAGACAGGCCAGAAGGACTGCAGCTGCGGTGGTCACGGATGCTAAAACTCGGGCATGGGAGGAGTTCGGGGAGGCCATGGAGAAGGACTTTCGGTTGGCCTCAAGGAGGTTCTGGCAAACCATCCGACGACTCAGGAAGGGAAAGCAGGGCCTTCCCCAGGCTGTTATCAGCGGGGGAGGGTTGCTGCTGACCCAGACAGAGGATATCGTCGGGCGGTGGAAGGAGCACTTTGAGGAACTCCTAAACCCGGTCAACATGTCCCCTGAACAGGGGGCAGCGCCTGAAGACTTGGGGTTGGATGAACCCATATCCCTGGCAGAGGCCACTAAGGTAGTCAAAAAGCTCCTTGGTGGCAAGGCGCCGGGGGTGGATGAAATCCGCCCTGAGATGCTGAAGGCGCTGGACTTTGTTGGGCTGTCTTGGCTGACACGCCTCTTCAATGTCGCATGGGGGTCGGGCACAGTGCCCATGGACTGGCAGACCGGGGTGGTGGTTCCCATCTTCAAGAAGGGGGACCGGAGAGTGTGCTCGAATTATCGGGGTATCACACTACTCAGCCTCCCGGGAAAAGCTTATGCCAGGGTGCTGGAACGGAGGCTCCGACCGTTTGTCGAACCTCGGATTCAAGAAGAACAGTGCGGGTTTCGTCCTGGTCGTGGAACAGTGGACCAGCTCTTTACCCTTGCAAGGATACTGGAGGGGTCCTGGGAGTTTGCCCAACCAGTCTACATGTGCTTTGTGGACTTGGAGAAGGCTTTCGACCGGGTCCCTCGGGGCTTTTTGTGGGGGGTGCTGCGGGAGTATGGTGTGCCGGACCCGTTGCAACGGGCCATCCGGTCTCTGTACGCCTGCAGTAGGAGCTGTGTTCGTATCCTCGGCAGTAAGTCAGATACGTTCCCGGTGGGTGTTGGCCTCCGCCAGGGCTGCCCTTTATCACCGGTCCTGTTCGTGACTTTCATGGACAGGATATCTAGGCGCAGCCGTGGGGCGGAGAATGTCAGGTTCGGGGATCTCAGGATAGCCTCTCTGCTGTTTGCAGATGATGTGGTCCTGTTTGCCTCCTCGGACCATGACCTCCAGCATTCACTGGGGCGTTTTGCAGCCGAGTGTGAAGCGGCGGGGATGAGAGTCAGCACCACGAAATCTGAGGCCATGGTGCTCTGCCGGAAACCGGTGGATTGCTCCCTCCGGGTGGGGACAGAGTGCCTACCACAAGCGAAGGAGTTCAAGTATCTCGGGGTCTTGTTCACGAGTGAGGGTAAAATGGAGCGGGAGATCGACAGGCGTATCGGTGCGGCTGCAGCAGTAAAGCAGGCGTTGCACCGGGCCGTCTTGGTGAAGAAGGAGCTGAGCCGAAAGGCAAAGCTCTCAATTTACTGGTCGGTCTACGTCCCAACCCTCACCTATGGTCACGAGCTTTGGATCGTGTCCGAAAGAACGAGGTCGCGGATACAAGCGGCCGAAATGAGTTTCCTCCGTAGAGTGGCCGGGCTCAGCCTTAGAGATAGGGTAAGGAGCTCGGACATCAGGAGGGAGCTTGAAGTCGAGCCGCTACTCCTTCGTGTCGAAAGGAGTCAGCTGAGGTGGTTCGGGCATCTAATTAGGATGCCTCCAGGACGCCTCCCTTTAGAGGTTTTCCAGGCACGTCCATCTGGTAGGAGGCCCCGGGGAAGACCCAGGACACGCTGGAGGGATTATATCTCCCAGCTGGCCTGGGAACGCCTTGGGATCCCCCAGAATGAGCTGGTAGATGTTGCGGGTGAGAGAGAAGTCTGGGTCGGCCTGCTTGACCTGCTGCCTCCGCGACCCGACCCCGGATAAGCGGTGGAAAATGGATGGATGGATGGATGGACTGAAAGGTCAAAGGTGCTCTTCATGCCAACTTGTTGTCTCGATACTCGCACTAGATCTACTTTTTTACGGAGGAAATTTACTTAATTTGCACTCAAGCGTTTAAAGTTTTCATCCTTTCATTGTAATGATGTACTCTTTGAAACAGAGTACCATCGAAGATCCTCTTCTCCCTCCCACCCTTCAGTCCATCCACCAACATGCCAACACACTGAGCCCAGAGCAGGCAGTCCATAGTCACAATGGGGGATCCCCGCGGTGGTGGCAGCTTATAAAAAGGGCCGGATGATTGACCGCAGGCAGATACCGCTCCTGACTTTTGGCTGAACTTGTTGAAACTCCATGAGTTAAGGGGACCTCCAGCCAGAGGGCCGTCTCCCCCCCCCCCCATATGAAAATTCAGATGTTACCAATTTCAATACCGGTGTTTGTCTTTTGCAATTTTTTTTCTCCATCAAATCCTTTTTTCCCCTGAAGCCAAATACACGATTCTAATCTTTTTTATGATAAGATGACTCAGTTTTTCCCGGCCGGGAGCAGCGTCTTATCTGGTCTTGAAACAGATGATTTAGGTTCCGCAATACTGATCACATTGAGTGGATTCATTGTTGTGTCTCCTGCTTTAAGAAGACAGCAGACTAAACAAATCATGCGTCAGCAGTATTGCTCCTCTTGCCCTTGCTCAGGTCACACAGTTTGTATTTTCTGAATGGCACAGTTTGCACATTGTTTTTTTTTTTGCCCTGCGAATCAGAAGCATTTATAGATTAAGCTCTCTTGCCAAGTCGAATTAACAAGATTACCAGCTGAAGGCCAGCAGACTTGTTTACATACGTACTCGGAGGCATACTGTTGGATGCCGTCGGGATTATGCAACACACTTACGACGACATCCTGTCAAGAAGAATGCTTTTGACTACAAAGCAGGCTTGAGGGCTGGAAGCACATGTCTCTGTTTATGTTCACCAGCCCTTGAGCCAACAGCTGTCAGCTCTTTAACAGACTGGCCGTACTTCGCCTCAGGGCCTTGAAGTAAACGGTGATTTATTTTCCCCGAGTCACGTAAACCAACTTGTTTCAGACCTTGAATCATTGGTTGTTAATTTCAGACATGTAGCTGTCCGACACAGCGCTTCTAAGATTACCGCTGCAATGCAGGAGATCTGTTTTCATTGGATGGCCCCCAGGGTGAGAGATTGCAGTAAGCTAGTTTAGACAGGGAGATGTACGAGTACTGATACAGTCGAGGGCTTGATCGCTGTTTGAAGGAAAACTCTCGCTTTGGCTCTTGTGTCGACTTGATGCAGTTTTTCATCTGTATCCCGTTTTTAACTTTGTTTATTTCTTAGCGATATTATTTCAGTAAGTTTTCTTTGAATTGTGGTCCACTGGCAGACATGATTTGATCGTGGAGGAGTCTCCTGTCATCACATTGATAGGACATGACAGCGAGGGCTCGAGGGAGTTTTCATGCTCTAACTTCATTGTTTTTTTTTTATTTATGAAGCATCAAAGCAGAAAGAAGATTCAGAGAAACAGAATCTTCATTCATGCATTTTTAAAAACAACAAACTGTAGAAAGGACTTCTTTTTGGATACGATAGCGATGACCGCTTCGTGAATCCATGACAAGGACTTTGGTTTGGACATGATGGCATTCCAAAAAAAAAGGAAGTGAAAAGGACGGGAAAAAGCCGACCGGCATCGTTTGATTGTTTGTGAAACAATGCGGGCGGCGTTCCAGTGAAAACAACGAGGGCGACACATTCCTCTTCATAATTGAATCCCCTCATATGACCCCGCCGTGGTTTGAAAACACTGTTCAGATCCAGACGTTTCCAGCTTTTTGAGGATGCAGCTTTTGTTTGACTTCATTTAGTTGCAGTATGATCTGTAAATCAGTGTTATACTTTTGTTTTAAAATCATAGAATAGAAGAATATCATTTTGTTTTGGGATAGTTTTGCATGGATGTGACTACGTAGATGGAGAAATTATTTCGATGCAGCCAACCAAACCAACACAGCCTGCGACACAACACAAAAGCCACAGACAGTTCAACAACAACAACAACTTGCATCAGCTTTCCTGTTAAAGTGTCCTTTACATGCAAACATGATCACACGTCTTGTCCTACACCTTAACTTGTTGAATGAGCAAACAAAAACAAACAAACAAGTGCACTGTAAACATTAGCTTGTAGGGTTAGATAGCTAATAAGCTGTTCATCTGCAGCACATTAAACATAATGTAACTTTGTGTGGTTCTTACGTGACATGTAGGCTAGAGCTCAAGTTTGTTTACTTTGTCTTTTGTTTAAATTCCACTAAAAGTATCTCATTTGTTTGTATCCTGATGTTTCTATCTGATTTTTCTTTTTTTTTTAGATCAGAAAATAGTAGTAAACAACTTTTGTGAACTGAATATACCACCTGAGCTTTTACATCAATGGTAGCTGGAGCTTCCTGCTGTAACTCAGGAGGTGTTTTATTAGACAGGAAGGTAAAGCTCTCCACCAGGAAGCAAAGCCCACCGTCCAATCAGACGCCTGATGGTGAACGGACGGTCTGCTCAAAGTGTGTGTGTGTGTGTGTGTGTGTGTGTGTGTGTGTGTGTGTGTGTGTGTGTGTGTGTGTGTGTGTGTGTGTGTGTGTGTGTGTGTGTGTGTGTGTGTGTGTGTGTGTGTGTGTGTGTGTGTGTGTGTGTGTGTGTGTGTGTGTGTGTGTGTGTGTGTGTGTGTGTGTCTCAAACCAAGTGTTCCCTCTGGTCAGCTGGGAGTTTCATGGGCACTTCAGCTCTGGGTGACACGTATGGGAGCAACAGATGTCCATGAATCAAGGTCCTCTGCAGTCACTGACAAACAGCAAGATAATGAGAAAAAAACAGAATCCCTGCTATGTTCTTGTCATGGCCAGAACGTTGTGTTATTTATGTTAATGGGCATGAACCCCCAGAGGATGGGACATTATTTGACCTTTTTAAGACACCGGTTAAGTTATTTTGGGGATTTATTGAATCTGTCATTTTTTTTCCCTTCAAATGCAGACACATATTTGAATCTCGTCATCTCTTTCTATTATTAAATCATGAGTGTGAACAGTTTCCAAATTTTGAATTTTTTACAATGCGTCCTGTAAGCCTCATTTGTCGGCATGAGTACATTTTCCAGAAGTTTTCACATCATAATGGTGAGTCCTGGTGTGCCCTTAACTCTTCTCCAGGTGGTGACACTGTAATCTGTCCGTGTGAAGGTGGTGTGATGCTGTAATCTCCCCGTGCACTCATACTCATTGACATGGTTGGTGAAGAGCCGACCTAGTTATTCAACCCCTGCAGCAACCAGCACGTTTTCATTCTTTTTAGGCAAGGCAAATTTATTTGTATAGCACATTTGAACAACAAGGCGATTCAAAAGTGCTTTACATAAAACCATTAAAAGCATCAAAACATAATGCAAAATAAATCAAGATTTAAAAGCAATTAAGAATATTCATTAAAACATTACAAAACAGTTCAAAAGCAAAAAATGCATAATTGAATAAAAGTTTCTGTGCAGTTTAAGATATAAAATGCAGTAGTGAAATGCATAATCTGGTTTAATTAAAGGCAACAGCAAACAGAAAGGTCTTCAGTCTGGATTTAGGTCTTAAGTCTGGATTTAAAGAAGCTGAGGGTCTCTCTTTAAACAAGAAACCAAAAGCTGACCATATTTACTGTAGTACTGCAGGCTAGCCATCTTTAGCAAGCAGAGTGCGAGTAACATTTATGTGACACATTTATTGAGGAGCTCCTAAATCAAGGCCATCTACTCAGCTGCAGATATTAAATGATGTAAGCCACTGAATCGCTACTCGCCTCAGACCATAAAATAAAATCGTACTCTGCCGTGGACGAAACGAGGGAAAGCTATTCTGTAACATTCCAACTCTGGGATTTCTATACATTTACACCTGTGGAAGTGATTTACTCGTGTAGAAGATTACATAATTGTATCTACAGTTGCACACACAATATTTAACTTATTTCCCAAACATTTCCCAGTGGCAGATCTGGAGAAAGAGTTAATGTCATTGATTAAGTTAAACCTCAGTGGGCAGAGCCAAAGTAACTTTAGCCTGAAGCCCAGCGGAGAGGTAAGAGAGGAGCGAGATCACAACCGAGAATCCTACTGCTCTCGCTGCTAACTGAGAAAGTGACGTCCAGCAATATAAGGCTGTCTCTGTTAACTAGCCCGTTAAACTTCCTTTGATTCCTGCAGCTCTACGATATGTTTTAAAAGAGTAGTTTATTTCGGGGAAAGTGAGCTAATTTGCTGTTTGAGAAAATTGATGCACTGTCTGGTACATATGAAGCTTATTAGCTTAACATGAGGACCCCCCCCAACAGCTTAAACAAACTAGATATAACAAGTGTGCCACTTACCAAGATGTTTAATTCAACAACTACTATTGTCTTCCTCCAGAGCAGGTCCATGACTGTAATCATAGAACCATATGTTTGTACTGCGTGGCCTCACTCGTCACTTTACTGCTGTCAACACCAGGCGCACAACGCAATGTGCTGGCACAGTAGGGAATAGTGTCAATATGTAGGGGAAAGTCTCACCCCCCCTCCCACCAGAAATGAGGTCTACTGTCGGCCTACTCGCTGACACACAGCAGTCCATTTCTTTTGTAACAGATCCAGGATCCCAGAGCCGAGAGGCGCACAGAAACCGGTCCAGACACTCCTCCTCGCTTTTCTTCCACAGCTGTGCAAATAAATGTAAAAGAAACTGCTCAGGAAATGTAATCTTTTAATTGTTTTGGCTTTCAAACCAGCAGTCCAAAGGGGCGGACGGGAGAAGAGGATTTTTTATGGCCAAATCCCTGCCGGTGTTTGTGAGAATAAATGGTTGTTAAGTAGGCCGGGTGCTAAATGTCCCGTAACGGCAGATATTCTAGAGTGGGAGACGATTATTTCACTGCTGTTTGTTTGCACTCGACATGTTTGTGTGTTTTTTTCATGTGGGACTTCAAACGCATTAATGAGACGTCCCGTTTACTCGCGTAAACAAACGCAAAAGGTCAAAACTTAAGCCGGAGCAGAAAACATGCATTTGGATTCAGTTTGTTTGATTTAACTTTGCTGTGACTGGACCGTTTACATGTTTGGAGCATGAACACGGTCGCCTGCCCCGGGGCGTTTTGTGCACTTGCATCAAATAAGAAGCATTTACAATGTACTGGAATGTTTGTCCAAAAACATCACGCACGCCTGCCGATTTTGTAAATGCATGCAAACAGGCGGCTTCTCCTCCTCTAGAGGGTCTCAGTAACGTAGTAGCGTAGTAAGTATTACCCAATAAGTCCTCTGTCACAACACATTAGCCCGCCAGAGCCATTTGGTGGGGATGATTGCAGCTTATGTCAAGCTTGTTAGCGTTTGGCGCTGCTAACTAGAGAGCGACTTGATATACGGCCGCCGGCTCTTTGTGCAGCTCTCCGCACCGCTCGGAGGATTTACCGCGAAGGAAAGACGTGAAAGGAGCGTTTGTGAAGGTTGTCGGGCCTGTTTCTGGGTTTCCAAATGGCTCTTATGTGTCTCGACTTCAGATTGAGACGCTGACGCGGTAATTTGATGTTGTGGTTTTTTTGTTGTTCCTAAGCCCTGTTGTCATTATGTTTGTGCTAACTCGCTCCCTTTTGTTTTCTCCGTAGGCTGTCACAGGAAGATGCTTTGGTGACAAGGACTTCAAAGGAGGCTTGGAGAATGGGATACTGCTATGCGAGTGAGTTTTTATTTTTCGCCAACTGTCTATTGTAATTAAATTGTCCTCAAACTGTCTCTTTGGCTTTTATCTTTGTTGGTTTTATTCTCTTCCTTAAGCAAATGATGCGTTCGAACTGTCTGTCAGTGACTGTGAAATATAGGTTATTTTAATCTGACTCACTTTGTATTATTTTAGGCACTAATATCATATTGTGTAGTTTGGGTGCAACACTAAGAAGAAGAAAATATCCTTTATTATTTCCCTTTATTAATTGGTCTCTGCATTTAACCCATCCTTAGTAATTAAGGAGCAACTGGGGGTTCAGTGTCTTGCTCAAGGACACTTCAACATGCGGATTATGGGGAGACCCGGGAAAAGAAAAGCTCCACTCCGGAGAGTAGGAGGGCTAGGGTCCGAATCATAATGTTCACAGATACATCAAGAGAGCACTCACAAGTTGTCTGCTTGCTTTAAAATGAAACATCTGATTTATAGGTCTATAATTGACATAGTTTGGTGCTCTTCCTTCCTCATCTTAACAAGAAGCTTTCCTGACTTGTTCCTCCGCCGTGGTCCAGTGATCAGAGAGACTGCCGTCACTTCACATCGTCCTCCGCCGCGACACCGTGAACCCTCGTCTGAACACTCATAATTAGGCGAGGTGCTACAATGAGACTGGAGGCACACAGAGGCGCTTCTTCCACATTCCTGTCTGTCGAGTTCGGTTGCACAACCCCGGTGTTTACGCCGTCTGTATTGTGAACACAGACATCGTAACCAATTTAAAAGTGTCCCCACTGCTTTGGGAATTTCTTGGATATCATACAACATCTAGAGGTAACTCCAGGCCATAATATTGTTCTCTCCATGTGTGATTCACACAGTTAGGAAATAATATAATAATAATATTAACAAAATCTATTTCAGGCAGATGCATTAGACATGAAAGGTCAGTTATAATTACCAACTAGTGGTGAAACATTTAATCGATTAGTCAATTAGAACATTCATTTGCACCTATTTTGATAACTAATTCATAATTTATCGAACAATTTAAAGCTTCACCAATGTGAATATTTGCTTTTCTCTCTTCTATATGTTTGCAAATGTGATATACTTGGGATTCAATAATCACCCTACATGCCTTTATTCATAACTCATGTTCATGTAAACGGTATCCCAGCAGCAGAGGATGAGCATGTTTGACTTCCTGTGTTCGGCTTGTTTTGAATCTCACTACTTCCACAAGTGAAAAACTCCATAACCTCTTCCTCTTTTTTTTTTTGATACACAAGGCGACAGGAAATGTGTTTGTCCCTCATAAGATGATGTAGTTAGGTTGCTTGTGCTGTTTGTTTTGATTGTGTCTGTGTTTTAAAGTCCAGGAAGTCTCTCTCTCTCTCTCTCTCTCTCTCTCTCTCTCTCTCTCTCTCTCTCTCTCTCTCTCTCTCTCTCTCACATAAAAAAAACTTTCACAAGGAAAAAAGGAAGAAACCTTCAAGATAGCAACAAAGGAGGATGCAGAACATTAAGAATAAGAGTCTGATGTATTCCTGTATTCACTGTGGGTCTCTCTCTCTCTCTCTCTCTCTCTCTCTCTCTTTCTCTCTCTCTCTCTCTCTCTCTCTCTCTCTCTCATTAATAACAATCCATCTGGGAAGAGATGATGAATCGGCAAAATCCACTGGGTTAACTTTTTTTTTTGTAATTTGGGGGAGAAAACATACAAAATAAAGCAGACTTTAGCATTATTCTCATGGCATTCAGTCTTTCAAGAGTGGAAATATTGTCTTCACTGTTGCCAGTGCCCACTCTCCCCACCTACACATGTGTATGTAGCACTGGGAACACCCCTCTCTCGGGGTTGTTGAAAGTTATTCTGGGAAGCGTTCGGGACAGCAGGAAGTAGAGGAGGCAGGATGAGGGGAAGAGGGTTCACCAGAAAGCTATAACAGCAGCTCGTAGCTAAATACCTGCTGGAATGCCATCAGCAACATCACAGGGCCGCTGATACCTAATCCTGTAAGAGTATCCAAGGCCGGGCTTTTCTTTTACGGGGCAGAATCATTACAGCGCTTCCTCTGATGAAAACACGCACAAAAGATGAAACTGGAGACAAAGAGAGCGGGGAACTCTGAAACCGTTCCTTGTTCGTGACTGACAAGCGGCCTGAGATTGCAAGAATGTACTGTAACTTTCTTGTGTGTGTGTGTGTGTGTGTCTTCACCTGGTGGTTCACTGCGATATGAAGTGCACTGAAACTGTGTAACAGCTCCCAGTAGGAAGGAGAAGCAGCCATTCTCCTCTCTGATTTAGGATCTGTGTCGTTATAAACCTACCAGACGCCGCTGTGGGACCCTCAAGAAAACATGTTTCTCCCTCTTGTTAACCCTTCTTTTTCTCCAAAGAGGGACGCGTCCACCAATGCACACACTCTTTATCTCCTTTAACTTAACTTACTGTGTTTTTGTTTATATTTTAGTTGAAATTCAGCTTGTGATGCCTTCCCTGTGTGTCTTTCGTTAGGTTGCTGAGCTCTATTAAACCCGGCCTGGTGAAGAAAATTAACAGGCTTCCAACACCCATAGCTGGCCTGGTGAGTCCTCTACCTTCAGCTTTTCCACTACAACTTAAGGGTCCTGTCATCCGTACCTTTCCTTCTTTGTCACAGCATCTTTCTCCTTATTCTTTTTTTTAAGTTTGTTTCCCTCTAGAGATGCTTCCAGCCAGTATTATTCAGTGCTAAAGGTTACCAGCCCTGTCATACTCCAGGCGCCTCGTATAAAGTACGTCACCATATAACTTCATTGTTTTATCCGTTCAACTTATTTATGTTTAGAGTGTGAAATTCTGTCATTTTGCCAGATTTTTTTTCCCATTCTCGGTTATAAATATCCACACGACCATGCACTGAATAAACGTACTGCCGACAAGAAAAGTATTGGTAACACAGACGCACACTGAAAACAATCATGTGCATTATATGGTACCAGGTGTGTAATCTGGGTTTGATTACAGGTACCTGCAGTGGAAAGATCTCGGTTTCTGTGTCACACGCGGCCCTGAACGCCTCACTGTTGGTAGACAGTTTAGAGTGACACACATCATCTGTAGACTCCCACTCTGTAAAAATAAATATATATATGTCAAAAACATTACATATCTGCAGGAGCTTATGTTCCAGTCTTTCCATTGCATTTCTTTGATTAAACAAATTTAGTTTAATTTAGCATCAAAACTGGAAGAAATTTCTTCCAGATGCTAAAACCTGAACTGAATAATGTACGTTGTTGTCCACGTTTTTTTTTTTTTTTTTTTTTTTTAAATAAAAAAAAGAAAACTCAACTTTTCCTCCCACTTTGAAAGAGAGCCTGTGAATTTGAGTCGACCTGAACACAGACACTTTTCAGAGTCGAGCACGGTGCGAAACAGTGGAGCCCTTTCATGCCAACCTAAGACCTTGATCTGGATGGAGTGACCTTTCAGGACCAGGTCCAGGCGTAAACAGAGCCACGCTGAAAGTCGATCGCGTTGGAACTCGTGCTAAACGCACTTCCGTCTCTTTCCTGCTTAGCTCGCTCTTAATTGCATTCCTATCTGCTGTGTCAAAGGCTGTTTATGTAAAAGCATTGTGGGTATTTTGGTGAGGATCCTGTTTTAGTATGCACCAGGTTACAGTAATGAAATTAATGATCAAGAACATAACTTTGTATTTATCTGCCAGTGTATCAGCACTGATTACTAAATGGTTACTTGGCCACATCCTGAGAGTTATTTCTTCTTATCACTTATCATCAAACAGGTCACATTAGTGTAATTAAAAAAATTAAAGGTCACAGTTTGTTTTATTTCCTTAATGACACCCATAGAGGTTAACCTCAAGTTATCTGTTGAGTCACTCTGGATGGTAATGACAGTCATAGCAGGTTAAAACGTAATGACAGTATTAAAGTGTGAAGGGAGATGAGCATTATGATCACAGTGAGACAAAACGCATTTAAATGGTTTTCTTATCTCATGGCGTCACTAATTGCCGCCAATGAGCCGTCTGATAATTACGCAGCCACATTCTTTACGGGCCTTTTTTTAATCCCCCATACAATCACTGCTGGAATAACAATTGATTATCCTTTCAGAGCTGTTAAACCCAACAGCTTCTGTTCTCTCCATCGCGTTAATGTTCTTTGTTTTTATTTGTCTTCTTTCCTTCATCTGTTTCTGCTATCCTGCATTCTTCACTTTGATCAAACATTCCTGTATTTGTAGCCTAATGGACTCTAATCAGTTAATCTGCGCTTGTTGACAACCATATTTTACTTGGTTATTTCAAAACATATCATATATGTCATATATGCATTGGGTTTCAGTGCCATTGTATCTACAAAGCTGCGATATGCTGTGAAAACTATTAATTTTCGCATGTTTAATTGAGGGTTTATTTGTTGAATCTTGAATAAAAAAATAAAAAAGATAAATCAAAGCTGCAGAAAACAAATGTTAAAATTTAAACTTCATTAGCGGTTTCACATTAAAAGTTCACACGATAATGACACCAAGTAGGTGGACTCAGTAATGCCAACAAATGGCACCTTTTTAAGACTTATACATACATTTATGTTTCAAAGATTGTGTGATTTTTAAACTCTGTGCTCGTTAGTTAGTGGCCTGTTGCAGGACGACAAACATTTCATGACCATTACCGACTGGCCCAAAGGGGGCAGATGAATCATCCGCTGAAGACAACATGTTTACAAGTAGTAGTTTGAGAACAACATACTAAAGGGGAAAGGACAAAATAACACCTGCTGATTCAACTCCAGTCTAAACAATATGACCTTCTATTAGTACGTTTCATAATTCTGGGCCCCGGCTTCTTCCTGTGGCTTTGCAGTTTTTTTCCTTCCTCTCGGCTGTGATTAAAGAGGTGAGAAACACATAAACAAGCGCTCGGCTGTTATCTGGACCATCGTAATAAAACACAGGCGACTCCCTCTTCCTGTTTGGGGGCTAATGGGAAAATGAGTCTCTGAGGAGGTTTGGCTGTTCAGTAATTAGAGCGGCTAACCTCAGTGTTGGTCTGAACAGGTTGGTTGTTGCACGGCCGGTATGCTCCTGTTTTACGGTGTGTAAACACACGCAGTCGAATGGTGGTCATTCACATGTTTGAAAATGTAGTGTAGACATAAAGTGTAGAGCAACATGTAGAAAGAAAAGGCACTTATTATGTAAAAACTGTTATGTAAAAACCTTGTTATATCAGCATTATGATCTTGAGATAATTCACCTTTTCAGAGCCCTGTCAGTCGTGCAAAAGATAATTTTTCTAAGCTTAAATCTTGAATACCGGATAATAAAATAATAAAAGCGTTTACTTTATCCAACTAACTACATTCATAAAATAAACCCAATACTTAATCTAATTTTTTAATTTCTTTTATATGGATCTCCTATTTATTCATACATTTTTAGAAGACCCAGACTTGTACAGAGCAGCACCTTCGTTAAGAGCAGTATGTTTTCTAAAATAACTCAAACATATCTTTTTTTGTTTATAATTTCTTCTTAAATTTTGATCGACATATACACAGTTACTGATGTAACTGCAGTTTACTAATACTGGCTGATATGCATGGCACACTCCAGTGAGAATGCATATTACCACAAATATTTTCAGTCTCTGTATATTTGTAACAGCACCATGTGCCATGATTTCTGAATCCACACTAAGGACTCTCCTTCACCTCCCTCTTGTCTTATTTGTGGGTTTTGTCCTTCGCGAGGAGAGAAAAGGAGTCGGCAGCATATCTCACTGACACTCGAGTGGCTGGTTTCCTCATCCTGAGAGGCTTCCCTCTGGATTCTGTCAAGGTCCAAAATCAGGGCGTGAGCGCTGAGCCTCTTCCCTGAGAAACCTTGGTGGTCTAATCACGGTTGTTGGATATTGATTTCAACAAGGGTTGTGTTCAAAGAATGCCGTTTTTTTTCCCTTCTTTCTCACACACCCTCTTACACATGTAGGTCAAGTGTTAACACACACACACACACACACACACACACACACACACACACACACACACACACAGCCAGTAATACTGAAACTTGGAATATGAGGCTTTTAGACAGATCGGGTTTTACTTTCTGCTACTTTATATTGACAGATTTTTATCTACTGCTAATTTAAAGGTCTCATTTTTAGATTTGTTAAATTATTTTTAATTTTTCCACAAATTACCACCAATAAATTTGACCACCAATAACTAATAACTTTGTATTTGCAGTACAGTGGAGAGGAGCTTCTGGGTCAATCTCTACCTTCCAATCCTTCTCCAAACACATTGAGTTGCCAGTCATTCCTTTTGCGGTAGACGCCTAGTTTCCTGTGGCAGTGATCTGTAAATCAAAAGTCATGCTCGCTTCTTAAGACCCACAAACATGGGCGCACACACGCCAACACCCACTACATTCTTGTCATCGTGCCAGTTGCGCCAAAATTTGCTTGTTTAATTGTGTGTCGGCTTGTTTATTGCCCTGTTTTGTTATTCCAAGTCCAGACCGTGTGAAATACCAGCTGGAAAACAACTGTGAGGCGACATTGTTTTGCCGCTGAAGTTTTGAGTTGCTCTGTGATCGCTGCGATTGTGGTTGTCAACGCCACCAGATCCCCATCTAGCCCCGGCGAAACTAGACTAAACAAGCGCTCCCTTTTTGATGAATTATCTTGGAAATATGGTTTCCTTGGTGGTTCCTTATCAAATAGCTGCCAAGTGGCCTGTCACCGAGTGAAAATATAGTTAAATATTGCACAACATGAGTCAGTTTTTTTATTTTTTTATATCATGGATGTGTCTTGGTTTCGTAGAGGAGAGGCGGTGTCTGAGGCCGTGGTTGCACTTGTCTTTACGATGCAACTTTTGTTCTCTTAAAGCCAGAACCCATAAACTGATAAGTCATGTGTGCGTCGAGATCAGATCCTGGATCACGTTGGGATCAGATCAGCCAAGACCGCATGCCGAGGTGACCTGGCTCGCATTGAGTTCGGATCTCAGTGAGGCGTAGACAGCATGTGTACATAATCCGGACAATTCATCAAACGTAGCCCCCACCTCAGCCCCCCCTCAGCCCCCCCTCATGGGAGTTCCTCTACAGAGGAGAGCAAAGGGAAGAGCCGAGGAAAACCGGGGCTGCAATTAAGCTTGCACATGGACACAGTTATTATTCTGCCAGTTTCCTAACATGTTTCCACGTGTTTGCAAAAGTATGATCTTGAAATTAGTCAACATCAAGTAGTTCATGAGCTGTATGTCTCACAAAAACAAATTCTCCCAGTTTAACTTAACTATTTGGGTCTTAAAAGGTTTGCAGACTGTCCCCTCACCCTAAGGAAGTCCCTTGTTCTTCTACAAGTGATCATTTATTTTTAATATCTAGAAAATGTTCCTACATAAAGCCCTCATTGATATTCATGGTGGCAACTGGACTGAAAGCCTTTTATTTTGAAGTCAAATGTGACCTTGATGAGTGGTGTCCTCCGTCCAGTAAAAACTGTCAAAAAGAAAGATTGCAGTGTCCTCGCTCAAAGAGCCTGGTGTGTGTGTGTGTGTGTGTGTGTGTGTGTGTGTGTGTGTGTGTGTGTGTGTGTGTGTGTGTGTGTGTGTGTGTGTGTGTGTGTGTGTGTGTGTGTGTGTGTGTGTGTGTGTGTGTGTGTGTGTGTGTGTGTGTGTGTGTGTGTGTATCGGTGGGCGGGGTTGCCTCAGCAGGAGAGCAGAGATGGCGCTGTCCCAAAAACACAGGAAGCTGCAGGGTGGGTGTTGGAGTTGGTGTTTTGCTACGAATAGGAAAGGATCGTGAGAACAAGTGTTTCCAAGTATGTTTTTTTACGTGTTCGTGGCCGTGCAAGTATTCTTACACCGGCTAGTGTGGACATGTAAATAAGTCTTGTTTTGTGTGTCTGACACATGAAAGGATCTTTAAAACGGCTTTTTGTCTAAATGTGTGCATATTGTGTATGGATTTATGAGCATTGTATTTGTGTTTTGGATTGTGTGTGTGTGTGAAAGAGAGAGAGTGAGTGAGTGCTTGGGACAATCAGGGTGGAGAGGAAATGGTGACACCCAGAGAGAGAGAGGGAGGGAGAGAGAGAGGGAGGGAGAGAGAGAGAGAGGGAAGGGCTTTGGCTGTGGCCCTGTGAAGGATAGAGAGACATTGAAACAAAGAGAGAGAACCTGGGAACAGGAGAGGAGAGCTCAGCTCAGGTTGCATCCCACAAAGAGTCTGAGAGGAGAGAGGGAGGACAGCTGAGGGGATGGGGAGAGAAAGTTAGGGAAGGAGAGAGAGAGAGAAGGAACGGTCGAGGAAAGCAGGTGAAGGAGGGAGGGGGAAAAAACAGAAGCCACTTGAAGGAAGCAGAAAGGTGAGGAGTGAAAGTTGGAGTAATCTGAGAGGAGACGCACGAAACCCGTCCACGAAACCCGGCGGTGTCACGTTTCTGTCCAACAGGTATCCTGATTTTTGTGTGTTTTTGAATGTTTTTTTTTTAATGCAGGCACGAGATCCCTAAAATAGGACTCCTGTCATCTCTTGTACGTCTACATCTCTGGCCAATATTTCCATCTGTACGGACTCATTTGAGTTTTACACCCTAAGCATGAGGGCATGTTGGGACCTTTAAGAACAATTGTTTATAGGTCTGTAAATGTCTGTTTGAGGGTTCAGAGTTTTTGATATGGACAAGTTTTATTTTAGGGGAGTTATGTTGACTATTGAAGTGTCTTGACGTGTGTGTGTGTCCATGTTAAGATTAGCAGTGTGTGTCTTTTAATGAGCAGGACTTTACTTTTTTTGCTGTCACGCCAAAAGTTTATTTTCTATGATACTGAATGAATTTAAGTGTGTGTGTGTGTGTGTGTGTGTGTGTGTGTGTGTGTGTGTGTGTGTGTGTGTGTGTGTGTGTGTGTGTGTGTGTGTGTGTGTGTGTGTGTGTGTGTGTGTGTGTGTGTGTGTGTGTGTGTGTGTGTGTGTGTGACCTTGCGTTGCGTTGCCTTCTGTCTCTGCCAGCAGTGTGTTTATCCTGATGAAACTGTGTGTGTGTTTCGTACAGGACAACCTCAGTGTGTTTCTGTGCGGCTGTGAGGAGTTGGGACTGAAAGGCACCCAACTGTTTGACCCTGGAGACCTCCAGGACACGTCGACGCGCCCCACCGCCAAGTAAGTCTGAACGCTGCAGTGTCACCTTGCTGCTCAGCAGGTGTTTTTGTAATACTTGTGGTGGGAATGTGTTTATACCGTCAGATTGTTGGGACTCGCCTTCCTTTTGGGGACAAAATACAATTCCTCATAATGTAAATATTTACATTTTAACGGGAAGACTTGGTTAAAGGTTACAGTGATGATTAGGATGTGTTAAGCAGTGGTTAAGGTCTCCAGTAAATTAATCTAAATCAATGTGATGTGACAGATAGGTGTGTGTGTGTGTTTTAATTGTGTTCCTCGATACTATATCCACCAAGTTGCGTGTGACGGTGAAAGACTATATCACTTCAAGGCCGTGTTTCATCTATTTGGATTGTTATTGGAGAAATAGAGCAGATATAATTCAGTCAGTAATGCGAAACAAGAGTCTGTGTGACGGTGTTGAGCTTTGTTGAGGGACCTGGTCCAGAGGGCAGCGTAAGTCACCGTCCTGACTGCAAACACCAGCTGCTTTAAAGATGACTTTAAGTGAACTCGTATCTGGTTAAGTAAAGGGTTGATGTTTTCTGTGCTTTAGCGCAACAAAACAGCTGCTCTTTCAAAGCAAAATGATGTATGTGTATGGAATAGAATAGAGTGATTTACAGGGTAACAGCAGCCGTAGTTTGTACAACAGTTGATTTAACAGTCATGTGACCAGACAGCAGTTCTGGTCTTGACCTTGGAAACAGCAGTCCATACAACCTCAGTCCATTTATTAGCTCTATTTACACGTTTCGATAATGACTGAAGGCTTGATTTGTGGATGGGACCGAGTGTCGCTGATGATGAACCCTTCAGTTGTGCGTTAATAGACGGCTGGTCCGCATCACTGGTTGTGTGTCACTCCTCTGTGCACCAGACAATCACCCAGTTCACCACCAACATAAACAACTGACTGAGTCAGTGGACGTTTGTGGATCCGCTGTCAGTGAAGCAACAATACCATATCTGTTTGACACAACTGGCCTCTGTCCAAACACAACACTCACTGAAGCACAACCCCCACTTTGTTGCTTGGTAACAAAGACAAGTGCATGCAGTTCTTAAGATATGTGTATTGATCCCAGCTGATCTCAGGAGGAGCTGCTTGATTGGTTCTGTCAGGACAAGGAAGTCTCTGAGAACAGTGAGGTGTGTGTTTGTGTATGCTGTTGTTTATGTAGCCTTTGTTTCTGCATGCATTTGGCTCCAGTTTAAACTGGTGTTTTTAGTAATGGGCCTTAATTCCATTTCTTCAGTAATATAGAATAATGTATGGGCGATCTGTACAGATGGCATGAATTGAAAAGGAACCCTTGTACTATTTGTGCTATTTCCAGCAGTTATGTAACCCTCTGGCAAGAGGATGCTATTTTCCGACCCGTGACAGGAAGCGGTTTCGGTGCTCTGGACAGGTGTTTACTCATCTCGGAAACCGCTTTGGACAGGTTCTGATGCACGATGAGCTCAGGCCTGAAATACCTCCTGTTCCTCTGAAACCGATCGCTTTCCAAGAGAAGTGTGATCTTTGCAGGCGGAGTCGATGAGAAGAGAGAAGCTGGGCTTCCATTCAGCCGTCTGAATTAATGTTACACAAAGTTTTTAAATTAGTAAAAGTATGAAGTTTCCTTCAGATTGGTGGATGAAAAAAGAAAAACACAAGAAGTACTGGGAAGGTTGCATACTTTCATATAAAATAAAATAAATACACAGCATGATAATAACTGTAATACAATTACTATTATAATAATAAACAATTTAACCGCCCATCACACAACATACCTGGGGCATTTCTGGATAATGTTCTTAAATAATAGTAGTGGAAGTACAAACCAACTGGTTGAGTTATTTATTCAGCAAATATATTTCTATTTTAAAGGTTTGTACTTTTTTATTGATTAAACCTAGCTCGCTGTGACTTTCCCCTTAGCTGTTCTTATTTTTCTGTTATTGATTATTAGTTGGTGTCACAGTATAACTTATAACAGTACACAGGAGTTTTGAAATTGTACATCTTTGACATTTGTGTTTCTGTTTACAGTTAATTCTGCTTGAATAGACTCATGGAGACAAAAAGAAAAGAGCAAAATGCCCATATGATGTAATACCTCGTGGAATCTGTCAATAGGCTTTACTTCTGCATGGAGACGGCAGAGAACAGCACCCTGTCTCTGTGTTTATTCAGTCAGCTGACAGAGAGGATGAGGGGGGTTGACACGGCGTTCCCTCCAGCTACTTTCACCTCCTAGTTCACCCCTCGCTCTGTCGTGGAAATCACACACAACTGCAATTTGGGAATCCCTAACCTATGTGTTTTGTGAGTTGGGCTTCGTGACTGTTGGAACTAGTTATGAACGAAAACAAAATTATTTCCAAGTATTGTTTCATGATCCAGGCAACGTCGTGGTATTTTGCTAACATATAACGAAACCTAAACCTCTTTTAGCTCTCCATTTTTTTTTGTATGTTAGGCAATCAGGCAACATTTCCTATACAATGTGATGTAGTACATCCGTATAAGCTCTTTTGTATCCATACAGGATTATCTGGTTTCCAAGATTTGTTTGGATGTTTACTTGGATCCCCTCTATAGCTACAGTGCTATATATATTTAACACACACACACACACACACACACACACACACACACACACACACACACACACACACACACACACAGTAAGGGCCTGTTCTTCTCAGAAGATCAATGTAAACATCTCTGATGTATGAATCTCCTGTAAGGCCGGTGTTGGGCGAGCACTTTGTTACGTTGCAGAGCTTTTAACCCGGTGAGCCTGAGCACAGATGAGGAGCTTTATTGGTCACGATCCACGATGAAGCCTGAGGATGATGAGGAGCTCTGGCTGGAAGACCTTTTGTCTGTATAATATGATGTGTGGGACAAGACAGCTCTTCAGAATAACACTATTCGATTTTTAAATGGTATTTTGACGACATTTTCAAATAAGATGTTACTGTTAACATTTCGATTAATTGTTCAGCCCTAATATCACTTTACTTCATTTTGAAAAGTGTGTGTGTGTAGGTGGGTGTGTGTACATCTTCCTCTGGTGTCTTCCCATTTATAGCTTCAACTGGTGATCCACGACATCCACATCTTTTCATTTGGGCAACATCTGTGGCGCTAAGTGGCCTCTGATGTGGTGTTCCTGCTCTTCACCTCCCAGACATCACTCGGTGGTTCAACCATGTGGCCGCCACATCTGTCTCTTTCTGCTGGAGAAGGTTCTGTCTTTGTGAACGATGACTGCTGGTGCAACATGGAGGATGCAGAGGCGGCCTTGCTTTTTTTTATATTGTGTTGGGAAGTCTATATTTTGGATAGCAAACTGCAGCCAGTGAACACAGCCGCTGGAAATATTTAATATATGCTTCACCAAACAACAAAGTAGACCCTGAAAGACAAATGTAGAGTCTGCGAGTTCTCCCTGTGTGGGCTACACTCACTTCAGATTCCTCTATTCTCGACTGTTTATTCAAAAAGTTTTGTTTTTAACTTGTTTTGCATGGATCTGTGGGCGTGTGGTTGGTTTTAAAGCTGCGTGTTATTTCTATGTAAGATATTCCATTCAAAGGTGCCAGAAGTCAATGTCTCACTCTCTTTCTCTTTCTCTCTCTCTCTCTCTCTCTCAGGGGCAGCGACTGTAGCCGAAAGCTCAAGAATGTAAGTGATACTTCTGGATAATTTGTTTGTGTGCTAAACGTATGTTTGGGCATAAACTGTTGTTATTGTTCAGTGCTGTGGTTGTCATGTCGGTTCCAGGTCTCTCCACAGTCACCGCTGTATTATTCTAATCTATACTTTAACTCTTTCAAATCTGACTGTTGTTTGTTTTGCTTTTTTCCCCCTGCGTGTTCTATCTTTTAGCTCTACATATTTCGTGGATTGTCCGTTCTACATTTCATAACTCCATTTGATCTTCCTACTCTACTCGTGTAATCTCTTTCGTCTCTTTCTATCCTATCAGTTTGTACTCTTACTGCAGCTCATCCTGATTGGTCAGTTCCACATACTCCACAGACAGAACTGAGTTGTCTTCTTCCTCTATCATTTCTTACATTTATACATACATATATAAACATAACATTATACATATTTGAACACTAATACTAATTGTTCTTTATCTGCATCTTCTCTCTAGTTCAGTTTTTCTCACTCTGCATAATTATCCATTTGTACAGTCCAATACAGTCTATTTTTGTTCAAATATACCTCGCCCCCCCCTCTTCTCTTTTTCTATTAATGCTGCTTTAAGAAGTAGAACACATAATGCTAGTAGCCCTGCCCACTCTGCAGTCAGACCACGGCCTCTCTCTCTCTGTGTCTCTCTCCCTCTCTCTCTCTCCCTGGGATGCTGCTGTGCACTGTACAATTGTGCCGAGCTGCAGAGAGCCTGCTAGCTCATTTAGCTGACTACACACTGGGACTCTCAGCCACGTTAGCCAGCATTTGCAGCACAAAATCTCCCAGCAGCTAAAAGGCTTTAGCCGGGACCTGCTACGCCGGGGTATGCTATGGATCTGCCAAATTGAGGACTAGGATTAGATAGCAGCTGCCTCTGCAACACAGCACATATTGAGAGGTGAAGGGACTGAAAGGTTTTGTTAGGTAGATTAGATGGTGATGTAAAAAAAAAAGTGGGTATTGCATGGATGAGTGGAATATTGCTGGAGATAATCATTTAGCAAGGTCTGATTGTGCATGCGTGTGAAGTTTAGAGCATCTGTATCTGTATGCACCAGCACAGGTCTGCAGATGTGTGCACCGTGCATGCAAGTGCCTGTGTGCACAGCATGTGTTTAGATTGTCAGTGCATGTTTGGAGGTTTCTTCATTCCCTTGTGTGTGCATCACTTCATTGTGTTTGCACATTAAACAAAGAGGTGATTGTGGTTGTTTTTCCGATGGAACCTCCTCGACTGGTCTTTCAACAGCTGCCAGATCATCAGACAGCTGCTGAAAACCGAAGAGTGTGACGCTGTGCACTACTTCACCGTCGGGCCCGTTGTTTACATTTCTTCCCGTCAACACTCCTCTGACATGTGTTCTTTGAACTACTGTGGCCTGGCGCTCGCGTCCACGTTTCTGTTTCTGTGTAGTCGCTTGTTGCAGGTTTAGTCTGAATCATGCAGAGTACAGTTGTGTCACTTTCTCTCATTCGGTTTGTGCGGTTGGGATCAATATGGATTCATAGCATACTCGTAAGCAACCGAAACACATTTGGTGCTGACCCACTTCCAGTGGGAGCTGGACCGATATTAGCATCATACTGGTGACACAGAAGCAATAAACTCTGCTGCTCGAGCTGCTAAAGTGTGCAGATAATGAAGCAAAACCACAGCGGTTGCAGTCCGGCCTTGTAGATCAGTGGCGCTCTTTGAGGAAGCAAGATGAAATATGCTGCGCGTCTAATAATCATAAAGGCAATTACCATAACTGCAAAACTTTAACTTTTACCAGTAGTTTTGATCTACATTTAACAAGGGTTCTTTGTTTAGTCCTAGATCTAATCATAAATCCCTCCCTGCTGTAGATGTGTATCTTAGCATCTTAGCTGATTCTCTACTTGGGGCTAAAAAGACTAATTTCCACTCAGGAATCAGCACAATAACAGACAGGGAAAAACTGTGTGCTTCTCCTAAACAGCGGGCCCGTTCCATTATCCTTCCTCCAAGTGTGTTTGAACGGCGGCAGAGGGGTGTTTACACTGACAGCATGACTGAAATAAACACCACGCCACGCTGAGCTTCCTTATCAAAGCAGTCCCTGCAGAGCGCCGGTTGACATGGACACAGTAAATATAGCCGGGACGACTTGGCGAAAGGTGCAGCTCCGTGTGATCTCCCATGCGGCTCCGGCCAATCTGCACATTCTGCGTTTTAGGCATCAAGCGGACTCCGTAGGGAGTTTCTCTGAATGCTGTGAGCTCCACTCACTCTGTCACACTCAGCAAAACGTTAGCTTGCGAGCTAGAAGCAGGTGTGCGTCCTCCCTCAGCTACTAATTTTTACAGGGTTTCTGTGTAGAGAGGAGATAAGACTGACCTGGTAATTTATGCACTCGTGGCTAAGCTAGCTAACACGCAAATATAAATCACCCGTGACCCCTGAAGGGATGCTGTATTTTAGCAGGAAAAGTGCCCGGCACTGGTTTTAGGGTCAGAACAATGGCTCGAGCTTGTCGTGGTTGTGCAGCAGGCGACGGCTAACATGCAACTTCTTTTGGAGGAGGCTGGATCGCAATAACCAAGAAAAACAAATTTGTATTGCTTTTTCGTAGGGAGAAAACCGAAATGAACAAAGTGGAGAGCTATTTCTAGTGTTTGCTTCGTGGACTCTTTACTTTCCTTCAAGGTTTCAAATGTTGGTGTCCATCTAGTACTTTAGTTTTACTTGCAAAAATTGCTTGTGTGTGTGTTATATATCTAAATCTATATCATTGCAGTTACAGCAATTTTACAAACCTGGCAATCATTGGTTTCAAACAAATTGGATGTATTGAAAAGCAAATTAAACCTTACAGAGAAGTTTCTTTACAAAGTGTCCTCTCATCGTGATGTCTGATTGTATTGTTTCCTGTCATGTTTAGGTTCTAATCACCATCTACTGGTTGGGTCGTGCTGCCAACGGCTGTACCTCCTACAACGGTCCCACGCTGGACCTGAAGGAGTTTGAGGGACTGCTGTCACAGATGCGAAAGGTTTGCTGCCGTCCTGTTTAGTAACGACTCGGCCTGGAAGGGTTTTAGGAATCTAAATCTAAAGCACAGGGACAAGTTAGTCAGTGGTTGCTGTTGTATCAGAACTCTCCTAGCAACCACAGCTGGTATAACGGGTAGAGGGAGGCGGTCCTTTTCCTGTTACATCCCTGCAGCAACCAAATGTACCGACAAAACACACACACACACACACACACATACACACATTATTCTGGACCATTTTGGGATGCACTGAATAAATGCGTATTTGTTAAATGTACACAGACTTCTAAGAAATCATCTCGGACAGTATATAACTCCCCCAGCACGCACACACACACACACACACACACACACACACACACACACACACACACACACACACAATGTCCAGTGCTGACCTCGGTTAAACTGGGTTCTTGTGTCAATCATCTGCTTCCACCTCTTCACCGACCCAAAGGGACAAAGAAAAGTTGGCATTCGCAAGCCCTCAGACACACACACACACACACACACACACACACACACACACACACACACACACACACACACACACACACACACACACACAGACACAGACACATCTACACACACACACACACGAAAACAACCACTCGTTACCATGATGTCACCGTGACATTTATTCCACTGTGTGACGTCCCTTTTCTGTTCTATTAAACTGAAAAATCTCTGCCAACTCTTCAGAATAACTTCCCCAGATGTTCACACGTTGCCTCTGACCAAAACAAAGCCACATTTCTATGAAACAAAAAAGAGACTGATAATAAAATGGGTTTTGGAAATCAAGGAAAGCGCTTCAGTTAATGGCTCACTTTTAATGCTTATCAAATGGAAAGTGGAACCTTTTGGGAAAAGATTAAAAAAGCAGGTGAACGTGTGAACCGGCTGCGTTTTCATCTGCTCACTTACCGTTAGAGCTCAGGTCAGTTAAAGGATCCGTTCACTCAAATTAGGAACATTAAATATACCACCTGACTTACCACAAGTAGTATCTAGCCAGATGGATTTGGATTTATTTGTCCTGGTTTATCCCTCTCTTAACGCTGGATGCGGCGCATTATGGATATTGCCAGTAAAAGCCAGAAGAGCATTACTCCACTCCAGTCAACAAGCAATTCTGCTCTTTTCTAAAGAGATAATCTCTCTAATCGCCACGGGAAGTTGCGTTGTATTTGTGTCTGCTAATCACATTAAATCCCTGTTTTGACACAACAGACAAATATTTTGTAATATATGTAATATTGTAAAAGCACAATCAGAAACGGCGGTGACACAGGGCTTTTTTTAATAAATATAGTGGATGAGCATTGATTGGTGGGTAATCAGGGATATTGAAACTCCAGGGAAATAAAAGCGTTGGCAAGCATGCATTTTTTTTTTTTTATCATTTATCAAAATCTATATAATATATCAATAAGTCTGCATTCTTGCCAGATTTGCTGAGAAGAGTAGTGAACAAACCCTTTTCGCTCTGAATACAATACAAAGCATCTTTACTGCACAGTGTCACCGCTGCTCCATCAAAGAAGGATGAATGCATGTTGGACAAAGAGATAAGTGAGACACAATTTCTGTGGCGGTACAGCTGAGTTGCATCACAGACGGGACAGGAAGTCTCCTGGTAGACGGGAAAGGCCTTTCCCCTCCTTCCATTAGCTGCATAGACATGTGCAGCAACGGTAGACAGACGGAGGTGAAGAGAGAGCGAAGGATTTGAGCTGAAGAAAAGATGAGAAAACGCAGAGAGGACAAAGAAGGCGAGGTCAGGTTGATCTTGGACTTACAGTGCGTCTGATTCAGGTGTCGCTGCTCTGCGTGGGATTCTGAAGCTTCCTACTTCTGGTGTTGAATAGGAAACGGCTTTTAACTCAAGTTTATTACATTTCATTTCTCTGACACTTTTATCCAAAGCAACTTACACAGACACAGCAACGGTGAGCAATTAGGGTTAAGTGTCTTGCTCAAGGACACATCGACATGGACTAGCGGTGCCGGGAATCGAACCACCGATCCGCTGAGTGAAAGTCGGACCTGCTAACCACTGAGTATCCTAAGATGTCCCCCCACTTAATGTACTTTGCACAAAGTGTTACGCATCTTTCCCTCTGTATACGTTGCACATTTGATACCAGGTGGCCATGTCTCTTCTAAATGTCCAGGAGGCGGAGGAGGCAGAGAGCCCTAAACGCAGCATCCGGGACAGCGGCTACATCGACTGCTGGGACTCCGAGCGCAGCGACTCCCTCTCGCCGCCACGCCACGGCCGCGAGGACTCCTTCGACAGTCTGGACTCCTTCGGCTCACGCTCACGACAGACCCCGTCGCCGGACGTCCTGGTCCCCCGCGGCAGCAGCGATGGTAAGAAACACCAATTACACTAGTTGGTATTGCTCGGGAAGGTGGGATCTTGTGGTTGGACTCACTGCCCTTTCAAATTAAAGGTATATTGCGTGGGAAGGTGTGATCTTGTGGTTGGACTCACTGCTCTTTCAAAATAAAGGTCTATTGCTTGGGAAGGTGTGATCTTGTGGTTGGACTCACTGCCCTTTCAAAATAAAGGTCTATTGCTTGGGAAGGAGTGATCTTGTGGGTGGACTCACTGCCCTTTCAAAATAAAGGTCTATTGCTTGGGAAGGTGTGATCTTGTGGTTGGACTCACTGCCCTTTCAAATTACAGGTCTATTGCTTGGGAAGGTGTGATATTGTGGTTGGAATCACTGCCCTTTCAAATTAAAGGTCTATTGCTTGGGAAGGTGTGATATTGTGGTTGGAATCACTGCCCTTTCAAAATAAAGGTCTATTGCTTGGGAAGGTGTGATCTTGTGGTTGGACTCACTGCCCTTTCAAAATAAAGGTCTATTGCTTGGGAAGGAGTGATCTTGTGGGTGGACTCACTGCCCTTTCAAAATAAAGGTCTATTGCTTGGGAAGGTGTGATCTTGTGGTTGGACTCACTGCCCTTTCAAATTACAGGTCTATTGCTTGGGAAGGTGTGATATTGTGGTTGGAATCACTGCCCTTTCAAATTAAAGGTCTATTGCTTGGGAAGGTGTGATATTGTGGTTGGAATCACTGCCCTTTCAAATTAAAGGTCTATTGCATGGGAAGGTGTGATCTTGTGGTTGGACTCACTGCCCTTTCATAATAAAGGTCAAATAGCCATTGTGTGATTTCAGCCGAGCCACAAACTGTATGCATTGTGGAAGGGAAGTAATTCAGTACTGGCGGATTTGTTTGTGTCTATTGTGGCGCTTTGACATAATATATAGATAAGTGAGGTTCATTGTACTTGTAGTGGTACTGTAATAAAAACTGTTGTTTACGCAGAACAACGCCCAGTATTTGAAATGTATGCTATTTCAAGTGGATGATGTCAGTGCAACAACGTCTGTTTTGAAGCCAAGCTGTGGCCATTGTTTCAGTTTGTTTTCAGTACAGAAGCTGCTGTTTTTGTTCTGGGCATGTTATGAATAATACACGGTTTGTTATAATTTTATTTATAATAATATAAAGTAATTAAATAGACAGTCGACATGTTTTCTGAATGAGGGCTTTTTGTAGTTTTTGATCTGACACTTGACTGATCTTCTAGCTTGAGGTGAGAGAACAAAGTTCCTCAGTTAAAATATATTGAAGGTTAGAAGTTCTGCAGAGTTTTCCTAAAATGTGTATTTTTTATTTTGAGTGCTTTGCAAGGAAATTAAAGTGTTTACAGGTGGTTGTACCTCCTTTAGGATTCAGTTGATCTGTGTTAACACACAAAACTACGCCAGTGGATTGAACAGAAAAGATTTTGCGATGCCACATGTTGCCGTTTGTAATTTAATGCATCCAAAATGGGAGCATAACAACTAAACCAATTGTTAGTTCTTCCAAGACACGCATGAACTGCAAACCATTTATGCTTAGTGCTGAAGTAAAAAATGGAGTTTAAAAAAGAATTTGGCTGCATTTTAAGTACTTTAAAATGCCAAGTCGACCATATGTTGTCATTGACAGCTGTTCATTGCTCCACTTTATTTGAATTTGACCCTTTTTTATATTTTAATGACAGCCTATAAAAGGTTACAGAAGTCGTCACAAAGCTTAATGTTCGTTTCATCTCTGAATCGTCTGACTGTGCGCTGGTTTTGAGGGAAGAACAAAAGAAACTAACCCACTAAAAACCTTGCTAGACGTTAATGTTTGCTTCTCAGAAGTAAAAGGGTCCAACCTAAATATATACTGTTTAAAACACAGCAATATCGTCATAGTTTTTGATAACAGGAAATCATTTTAGCTTTACATCCAGTGGCAGATCTAAGATTGTTATATCCAGAACAAAAAGACGGCCATTGAACAGTCACATTGTTTGATGACGTTGAACAATCCGGAAAATATCCTCAGTTTGAGACTATATTTTCTTCTCAATAGCCCAGAACTCAAAGTCACCAACAGCTGATCAGTCACATTGTCAAGCTGCGCCGGAACAATAACGTGTCCTATCATTCTGGATAAACCAAATTGTGAACCGTAATCTGTCTGAAATACAGCATTAAGACACCAAGACCTTGAGGAACACCTTAAAAAAACACCATGTAATTTGGTATCAAAACCTTTTGACATTTGGAGATTTCTGCAAGAAATGAATTAGCATATCTGTTCTGGAAAACCTCCTTATTGTCAATATACCTAATGAAAGAAAATGCATCCTTCTGAGGTCTTTAGCTTGTGGTTGTAAAGTTTCACGAGGCTGTGATTATCCTCGAGGTCACAACAGGTCATTGGATACAAAAAAAAAATCTCAATATGTGAAATGGCTACTATTGGGACCAACATCATCACACATGAAAACAAAGGGACTCATCAACAAACCTCAGAGCCCTTTGCTGCCATTGAGGCTAACATACTATCAGTGATTGGATCAAACCCAGGAGGCCCAAGCTGGAGAAGTGATAACACTATAACAATGCAGTTATCACCCAATCACCGGGGGCTTTGAGTGCAACCCAGAACAAGAACATCTATTTATTCACATGCTCACAAAGTCGACTCCGCCAGGTTTCTCTCTGCCCTGACCTTTTAGCAGACAAAGCCCTTCCACTGTTCGGCTCTGTAGGCTGACTTCACCCGGACGGTAATTAGGGATTTAATTCAATCTCTGAAAGTGATACAATATTGCCGATGCTCCTTTTGTTTGGGCCTCGTTGGAAAGGATGGACACAGTGTTGATAAATGAGACGCCTTGCTAGTCAAAGGCTCATTGAAATAATAATAATAGTGATTTTTTTGTTTTTTCCCCCATAAAGACATTGCTCACCACAGAGGTTTCCTTAAGTGCCAGTTATCCCGTCTTTAACATGTTTTCATGCTACTGCTCTCACATCCAGTGCTTTCATGCACAGCTACCACATCTGACACGATCTCTTATCAATATATAAAATGCACACGCACAGAATAACATTTTGCTTGAAGTTGAAGCTTCCTACATGTTTGCGACATTTTTTCTTTACCAAATATAAGCGCAAAGTTACGCTTAGACATTTGTTAGCATCGTACCTTAACACAGTGATTTTCAACCAGTGGTGTGCCGCGGGAAAATTTACTTAATCGGTCCAAAAAAAATATTATTCAGTTGCCGTACATTTTCCATTATTGACCATCTGAGCCTGCAATATAGTGGCTGGCCCAGTAATGAAATACTCTTACATGCCAGTAGGTAGCGCAATAATTATCTACCATATAAGCTGCATTATGCTACAATGTGACATTTTGCAACTTTTTTTGGTTGTTGGTGTGCCGCGGGATTTTTTATTGTAGAAAATGTGCCGTGGCTCAAAAAAGGTTGAAAAACACTGCCTTAACAATAAGTTGAATTAGTCTGGATGCTTTTTTTATGTGGTCAGCTGTTCATTCTGCATAGAAAGATCATCAGAAAAAAACCATAAACACCATCCCGGAAAGTGTCATAATGTATTTGACTTTAATCCTATAAGAAACGTGGAGGGAATCACTCTCACTCTTCATTTGTGTTTCCGTTCCTGCTTCTCGTTGACTGTAACGCATGTGGAGCTTAACCTCGTGGCTTTTACATTTCTTGTAGTATTACGTGCATGTTGATTGATGTAAACACGTCTCTGTAAGGCTCTGGTACAGTATGGCACTGACCCATGATAAACACTCCCTGAAGCCTCAGTGTTCCCAGATGTGCAGAGAGCGCTGGATCGCGTTGCTCCATAAGGATGGATAGACTTGGATGGCAGAGCCGCTCGTGTTTCCAATTGACGAGCTAAGGAGTCGTAATTGAACCACTCATTGTTGGACGTGCGGATACCTCGAGGCCTCTTTTGGACCTCGATCTGTCAATCTTTGAGACCACATTAAAAAAAACGAAGTCTATTGATAGAAAGGGAGGTTTTTCACAACTGCAAAATGGGACATTTGTTTCCACTGAGACGCGCAGCTGCACTGGGGGAAGATTTCACGCTTTAGATCTGGTTGAAGTTGTGGGTTTATACTTGGGGAAAAAAGTATACATTGAGTCATAAATTCAGAGGCCATATATCCAGTAAGCATACATCCAAAAGGAAGGGGGATTCCAGTAGCATATGTGCTGCACATCTTGGTGAAGACCTTTGAGAGACCTTGGGTACATCAAATGTTGATTTAGGGTTAGCATTAGCAAAGAAAAAGTGACTTAATGAAGATGGAATGACTGGTATGCCGGTAACACCACATCAGTGGGATGTATCCTCATTTTTTTTTTTCATCTCGCGGAGGAATTTAAGACATCCAGCAGGGAAAGTCCTTGAGCGATGCCCTTCTGCAGCACCAGGTGTTGCCTCTGACATTAAAGAGCGAACAAGGTGTTTTTAAACGGGATGCAGACGGACGCTGCGGCATCCTAAGTGATGTCTTCCAAACTGTAGGCTCAAATTTAGACGGCAGGAGCTGCACAATACAAATTTCCAGATGATTTATGTTACTTCCTTTGTTTCATAAAAACAGGCCGTCAACCTGCTTGGGGTTGATTTATGTTCAGCTACTGGAATGCACTGCATATAATAACACTGTGTGAGCTTATACCATGTAACGTCACTGGGGGAAAATGGAAGTGATATTATTTTTAAGACATTTTAAAATTAGATTAGAAATCCTGTTGATTTTTTTATTTTTTTGTAGTTTTATTTCTTATCATTAAACTGAATTTATCATTCAGAAGTTTAATGAAACACATGAGCGACACTGTTGTATGCATTTAAATTTAACATTTAAATGGGAAAATGTATGATCTAGACTTGCAAAGTAATAAAATCTGTGTTTCCAGCTCTAATAAATCATGAAAAGTACTTGACACCATCTCCTGAATATTAATGATCATAATTGTGTTCTTCTCTAAACAGAACATAATGAATGTAATTGCAATCTACAAAGAAACTGAACCTGCGAAGACAATTATCTGCAGATTGATCTCGCTGTGGCTCCATTATTGAACTTCCTTCCTCTCCTCAACAGGCCGCGGCAGCGACTCCGAGTCCGACGGCGCCCCCCACAGGAAGTTGCCGGACGTCCGCAAGGACGACATGTCGGCGCGGCGGACGTCCGTCAGCGAGCCGCGGACCGCCATGCCCTTCAACCAGTACCTGCCCAACAGGAGCAACCAGAGCGGATACGTGCCCACGCCGCTGCGCAAGAAGAAGAGCGACAAAGAGGACGGAGCGCGCAAGAGCTGGAGTACGGCGACGTCACCTGTCGCAGGAGACCGGCCTTTCAGGTGAGTCCAGCTTGTAGGAATCACAGGCAGTGTGGTCACGGTTATTGTAGAATAAAATGGTGATTTGGGGGACAGGTTTTTACAACCATGACCTTGTTTTAGCTTGAAAAGGATTTGCCTCATTTAATTCCTCCTCTTAAAACTACTTTGTTTTATGGAAGAGAATTCCACAAATGTGTGCTTGTAGCTGAAAATGCGGTTTGACCAGAAAAATGTGCTGCAAAACTAAAATAAAGATTTAGCCGTAGAAATTATAGACGCGGTGGAATTTATTATTCTGGAAGTAGACCGTGAAGTTACTTTTTAGACATTTTCAGATTGACAAAAAAAATGTCAGATACCAACCAGCATATTTTTTGGGGTGTAACTTCTGTATTGTATAATAATTTTCCAAGAGAATATGTCACTCGTGGCACAGATTTTAGATTATTGTGTAAACTGCTGATTTATTGTGCGCTGCCCAGTGGATGCTGATGGAGGCCAGATGTGCGTTTCCATTGGCTCTGACTCTGATTGAAGCGAAAGTGTGAAATATGCTGCATAGACGAGGCAGATTGAAGTCTGATGGTCTTATTGGCAGTTATTGGTTTGGCATGTCGAGAGCGCTGGGATCAGTTTTATCACGGCTGTCTCTGGATGAGGTTCAGATTTCTGCTGGCTGGTGGATTTCTTAATGTGCTTTGATCTGTTTTTGTGCGCGCGTGTGTGTGTGTGTGTGTGTGTGTGTGTGTGTGTGTGTGTGTGTGTGTGTCTACTAGTGTCGGAGAGTTTGACTGGAAGTAGTTTTTGAAGGATAATGTTTTTAAGGTTTGGAAGAAACATTATTTAGCCTCAGCAGCTGCAGGAGATCGAAGATATTTCATTAAAAGTAAAATTTCTGCATTTTAATTAGTCTCACCCAAGTGTGTTTACATTTCCAGCGCTTTGTGCTGCGACTGGGTGCATATACAGTAGGGCTGTGTGTGTGTGTGTGTGTGTGTGTGTGTGTGTGTGTGTGTGTGTGTGTGTGTGTGTGTGTGTGTGTGTGTGTGTGTGTGTGTGTGTGTGTGTGTGTGTGTGTGTGTGTGTGTGTGTGTGTGTGTGTGTGTGTGTGTGTGTGTGTGTGTGTGTGTGTGTGTGTGTGTGTGTGTGTGTGGTTAATCTGTCCTTCATTCCCCCTGTTAACTTCATCCATCGTGTGACATCAAAAAGCATGTATTCATTGTTTTTGCATTACTGTTTGTTTTTATCTCCATCTCCTTCCTTTGCGTCCATCATGGTGTTTTCTCTCCGTTGTCTGGTCCTCATTTCCCCACATGTGTGTGCTCCCTGTCTCACCACGTTGTGGTCATCCTCCTGTCATTGTTTCTAATGTCGTCACGTCATCCTTTTCCTGTGTGTGTGAATGGGTCGACGTAACAGTCCAAATGAGGTCCCTAGCTTAGACGACCCACCTGGAGAGTCCCCGAGCCCGCCCATCACCCCACCCCTCGAACCCCAGATACAGATTCAGACGGTGGACCGGGATCAAAAGGACGAGGAGGATGGGGAGCAGACTGCTTCCTCGCCTTGCGTTAAGATCCGTGCAGCCGGCGTGAGGAGGAGCAGTGAGCCTCTGGCCCGGAGCCGCCCCCGGCCCCACGGCGAGCCCCCCACGGAGGCTGCACCGAGCCCGGTGGTCACCTCTGAGCAAAGGTCCTCGCCTCCATTCATGTCTTTCATAATGCCCCAAATCAGCTGCCCGATTCCTTTTGGTATCGACACAGTTCTGATTCAACCCAATCTAAAAGAGAGTAGATGGCCTTATGGAATTTTTCATTATTTGTTCAGATTTCTCTAATGATAATTTGGGGATATTGTGGAGGGGAGCTCCACCACTGAAAATACAGTGCATGTTTTCTGCAATGCTAAATCTGGAGTTATTAAATTGACTTGGCCATGTCTTGAGGCAGCATTGTATGTTGTTATTACAGCAGAATATTTGTTGTGTTAAAGGGTCAGTTCACTCAAATGAGAAAATAACTTGCCACTAGGGACAGAACATTTCAGCTTCATGTTCTTCTCTGTACTTTGACTGCCTGTACGAGATGAATAGATTTGTATTTTTTTCCTCTCAAAACGCTAAAATATTTATAAAGATCTATAACACATCGGTCCAAAAACAACATCCCATTTAATCAGGGTAATCCACATATTTCAGTAGTTTTCACAGCTGGCATTTCCATCCAGCTCTTTTCCTCTTTGGCACTGCCGTTACCAGATCACCGTTTCCCAAGCCATTCCCATCCAGAGCAACACAACAGTGGGTCAGCAAAGGGGTCCGGGGCTCAATGAAACATGGAGCTCACACACTGCTGTAATGCAGGTTGTTTACCCAGCCCGGGTCGGATTAACATGGTGAGGATCATGAGCTGTCAAGACACGATGCTGAAGTCCATTATGATGCGTGATTTCAATGCTTCTCTCACTCAGAGTCTGTTGTTTACTCACAATCCAGCCCGATCTTGTGTTATTTCCTGGTCCGGCAGTCGTTTCATTCACGGTCCTGTTGGAGAGCTATTAAAGTCACTCCCCCGGTTTTCAGCTTTTTCTGGCGCAGATGTTATGGCACGGATCGGACAGTCAGCGTTTCAAGGGAGTGAAGCGAATGCTCAAAGGAAATCTAACTTGTGTATCGCTACGTTCCAGGGAAAAAGGGGGGGATTTCAAGGATGTTTTTAAAAGGCTTTGATACCGGCGTCTTTAGTTGGGAACAGCTTGGATTTTTCAAGAAGAAAACTGAGGCTGGAATTTGTTTGTTTTTGTGTTGCCAGGAGTTAAAACAGTTGTATAATATCAACAAATCACTGTTTGTAGTCTTCTATGATTTTTTTTTTTTACAGAGCTTCTTCAAAACTGCACACACTTTCAAATACAAACTCACATATATCCAGCAGGTACACACAAAAATGTTCTGTATGGTGTTCACACAAAATCACATTCCCAGGAAACGTGAATATGTGACCCCTCCCTCAGGATGTAAGGAAATGAGGCTTCCTTCCCTGACCCTGAACAGGCCGGGTTTGGAGCCCGGCCTTTTCACAGCCTTTCTCTCTCCGCCGTGCATCCTGGGGATTTATAGTCCAATAATAACCCTTTCAGAAAGTAGCTGTTCATCACAGGATGCCAGATAACTTAGTGTTCAGCGAATTTTGCTTTGTGGCTCCTATTTGTTTTCACATCCTGCTCTGAACAGGATTTGTGACCATGCTTTGCTCCTTTTTTTTGTTTTTTTTGTTTTGTTTTGATTTAGCTCGTCAAAATAAAAGAAAAAACTCTATTTTGGCTCCTCCGGAGGAATTCTGTCTGCTGAAATAGGATAAGAACCAGGCAGCAGTACGTTTTAGTTTGCTTTGCTTTCTGCAGCACTCCAGCTCGCTCGTGCTCAGAGGAACTCTTCCAGCATTCGACGACTCGAGCAGCGAGCGCTGCGGCGGCCCCCGCCATCTCCTCCGTGAAACATCCACCTGTGACGGAGCAGCAGCAGCAGCAGGAGGAAGAGGAGGAGGAGGAGGCAGCGGCTGTGAGGAAGGGGGTCGCAGATCCAGAGCGAGACGAGAAGCGGTCCCGCCAAACGCTGACCTCTCCCAAGCACGTTACTGTCCCGAGTCCCCCCAACTTCCTTCCTGTGCCCACGGCTGCAACGGCAACGACCGACACGGGCCGGCGGAAGGGACAGGCGCTGAGTGAAAGCAACGACCCGCAAAGAGGGAACTCTTGGTTGGACGGCAGTCCTCCAGCAACGTGAGCCCCCCTCCAGCAACTACACTACATTTTAATGAATTTCCACCACGTTGAACTAAAACTACACAATTCATCTTTAAAATCAAAGGATTTACGCTTTCTTTTTATTTATTTTTTAATACGCAATCTCAGCATGTGACCTCGACGTCAGATCTCAATGCTCCGATCTGGATGACTTAACTATCTCAAGATGGCATGACCTGCGTTTCACATGAATGCAAATTGATATTGCTTTCTTTAAAAAAAATTTAAAAAGCAGTTTTTGTTGTGAAGAGAATGCATGGAAATGTTTTTGAGAAACGTTGGAGAATGTGGGTTTTGACCTCAGGTGGCATCCGTTGATCTCTTCAGGAGAACGGCAAAGGACACTGAATTATATTTGAACCCAAATTATTCGGTAATGAATTGGTCAAACTATTACCAATCAATCAAGCGTTTCATTTCAATGTACGGCAATAAACTCCTGGCTTCAGTGCGAGCCCCACTGCCTCACAGCCTGACAAACAGCATACGGCTGGTAGACGCTTCACTACAACCAACCAAACCGGTCTATCTGGTCCTAATTTAGCGAAGGCTTCTTTTAATTTCGTCTCCTTGTTCTCTTGCGGCGAACAAACCGCAGGCCGCACTTTCCCTCACACCCCTCCAACATCAGAGGCAGCGCCATAAAACCCACTGTGAAGACGCAGGTTGAGGCCAAACCTACAACTGTTGGTCGGCGACAGAAAGAGAGCCACATCCTTGATGTTTCTCTTCTATCTAATTAAAGATGCATGTGCTTTCTTTCTTTTTTTTTTTCAATAGTTAAGTGTCAGCTGCAGTCTGAGATCATTGCCATCTGCATCTGTTGTACGCTGGCAGTGTTGGTCTGCAGTGATGCAGTAAACTTGTCTTCTGCTCTGGCTGCTGTGGATAACACTGCCCCCTTGTGTTTGGTTTGAGTAACATCAGCAAACCCAGAAAGCTGTGCGTCAGTAAAACAATAGCGATGGATCATTCTCCACCCGCTGTCAGCTGTGATCACAACACAGTACCCACCAGATGTCAAATATTCCATCTCTGTGTTTTGATATTCACGTGAGTGAGTGTACTGGTATTCATTTGTGGTTGTGCTCTCTCTCTCTCTCTCTCTCTCCATGCTCTCTGCCTTCTGTAGATTCAGCCGCACACATAGTGCGTCAGATGACCCACAGTAAGTTGTCCTCAGCTGTCTGGCCCAGCACTGCAAAACAAAGGCCTCTCAATAAGTCATTCAGTCTTTAAATTGGATTTTTTCTTCATGCAAGTGGGAAAATCTGCCGACGGTTGAAGTCATTTAAAGAAATGGGGTTTTGTTTTTGTTTGATCAAAGGTCGCACCAGCACATATTTTGTGCCAGTTTTAAAATGTTAGATATTTTTTTTATTACCTGAACTGCAAGTAAGACAAAAAAGTAAGATTTTTTTTTGTCTTATCTAAATTGTTTTCTCTCTTGTTTATGACTTTTTTTTTTAAAAAGTCCTTATAATCTTTCTAATTTCTTTAAAAAAATAATGGCAGGTGTTGTAATACTCATTTTGGCCACAAGAAGCTGAAGTGCAGCATTTGCCCTTTGAAATATTATCCTAACTTTATTTCATACACAGAAGAGAAACAATTCAATCACTTTAAAATGGATCCACAGTATTAATAAGTATAATTAATAAAAAATCAATTTTGTCAAGTGAAGAAAATCCTGTAAAACAGCCACTCAAAGTCCCATTTTATCCATTAATTCTCTACTGAATGTCATTAAGAAGTGATTTAGTTTATTGCATCCTAGCTGCTCCCACACAAATAATTTTCAGGCAGAATTTAAGCTGAATCAGATTAATGTACTTATAAAAACAACACTGAAGAGTGAAATGACCAAAATATTCCATATATTGACTTTTCAGACAAAGTTTTCTTTGAAAGAAAAACATAAAGCAGATGTTTCCTACTTGCATTCCTTAAATTGAAACTGTAAACAAGTTGAATGACTTGTGAAGGTGGACAACGTCCCTGAGGCTTAACGCCTGATCTGAGATCTGATGATCGTTCCTCTCGGATGTACTCAAAGTGGAGAGGACGTACTAAACTGCTCCCTCATCGTCTCCGAGCTTCTACTAGCTGCATGTTTCACATGTTTCACCCTCCCAACGCCTCACAACACAAATCATCATGGGGATCCTCTGTTGATGTAAAGACTGCAGCAGAGATGATTCACAATGCTTTGTTTTGCTTTAGAGGAGCACTTCAGCATTGTACCCTTTCCACTAAGTTATTTAATGAAATAACACGCCAATCATCTCTTTGATTATAAAGAAGAAATATTAAAATCTTCTGCTACAAGTTTCTTTGCTCCACCTAATATTGTATGTTGGCAATCAGTTTGAATCCTCAACTATTCTTGCACTCATGACTTAGTTTTTGCTGATTTACTGAAGTCTGTGATGAGCCACATGTTCTTAACCAAAAGGCTGCACTTTACCGTCTTGTCTGTAATCTACATTACATTTCATTTCATTTTCATAATCAAAAAATGTAAGTTTTAACCCGACTGACTGGTCGTTGCACCTCGTACACACACCAGATTGTTTATTACAACCACAGCAGCTGAAGCTTTAATGTCCCCTAATATCATCTTAACATCCTAATGTGATCCATTTCCTGTTGACACAATCGTCGGAATGTGGCATGATTACTCAAATGGATTTTTTATTTTTATTTTGAATGATGTATTCTTCTAAATGGTGAGCATGAGGTCATCTTTGAAGATTAACACTTCCTTTCATGTGGACTTAAACGGTGCATCTTAGTGTCCGTGCTGAGCCTCTGGTTATTCTCTCTTCCTTACAATGATGGATTTGCACAAAATCATCTATGTGGATGATGTGGGGTATCATACTACTCGATGAACACAGATTTTGGCCTTTTTAGACATTGCGGAGTTTGAAAAAGGTTTAGTGTATGAAACGCGCAACGTCGTCAACATACTGTACTAACGGCACAATGTACAATACAAATGTATATAATCACGAGCAGAAAGACCATGTCCGACTCTGGAAATCACATCTTCTTCATTATCCATGCTCTGTCTCTCTCTCCCTCCTCCTCTCAGGAGTGTGAGTATGATCGACATGCGTGGTGAGGAGGAGGCCATGTTGCAGCCTCACAGTCAGGTGCGTCATGAGCTGATGCACAACCAGTACAACAGGATGAAGGAAGAGGACGATCACTGGCAGGACGTGAGTCTCAGTTTTGTCTGACGATTCCCTCAGTTTGTGTATTTGTGTTTTTCTTACTTTCTGGATTGAGCTCTCTATTGTGTCAGGAGTTTACAAGTCATGTGCAATGAAGCAAATTAAAGCCCTTCTTGTTGTCTTTCACTTGCAACTGAAACTCTCCCGATCTGTTTGTGTGTCAGGACCTGGCCCGATGGAAAAACCGGAGGAGGAGTATCTCCCAGGACCTGATCAAGAAGGAGGAGGAGAGGAAGGTGATGGAGCAGCTGATGTCTGGAGGCCCCTGTACCTCCCAGAGGAGGAGAAGCATCAAGACCTACAGGGAGATAGTGGAGGAAAAGTAGGTGAAATCTGGTTTGGTATCTGGTCTGGTAAGGAACAAATTAAAGGGGAAGGGTCTGCTCAGTGAAGTGGTGATGGGTTTCATTTTTGATCAAATCTTGTTAAATTTGATGTGTAATTTGAGCAGATTAAATCAGTTGTCCTATCACCTAAGAATCAAGAATAGAAAAGTTAACATTTTGCTTCACATTTTACACCGCTGATCAGCTTTTTTAAAATCCCTCCTCTTCCTCGTTTCCTCTCCAACAGGGAGCGCCGTGAGGACGACCTTCGGGACGCGTACCGGCGAGCCAGAACCCACGAGGAGGCGTCCGTCATCCTGCAGCGCTACGCCCAGCGCTTCTCCATCAGCGAAACGGTGCTGGAGCGCCTGCAGCTGCCAAAGCTGCTGGACCGCAGCATGTCCGCCTCGCCCTCCTCGCCCTGCTCCCCCCTCTCGCTGTCCGCCTCCCCGACCACCCCGGACCCCTTCGACGCGGACCCCGCCGGGCCCATGAGGTATCTGCGGCAGCAGTCCGCCCCGGCGCCGAAGTTCACGTCCACGCTGGAGGCGCGAATCGAGGAGTTTCCCAGAGAAGCCCCGCCCCACCAGCGGCCTCAGATCCGCTCGCGCTCGTCGGAGCCGCCGTGCAGCCGGACCCTGTCGCCCAACCCGGTGCCTTTGCTGACGCCCAAGCCTTACTTCCAGCCCCGGCCCTCAGCGGCGGACCCATGGCCCAGCAAGGTGAGACGCATCCTCTCAACTTCCCGTAAAAGTGAATGCATTATCGCTGCAGTGTTACGTTTATTTAGGTCCCCTACTCTGGTTCCTGTGGTTCCTTCCCGGTGTTGGCTGACCGCCTCACAGGCTGGAGGGTGAATTCCCCTCCGGCTCTCTTGGCTCTTTCGTTAGGATGCCACAGAACCGCCATGGTGATGCGACAGCTGGTTTCTTGGAAAACACAAGGCCCACCCCCCCATCTCCCCCTCCCAGAAGAAGCATGTAATGTTCCAATTTAGCTCACAGGACTCTCAACAGGATCCATTTCCCTTTTTTTTTTCTCCAAACGGGAATATTGAAAATGAGATCCTTATGTTTCGGTGTGTCGGTGGAGGGAGGGGCAGATTATTACCAGACCAAATGGAGCACAGCGCTTTTCTGGAATGTCTTGTCGGGGAGTCTGAGCGGAGCCCGGCTCTGAATGGAGCCCTCTGTTCCCTATTGACTTAAGAAGTTGACAAGTAGGGTCCTCTCCATGTGAAGTGGGCTCCAGGCGGACAAAGAGGGCCCACACAGGCCGCTCGGAGAGGGACGAGAAGGTGGAGGCGGAGGGGGTGGGGGCCCCAGACTGAGAGCCTGCATTCACCCAGCATCACCACTGTGTCTTAAGTTACCGCTCACTAGGAGCTCCTCACATGCGTTAGAGCCTCTTTGTCAGGGAGGCCATCGCGGTGCTGTGAGCCAGATGAATGGCTCATAACGGCCCGAGATGAGAGGCCGGGGATGACCACGAGTGAGGCCACTGGGTTTGTAGGCGTGGGGTTCATCTTCATTGCTTTGTTTGTCATCAATTCATTTTGTGTACTGCTGGAAATATTTTTGAGCTAGAGCGGCATTCAGGGTTCGTACGACGTCATGGAAAACCTGGAAACGTCGTGGGGTTTTAAAATAGGTATTTCCAGGCCTGGAAAAGTCCTTGAAAACAAAAAAAAATCCCAAAAGTTTATTAAAAGTCATGTAAATGTGTTATATTCATGTGTTCATGTGGTTCATTTACGCTGAGTTAGAAATAATGAATATGCTTTTAAAAGAAAGACTCAAAATATAAGCAAGCATACGCTGAGTATATCTATAAATGTTTATTCTTTTAATCAAACTATTGTCTCTCATTCATTTGTGTCCTTTAAGGAATACTGTATGCTTTGGAATCCTCATTGTTAGTTTAAATACTACATTGTATCACTTTTTCATGGACACACCCAGATTTCACTAAATGTTTGGTCATGGGAATTTGGTTTAAAGTCCTGGAAAAGTTATGGAAAAGTCCTGTAAATCCGTTGGTCAACATGTGTGTGAACCCTGAGCATTTTCCTGCCGATGTTTGATATCTATAAACTGCAGTGTGTGTTTACAAAGCCAATATTAAACCTGTTGTCCTCCGCTTTAGGCGGATGGTTTGTTCCGAGTCAACGGCGACATCGGAAGTGCCGACGTTCCCGCTACATCTGAGGGTCTGGGACGGGAATCTCCTCCTCATTTCCTGGCGTCTCCTTCCAAAACCAGCTGCAGCGCTGTGGGCGCCCCGTCGCCGGCAGCAGCCGCCCCACAATGCAGTTCACTCGCCTCAACCGGAGGAGCAAACCCTGCTGACGAGGCACAAAGTGGCTCAGAGCCGCTTGAAGGAAACGTCCTCCATCACTCAACTCCACACAGCCGGCCCACCTCGCTCCCATCGGTCAGGATGAGGATCTTTACTAATTAGTTGTAACAATAACTAATTACTTACTGCATCTTTAAAATGCATTTTTCAGTCTTGCAGGCTTTTGGCAAGTTTGTGTAATTATTGAACTCTTCCACATCTAGAATCAAATGTTTTATACATATACCTCATGCACTGCATACGCCTCTTGATAATTAGGCTTGTTTGATGTATTATTCATCGTTTGAAACCATCTGTGATGCTTGAAGGAGCTGCAGAAGCCAGAAGAAAGCTTCGGGGAGACTGGAAGCCACTCGGTAGACGCTCCAGAGGAGTCAAAGGCTGCAGCACCCCAAACGCCTCCTGCAGGTCTGTTGCTATACTGACCCCTTGTGGTCGATCTTAGGCGTGTCATCCAGGTCATGGATTGTTATAATTTGACCTAGAATATATGGGAGAACATTAAAAATAGATATTTGAGAAGAAAATGTGAAAAGGCAGTGTCGTTGATTTAATTTAATTGTCATATGCTGTTTTGTATTTTAGCATATCGTATTTAAACTGTGTTGTTTGTGTGTTTTTCCAGAAGAGACACACTCCAACGTTGTCCAGTCAGGAGTCAACACACAGCAAAGTCAGCTCGTAACTTCACAGGTGAGGTTGCTCCCAAAACTAATTCAACCCTTTTAGAGAAACGTTCACCCCGACATCCAACAGGTGATCTTTAAATCTCCCTGCAGGCCAGTGCTCCCAGTGCTCCCAGTCCCCGGGACTCCTCACAGAGAAGAGAGAATGTACCGATCTTAGCTGCACCAGGATCCTTTGAGTATCGCCCACCGAGGGAAACGCCAGCCGGTTAGTGGACGCTTTACATCCCAACACTAAGCTGCTGCTTCTGTTCCATACATCTCCTTGGTTTCTGAGTTGGATCGGCATATCCTCCCCGCTGGCTCGTTTCCCTTCTTTCAGCCTGACTTCTGTTTCGTTGTACTGCAAATGTTTAGATGGGAGTTAAAGGGGTGTTCACTTATGTGTGATTATTATCAACCTGCATAAACTCTGCTTTTTTAAAATCTGCTTGATATGACACTTACTCTGAAGAATCTCCATGTAGACGGATACACAAGCTAATTAGACCTGAGGTCCAGCAAAAACACGCTTTATTTTTATTTATTATAAGTTTATTTATTACCTTCCCAGACAGTGGTATATAAAATTACAACATTGTTGTTTTTTTTATGCCTTTATTCTGACTTTTAGGCCCTCAGATTAAATAAAAGTCAATTACAACCTCCTCAGATAGTTTTTTTTAATTGCAATAGATTTACAGTATCGCAGTAAAAGTCTTCCCCAATTTGATTTCTCCAATTCTCTGTTGTCCATACCAACTCCTGGTTTTGCATCTACCTATCCCTTATCGCTCCCTTCCCTCCTTTTCCGTCCCTCCTTTCCTTCCACCTGCATCTTTTTTTATTTGGCTGTAGAGTTTGCAAACAGTGTCAGGTCTCCGCTGGCCACCAGCAGCCCTCAGTTACGCTGGGACTTCTTCGTTCCTCCAGGTAAAGCCCTTCATTCATCGGGGGAGCTCATGTTTCCGTCCCCGGGCGCTGAACGCACAGGGTTTCCCTGCCGTGTTTTTGTTTTTTTCAAGGGCTTTACAACAGCCTCTCAGTACCATCTCATGTTCGTCACTCATCTCTCTCTCTCTCTATCTCTCTCTCTCTCTCTCTCTCTCTATCTCTCTCTCTCTCTCTCTCTCTCTCTCTCTCTCTCTCTCTCTCTCTCTCTCTGTGTGTGTGTGTGTGTGTGTGTGTGTGTGTGTGTGTGTGTGTGTGTTGTAAATGTGTTTTGAGGTATATTGGTGTACAAATGTGCGTTGCCATCGTTGGTGTTCATCATGTTGAACTTTATGAATGATCAGTTTTATGTTTGCCTCATTGTGCTTCACATTATCGTCTGATCCACCAAAAGCTACAGCGTTAGTTCTACCTCAACTAAGGGGGCCACGTATAGTTTGGTGGTCTATAAAGGATTCACAAATGTATAATTTTTGAATACTTATTTGCCTGCTTTTGCTCTTTAATTCCCTCTCAGAGCGGATCAACACTCAGGCATGTGGCTCGGTTTAGACGTCGGTCTGGTCTGTTTTCCAAGATCCTGTTATCACTGCTATTTGTGATGGTGTTTTTTAAATGATTATTATTCCACATATTTGTCAGTTGTGTGTAAACAGAGTGAGAGAGACGAGCAGACACACAAACACACATTCAAAGAACAGAGGAGCAGAGTATAAATAGATTTAAATGGACCTCATGATCAAAATCCCTGATTGGAGCACCTTTAACCTCAACATCTGAATCCCTCCTAGCCAGATTGATTTTAAATTAGTTTTTGTTTACACATCAAACCTCTTATTGGTGAACTCCAGATGTAGCTCGCTGCTCTTGGTGGATCAGTCTCCCTCTTTGTCTTCTTCATCAGCGTCTTCACCGCTTCAGCTGGCAAACCAACACAACATATTTCTCCCATCAAAAGGCATTTTGGTTCATGACGTGTTTGGTAAAATTGTATTTTGACGAATGTCCCCGTGTCACGTTTCCTCCACAGAAGAGATGGATAAGGACCGTCGCGGAAACGTGAGTAAAAATCATCTGACGACATAATAAAACCCTTTTACCGCTTCTCATCTGGCTTACCTCCCTGGTTTAACACACTGCATGAACACAAAGAAGTGCTGCAAACATAGCCTGCAGGTAAGAACGAGGGAAAAATCCACATAAAGAGAAACATAACCTAAACCAAGAAACATATGAATAAGATGGCTGGCGTCTTCACCTTTCATCGTTTTCTGAGATCGGGTGTTTGTGAACTCACTGTGTCAAACTCACACACACACACACACACACACACACACACACACAGCTGTTCATGCAGCATGCCAGATGAGGACGCTGTAGAAAACGGCTGAAACCGCTTTCGTTTTCATTTGAGCTCATCTCTCTCTTTCTCTGTCTTCTCTCTCCTTAGTAGGAATCCTTTGGCTAGCATTGGAGTAGTGCTGTTGTGGTAGACCAACTATTTCTGTCTCCTCCCTTCCCTTCTTCTTTTCCTGTGGTGGATGTGTGAACACATTTATGTGCGTTTGTGTGTGTGTGTGTTTGTGTCGGGGCCATATCGATCTCATTGGCTTCATGGTTCTGTGAGTGAGTGTGTGTGTGTGTGTGTGTGTGACTGGTTTGTGGGTGAGCGTGAATGCGTGCATGAACATGTGTGTGTTTGTGTGTGTGTGTGTTTCTGCATGTTGTTGACGTGTGCCTGTGTGTGTTGGGGTCATCAGGTGTCTGTCCCGGTGTTGGCCCAGGCCAGGCGGGCTGACCGCTGGTCTTGGGACCCGGATGAGGAGCGAAAGCGTCAGGAAAGGTGGCAGCAAGAGCAGGAGCGCATGCTGCAGGTACACAGAACATAAAGCATGGCGCATGAGTCCGCAAGGTCGGAGGGTTCGCTTCCTGGTGGAGCTCAGTGGGCGGAGCCAGGCACCAGCACCACGAGGATGTGGCACAGGACAGATTTTGGGGTTGTAAATATCTGTTGTTTGGACAGCTGAGATAACAAACAATGCCCGGGGGAAAGAAATCATCAGTTGAGGCGTGAAGCTAGTTTAGCTCTCGCTAACGTTATTCACACAGTTCAGCTGTGGCCATCAGCATGTGCTGCTTTATTAGCACATTCACACAGTGCAGGTATTACAGGATCATTGCAAGCAAAAGCTTTGTGTCTCATCAGGAAGCATTGATCAGGGGAGCAGTAGATAAAACGATGTGTCCGGCTTAAAACTGGGCTCTGTCTTTGTAGACATCTAGGTTACATTATAACTGCGTCTCAGAGACCTTATTTCAGTCTGAAACCTTGTTCAACTAATGTAGCGCCGCTACAATCCAAATGGTTAAAGCTCTACTTCACTGTTAACCATCCTGTGACTCATGCAGCAGCAGATCAGATGGATTAACCACATTTCATTGCTCCTTGCAAAGCTTGCCTCCATGTTTGTTTTTCTATATTGAGCCTCTCCTCCGAAGGCCCAGCCCATCACGCCAGGTGCACACACACGGTGGCCACTAGAGGGCGGTGTTGTGCAGCAGCTGCTCACTGTCTCCATCTCATGCACATACACTGACAAGGACTCTGTCCAAGGTTGCTGCTGTTGCTGCTGCCCAGATCACCCTCTCTCTCCTCAACCAATCAGAGGTGCATCTCAGGGTCCTCATCTTTTAAGGATTCATTGGTGTCCATGATAATACTGTACTCATCTACAGTGTAATCCTGTTAAATTCAGCCCAACGGGGATGAGTGCCGACTTCTCGTCTTTCCAGTTGACTGTTTGAGATGAGATGCGCTGAAATGGATGAATGTCTGTCTGGTGCATCGATGTGCTCGTTGACTTCCTGGTTCTGTGCCTTGATGCCATCTGTCCTGCTGATGTTGCTTTCTCTCTACATCCTTGATCTTTATATTTGGGGTTCCTACACAAATCTAAAAAGAGTTAAACTAGTCTGAAGATGTTTTCGCTCGTCTGTAATAAGCTGGTGGCCGTGTGGCCCAGCTGCTATTATATTCATACATGAATGGACAAACTTTAAGGCAGATTTAGACATTTTAAATCTGTGTAGGAACCTCTGCATGCTCTACTTCTGCCTTTTGTCTGCTGTGCCTGCTTCTGGTCTGTTTTTGTTTTCTTTGAATGACTTACAAGCAAATAAAAGATCTGCATAAGTGTTTTACCATAATTGAGGTGAAGCAAACTGCCTCTGCATTCATGTATGACCCCAAGTCCAGACCTCTATTCAGAGTACATACTGAGGGAATCACACATTACATTTTTATACAAGTTCATATATAAGTATTGCCAATTACCCCAGCAGGATGTTTCAGGTCTAAGTCCCTTAAATTAAAGCAGAATGCTCTAAAAGCTGATTCAGACTAAAAGCCTTTTTTTAAAAGCCTCCTGATGCCAGATATACGTCTGCACATCACCTGCAGACGGCTTCAGTCTTCATCTTCGTCTTCGTCTTTCGGTTGAGGCTCTGTGCTGTATGTCATGTGTCTGTTGCCATGGTGACAGGAGAAGTACCGGCGCGAGCAGGAGAAGCTGAAGGGGGAGTGGGAGAAGGCCCAGAGGGAGGTGGCGGAGGAGGAGAGGAAGTTCCACGAGGAGGTGCGTGCACGTGTGTTTTCAGAAAAACTCACTTATTGTTATAAAGAAAGTGTGTTTTTCAGACAATAATACGACAATCTTTGTGGTATTTAAGGGTTTCTTGAAAACTCACCCAGCTCTCCCGTCACAACAGGAGCGTAGGATACTGGAGGAGACGGTGGCGCCGCTGACTCCACGCTCCTCCTCCGCCCTGCCCTCCCCCAGCCGAGGAGAGGCCTCCTCCACCTCCGACACCATCGTCCGCTCGCTGGCCGACTGGGAACGCAAGCAGGAGCTGCTGGAGAGGCAGTCGGTGAGTGGCCGGCTGATTATAGACAGTTTGTTAGAAGCGTGGAGGGTGACAATTAGTGGGCCGTTCTTGATTGGTCGTTATTCGGCTAACCGTTCCCTGTTTTGTGATTGGACGGCACAGAGGGGGAGCACAGAGAGCGTCGAATGGAAACGCAGAGAAAACGACCGGACCAGTGACATCAGCACGGCTGACGACAGCATGAAAACAGCCAGAAGGTTAGCGGCCGATGCTAACGCGCTAAATGTGGCTTCAGCTGAGATTCTGAGCTTAAGATGTGTTCCTTATAACAAGGTTATTTCCAATCTTATGAGAAATAGTCGCCTTAATCGTCACCTGTAGATACAGGTCATCGTATCCACTGTACCACACCGTAGTGACATGTGTACATACGATGAACACGCGTGATGAAGGTGTGTTTGTGGTCCTCAGCTCGGTGAGTCAGAGCAGCAGTCAGGCTCACAGTCTGCAGAACGGACAAAAGCGTCCTGCGACCAAAACATCGACTCCAGTGAAGAAACAAGAAGAGCCTTCAGCAGACGGCAGCAAGCCCAGCCAGCCTGCAGGAGACAGGAGGTGTGTGTGTGTTTGAGTGTGTGTGTGTGAGAGAAAAAAAGAGAGAGAGGCCTTAAGTCCAGGAGTTCAGGCCCTTTTTAGTTTTCCATTTATCTCGTATAAGTTAATTAAGAGCACACAGAATGTCCTTTAATGATTAGTGTTGGTTATAAGCACCGGTCACAGCACCAGTATGTATTTTTAAAAAGAAGGTTCAGTGTTTGTATCATAACAGATGTTAATTTAATGATTTCATTTTTTACATGACTTCCATTTTAAACATTGTTTTACTTCCTCATGTTGATGATATTCCTCTGCGTGTCCAAGGCCCTCAGGAACCATAACACTGCTCATTTTGCTCATTTTAAAATGGATAAATCGATTGCATTCACATTTCATTCTGGCTGTAAATGCATATTTTTGACCAGCAGGGTTTTTAGTAAATCTTTTTGCAACACCTGCAGTTAACCTGTTTGACCAGCAGGTGGCATATTGCACCTGTATGTCCCCCCATAGTCCTCCACATAAAAAAACAATAGAAAAAGAAAACCTCAACATTAATTTGAGCGAGTAACACATAACCCAGCATTTTAAAGAATAAGGTAAATCCAGGTTTTACTCAAACATGTGATGTAGTTTGTCCCGCTGGTTCTGGCTTGGATTGGTTAAGTCTGACTCTGGCAGCCAATGGGGTCGCTCGCTGTGGCTGTGAGTCATCATCATGCTGCTGTCCATTTCCAGGCTCGGCCCCATTGATAATAACATGTGCCGCAGCTCATCAAAGCCCCCCGCAGCATGTCCACCGCCTCCAGACTCGCTGCCTCCAGCACCCAACAGGTACTGCATCACAAACAGCCCACGAGGGGGGAGGGGGAGGGAGGGGGGCGCTTCATTTCTGCACTGTCATTTTCTGCTTCGCTGCCTACATCCCTCCACCCGTCTCATGACATGTAGCACTGCAGCAAGGACCCTCGAATGCAACGTGAATTTCAATGCAATGCAAGGAAATGGGAGTGTTTTATTATTTTTCTTGGTTCTTACAGTTAAATGTTCATTTGTAAACAATAACAACATGAATGTGTCAGCTCACCTGCTGTCCGGGGTCTAAAAATATAATTTGAATTACAAATGAATGGAAAATGGCAGACAGAAAGCACAAGAAGAAACACACAAGATCTCAAAACAAAACTCAAAACAAAAATGACAAAGAACAACAAGCTGTAGGAGATATATATATATATATACACACACACACACACGTATAAGAGAGGTGCTGTGACTTTGGGTGTGATTCATCACAAAACGCTGACAAAGGAGCAGCTTATTGTGCTTTTCTGTCATAATCACTGTAAAAAGAGCCAAAGTGGTGGAACAGAAGTCATCAGTGCTTCACAGCATTGTTGTTGATTTCTGGTATCGTGTTGTTTCCTGTGTCCTCCCTCCTGTAGGTCCGTCAGTGGGAAGAAGCTGTGCTCCAGCTGTGGGCAGCCTTTGGGGAAGGGGGCGGCCATGATCATAGAGACCCTCAGTCTCTACTTCCACATTCACTGCTTCAAGGTCGGTGACGGATTTCAGGAACGATCTGTTTCTATTTTGTTTTGTAGGATTATCCTGTGTTCAAATCTACAGCTGTTGTACAAAAACTACTAAACACGTATGGATGAGCCACACTGTTGAATGTATATTAATCCGCAGCTGAAAATTGTCCCCCAGAAAATACAGTTTTACTAAAATTGTCTTTACTCAGCTGTATGAGAAAATACTCTTATTCTTAAACATGAACTTAATATATTTTTACATATTGTTAAAGAATGATATCTTCAGTATAGGAGGCAGTGGGCTTTTGGCTGAGGGTCAGAGACCCAACAGGGAAGTCAGAAAGCATCGAAAGACGCACCAGATTGTTGTTTTTGTTTAGTTGATGAACAGCTGTATGATAACGATGGCCTTGAGCCTCAGATTCACCTGAAACTCTGTAAATGTCTCAGTGTGGAGTGTGTAAGGGTCAGCTGGGCGACACGACCACGGGGACCGACGTCCGGATCAGGAACGGCCTCCTCAACTGCCACCAGTGCTACATCAGCTCCCGCTGTGAGTCTCTTGTCTCTCGCCCAAGCTCGGCCCTGATTATCTCTCTCTTTTGCCCCGCCCCCTTTCTGTCCGTCTTGTTTCTATAGCAATGTTTCCATCCGTCCAAATCGTTTGAGTTATGAATGTCGGCTGCCACCATTCTGAATATCTAAAAACACAAGCACCAGAAATAAAAATAACTTCCCTGTTGCATAACGCTCATAAATATCAAGTTGAATTGTTCTCTAATATTATTTTAAAAACGTGTAAGGTGTTGTTGTTCCTTATTGTTTGGTAACGTCGGCCATATTTCATATTTTCGCTGATGAACGCTTCCAATAAGGTGACGGTGTCGAAGCTGCAGCCGTAAACACGCTGCTCATAAAACCAGGTCGAAAAAAAACAGACAACGCTTTGTTTGATTTATTATTTTCAAAGTAAACCTGACACTATTTCACCAGCGCAAAATTAAAAGTGTATTTCAAAGGTTTCGCTCTTTATTGCAGCCTCTCTGCGGCTGATAGACGAGTATACTTTTAATATAGGAACCCGACCCGGTGCAGCTTTAATAAAGCAAGCGTCAGACCCGGGGAAGCTCGGCCGAGCGGGTCCATGCATCCGGAGAGGAGCTGGAGATGTAGAGAGGATGAGCCCGACTCCACCTTAAAGCACAGGAGCAGAGGTTCATGCTTTCTGAAAGACACAGCTCACATTTGCATAACCTCTCTGCAGCTGTTATCATTCGGGGATCAAGAAAAGCACCAAATCAAATCAGAGGCTCGATCGAAAGACCACAAAGTCATTATTAAAGAGGTTTTCTATCATTAGAGCTGCATGTCCTTTCTTTTTTTTTTTTATTAAACCTAAAACTATTTTTGGTTCATAAATATTGTGTATTTCTTTTTCCTTTCCAGCGGCCGGACAGCCGACCACGTTGTGACGCTCACCGGAGAAGCACAAGGCTCATGGACGAAGCCCCGCCCCCGTTTTAAACCGATTATCTGCAAATCATGTCCTCCACAGCGTGTCGGGATCGTTGCATCCTCTGCAGCGCAGTAACCAATGAAGATTCATCACGGGGGCCAAACTAAAATATATATATATATATAAATATTCTTTGTGTTTATGTCATGAGTGAGTGAAATCTGGATTTGATTGGTCCACGCACCAACACAGACTCTGTTCCATCATGCAGCAAGAGAGAGAGAGAGAGTGAGAGAGAGAGAGAGAGAGAGAGAGAGAGGCAGCGGCCATGTTGAAAATAAAGACAATACCGTTCTTCAAACACAGGTCGGCTGATGTTATAACGTCCAGCACTGTTGGAGTGAACACACAACAAGAAAATATGGTGTTTGGTTAAGTTGAAGCAGATATATTTTTTCTATATATCTGTTAAATTCCATATGATGTAAACGCAGTATATTACATAGTTACTGAATCATTGTGTTATCATTTAAGATTTTTTTTTATTTTTATTATTATTTGGATGCATATCCAAAACACTGGTGGGAAAACTGAAAATGTGGTCAGACAGCTCGAATTAGATTTGTTTTTATTTCTCGAAACAGACATGATTTTGAAAATACGAATGCTTGTATGACCCTTTAATTTAATACGAGATTAAAAACAAAACTTTATACCGAAACTACATTTAGAAAGTGCCGTGAAAAGTCACTTTGAACCCGTTACTTTGATCCCTTTGGCCCTCACAGTGACCCCAAATGTCTCTCGGCTTCTATAAAACACTCCCATTACAGATGTGGTTTCATCTTCAGGGCAATAACTCGACTCGTGAGCTCTTTTTTTGGGGCTTTTGAGTCACGGCAGGTTGCTCCGCTCAGAAAGGTCAGGACTTCAATGTGCCTTAGGAAAAGCAAGGTGATGCAGGAAGAACTACAACACCATCTGTATGGTGTTTCTTTTTTTTTAAGGGTGTAGGGAGGGATTTGGCCAAATTTGAACCCTTAAACTGCAGACAGACTGGCTGCAGCTCTCCCTGACATCACGCTTTACTTCACTTATTTTACACAAATGACACCCTTAATTTCATACCCCGCCCCCCTCCCCCCACCCTGTTATTCCTCCGTGATTTGCAGAGGAAAACGTGTTTTATTTGGAAAGATATATATACTGCAGGGGAGACCATTGATTTATTTCTAAATGTTGTTTTATTCTAGAGAGATATAGACTTCTGTATGCTATTAATTGAGGTAATTTTGATAATTGCTCAGTGGTAGGATTCATTTATAAAAATCACAACGTTGAACAGCAGAGGGGATGTGAACACTCGCACCAGCAACCTGTGCAATATTTGGTTGGATGAAAACTAAAGATCTGTGCCGCCAGCTGGACATTTGAAATCACTTGCTTCATTTTTTTTGGGGGGACTTGTGAGAGAAGCTCGGTTGTTTATTGCGGATGTTTTAATAAAATAATTAAAAATGCACGTTTAAGCCTGAAACAAATGATTTGCTGTCAGGAAGCAAACTAGCAGCCTCCTCCTCCTGAACGGCGTCCTATAGCCAGGCTTCTCCTCCGGTTCATCTCTCTGATCTACAGTATTTTTAAGCTTCTGTTCCGGTTGTGTATTTTTTTTATCATTTAGTTCACGAATAAATCTGGAGTCTCTTATAGCGGGATCTTTGAGACGGAGCTCTACATTCAGACGGTCGTCTCAACAGGATGCTCGGGGAATGGAGCCTTCACGTCTGTTCTGTATTTATTGTAATATTCACCTGAACACTATCCAAAATATAGATTCATTTGATGTTTAAATGCAATGGCATTTATTGCAAACTGTATGTTTATAAATAAAATGTTATAAATTAAAAATGTGATTCTGTGTTATTTTGCCTATTAAAAAAAATAAACTATATGCAAACAATATGCCAAAACAAAATATAAAATAAGAGTATGTGGCTAAATAAATAGACAAATTAAGAATACTCTTAAATTCTGCCGCTAATGTCAGATTAATAACATCGGGGTTGGGTCTTAATTTAGGTTAAAGTCAGAATATGGTTAGACTCGTAGGAATGACTGAGTGTTAAGTTGTAAAACGTGTTGCATTGAATATGTGACCTGATTAGGAATTTCAGCTTTTTGCCATAAAGATGCATTCATGATATTTTCATTGTGACCTTGAGGAAACACATTTTAAATAACAGCTATAGTTTCAGAGATCTAAATAGCTCATTGTCATTATTTGTGGCAATAATCAGTCAAATGTTTGAGCTTTAAAATGTTAATTATTTTATAATTTAAAAATACCTGCTTATTGGATTGATACTGTCAAATCTAGACGACGACGTTTCCATTGTTTTCCATTCATTCTGGATTTTTGCATCGAAAAAGGACTCGGAGCTGTCCGTGGTGCTGAAATCTCCGGCCTTTTCAGACGACCATGACGGAAACAAACTGATATTCATGACTTCATGAGTAATGATTAAGACGTTTTAGCAATGTCTAATTAAAGATTACATAACCCCAAAAAGATAATAACGAATTACTTCCCCCTCCAAAAAAAAACATGACAAAAGCAACTTGGACTATTTTCTTTTTTTTTTTTTATCATCAACAACCATTTCAATGGTACACCTGGAAAACTATGTGCACATGTAGAAATATTTCCTTCTTAAATATAAGCATTCATTACCTACATATAAATAACTTTCAGATCCTGGACAAAACGTGTTACATAATGCTCACAAAATGGAAGAGAAATCATCGTAAAATCAGACAGAAAGACAACATGCAAATTATATAGAAATAAATACAATGTTTGCATCCATTCCCTCTCGTTTTTTTGTTTTTACCCAAAATAAATTCTTCCGAGGGAATTTTGTAAAACATCAAAAAGACTTGTATGATCGATCTACGAGGGAGTATGGCCTATGGTTCAACTATAGGAGACAAGAATACGTATTAACACTATACAGATTGAGCCACAAAAACACTGCCGTAGAAAGACACACAAAACACACAGATTTCCTGTCGGAGGTGAACATTGCAATAGTTTGTGCCTTTTTTTCTTTTCTTTTTTTTCTCGAGGAAATAATTGTGTTTATATCGATAATTTAAAGAAACTAAACTCTCAGCAGCCCTGGAAACCAAAACAAACAAACAAACAAAACAATCTCAGCTGTAAAGAGGCTGCTGTCCAAACAGCATATTGTGTCTGCGCGGATCAGAGGAGCGCGTCTCGTCGGGTGCGCGCGCGCGCGTGCGTGCGTCCTTTAGCCGTGGATGTTGGACGTGTCTCTCTCTACCAGACAAAGCAGCTGTTGAACTCTGACATGTAATGGGACTTAACGAGGCTCCTCCGCTCGCTGGTGGCACGACGCGGCTTCCGGCGCGCGGACCTCTGTGTTTGCTCGTAACCCTAAACCCTAACCCCCCCTCCCTCCCTCCTTCCCCCCCCCCCAAAAAAAAGTTCATCTTAACAAGTCACTTCATCGAGGATTCAGTCTTAAATGTGTCGTTTGATTCTTTAAAACTGGAGGAACATGTCTGCGTTGTTGTTCTGGTTTTACGCGCGAGGAATATCAACAGAAGTCTCGTGTCGTTGATATTAATTTGCCCTCTTGAGTTTTTTCATTTTTCTTTTTCAGCATTTCAGTCTTGAAACTTGCACTTGTTTTTAAGAAAAAAACCAAAACGATGTTATTATCAGACAGTATGACTCATGGTGGATATTTTTCACAGCAAATGTGTCAAACTGACCACAAGAAACGGCGCGAGGCGTGAAAATAAAAATAACAACGAGTTGTCATCTTCTGTTTCACTGCTTTTTTTTCTGTTGTCCTTAAGTCTGTCGTGGGAAATTGCTTTTCGGTCTCCTGGAGGATGAGGAAGCTTCTCTCTTCCTCCTCCCCCGTCGCTGTGGAGCCCCGTTAGAACATGCTGGTCTTTACTAAAGTAGCTTTGGCTCCGTTCTGTCTTTGCAAAGACGACAGTACGCTGGCGAACGGGCCGCCCAACGAGTCCGGGATGGAGGTGATGGTCCCCGGGGCGGTGGCCCAGCCCTGGCTCGCCGCTGTCACCCCCATGCCGCTGGACACGGAGGTCTTCACCTGGTCCAGCTGTCCGTTCCCGGTGGCGTTGCCCTGGCCTCCAGTGGGGCTCGGTCCGCCGCAGTTGGAGGTGGGGATGGGGTTCGGCCCCGGTCCCCCTGTGCTGTCGGGGTCGGTGGATTTGTTGTCTTTGATGTCTTCGTCTCTGGGGTCGGACTTCTTTCCGGAGTTGGACTTCGCAGCCGCCGCGGCCGCCGCCGCTGCCCGCTCCTGCTTGCGGAACTTGGCGCGCCGGTTTTGGAACCACACCTGGAAGAGCGAAGAGCAAAAGTTAAACCACCGCGAAGGCTTGATTTATGACCCACGTGACCAACACTGCCGTTATTATTCAGCTCAGTTTTCAAGTAGACATGACATCAAAGAGGGAGCTTCTAAAAACATTGTTTTTTAAACGTCCCTAAAGACAAACCCCATCCTTATGTTGCACATCACTGCAACAGTGTGTTAGATGGCAGCAGTTGGAGCCCAGTTGATCACGTCAAAGTAAAAAGTAAATATCTTATTTCGCTAAAAAAAACTATTAAATGCACGTGATTTAAATGTTAAAACGCTTCTTCTTTTGCACCGTAAATCCACCCGTGCGTAATTGCGCGCCGGCTGGCGTCCGTACCTGCACTCTGGCTTCAGTCAGATCGATTTTGAGAGCCAGCTCCTCTCGGGTGTAGATGTCCGGGTAGTGCGTCTCGGCGAAAACCCGCTCCAGCTCCTTCAGCTGCGCGCTGGTGAACGTGGTCCGGATGCGCCTCTGCTTCCGCTTCTCGTTCAGTCCGCCGTGATCCGTGAACAGCTTGTAAGGAACTGTAACCGGGGAAAGGACACACACACACAAAAAAAAGCAACGCAGCCGTCAGACGTGCAGCCCGACACACACAAGTGTGTGTAACTGTGATGTTTGTGAAATGGAAGTAAAGTCAAACTCGATCATATTGTTTTTAAATCCGTGTGTGTGCGCGCGGGGCCGAAGCTTCCGGTTGTATTAATCCTCCGATACCTGTGAATCAGCTGCGGGTTGATAGCGTCGCTGACCTGTGATGCGGTTAATTGTGATGTTAAACTAATTGTTGCTCCTCACATTGAGGCTCAAGTTTGAAAACTTGTCATAATGCTCCCATCCGCCCCGCGTGTTGCTACTGTAGCTCCAATTCGGTGCCAATAATGAGCTTTAGTCTTTGGTTATCTAATTATTTCCGAAGCTTTATGTCTCATCGCAAAGTAAATAAATTATGCCTATCATTTTGGCAGCTTAAGATAATTCTGTTGGCGGTTTTTGGGTGTGACTGGGATAGTGTAACCCCGTAACCGAATTACCGCTTGCCTGCAATCGCTTCTAACGTGATAAATTCTTTCATTTGTGTAAGCAAATTTCGTTTGGTAAATACTAAACACATTTCCATTTTCAAATGCAATCAAGGCGTCCTATAATACGGCGGGTTGAGGCTGCGGAGCCGCTGCTTACCTGCGGCGTACGGGCTGCTCTGGTGGTCTCGCAGGGTCCCCAGGCTGCAGGACCCCGGCGTGAGGGACGGGCAGCCGGAGGTAGCCCCGAAAGTGGTCCTGATGGGATTGTACTGAAACCCACTGGCTTGACTGCACGAGCTGAAGTCCGCATAGGCCGATGCCAAGCTCGTCGTGTCCATCCCGGCCATACATGACTCGTAGGCGGAGGAATTTAGGTAAGAATACTCCATTTTATACATTTGAGAAGGCTCGGTGGAGTTAGAAAGCTGCACTTCCCGGGAAAAAAAACAACCTCGAAGAGAAAAAAAAAAAAAAAAAAAAAGATACCCCACCAAAAACAAAATTGGGTTAGAAAGTACGACAAATTATTAATAAATAAAAAAAAATAACACGAAATAAAAATGAGGCGGACGCGCGGTCTGATTCGGGGGGGTGAAAGAGATGACTGGTTTGGTTTGAACTGGTTGGAAGGCGGCTGGACGGGTGGGTAGATGCTCACTGCTCAGCGCCTGCTCCAAAACTGGCCTCCTTTATAGGAACCTAGCCCTGTTTTATGAAAAGCCCCCTAAGAGCCGCCTAGCCCGAGGTCTCTAGAGCATATAGTCCTCATAATAAACTTGGCTCTTTCCGCTTGGACAATAGCAAAGCGTTTGGTCTTATTGCTAGCGCTTTTTTACATGACAATAACTCATCAGTCTATTGGGCTGGCACTGGGGGCCCGGGCTGTCCAACCTCCCTATCATTGATCCCCTGCATCTCTAATTAGAATTTAATACCACGCCATTACGCACCCCCTCCGCCCCTCCGCCCGCCTCCCCCCCACCCTCCTCCTCCTCCGCCCCTCTACCCATCCACCAACCCCCCCTCCCTCCCCCCCCCCACACTCCTCTCCAACCACCATCTTGCCCTTTAATTCAATCACACCACTTGGAAATAATGAAAGTTGGGTGACGATTCTCCCTGATCCAATTTTCTCCAAGCTTTTAAGCCTTTTAAGCGAGCGTATACCTTGGGCAGGATTTCACATAGTATTCCCCCTCTGCCTCTCTGCCCGTCTGTTGGCTCTACCGACTCTTCTGCGCCGTCTTCTGCAAAAAAAAGAGAAAAAGAAAACATGTTCATTTTCACGTGTAACAGCCGATTGCATCGCTTAGACTCGACGACGTTTTTGTGTTTTTAAGGTTCAAAATCTCGAATGCATATCTGCAACTGCGGTGAAGTCACCTGGTTTTAATCCGGTTCTTTGCACCGTTTATGCCCCGAAATGTTATGCTTTGTTTCAGGCTGCTGACTGCAAGAGATGCTGAAACAAGCAGATGTGCTCATCCGATTTTCATCTTTTTCTTTTTTTTTTTTTTTAGAGGAAAATGCTTTTTTCTTGTTGTTGCATGTCAGTTATAGCCGATTTAATCGGGTGGATTTCTTCCCACGGTGCGTGTGCATCAATCACATCCATAACAGAGCTGCACCCACCAGCCCCTTTGTTTTGACTTCTCCACATCCCATCGCATTGCACCACTCCTGACACTTTCCATTGTCTTTCATTAGTAATTCATACTTTTAAATCAAGCCTGGAGTCAATAAATGAAAGGCAGTAATTGTCTCAACAATATTTACGCACGAGTCCTTTCTGTCCTCTCTGCGCTGCTGCAGTAGAATCTCTGCTTCACTTCCGGGTGTTTGTTTTAATATTTTTATTTTATGATACAAACGAGTTTGTAATTGTCTTTATTACTTTCATTATTCCGTTTATTTGGCAAATAACATCTTTCTAATGAAAGTAACGAACTGGCGAGGCAGTCATCGGACCTCTTAGGCTCCCGATATTGGCTGAGTGGTTAATTTGGTTTGTGTAATAAGGTGAACGGTTTCTATGCCGCTACACACTCCTGCGTGTGTGTGTTTGTTTTGTCTTTTTCTGTTTTTCATTGGACCGAGTTCAAGTCCTCGTTTCCTTTTGAAGCTGAGTTTGTTTCCTTTTCTTCTTCCAAATGATCGAAATACTAAAGAACAGGAATTATGATGCAACAATTACATTTATTAATTTTAATTTGTTCACCAGTTGATTGATCTGTGTTCCTCTGATGCTCCATGTGAGTCTATAGCAATGTCATCATTTTGGACATTTTGGTATTATACACCTTTGCCTCCCGACCTGTTTTATTTTATTATAAGGTTATTATAGATATTTTCTTTATCTTATAATTTGATTCCATCCTTCACCGTATTGATCCTGTTCCTTCATCCTAATCAAAGAAGGCTGGTAAGATATTAAATACACATTTATTTGTTGAAATCGGCACAAGGGAGAAAATAAATAAATAAATAAATAAGAGGCCTTCTAAACCACACAGGTCACGAGGTCACGGGTCTAAAATCACATTTTAAAACGTGTTGAGCCACTCCAGTGCAAATCATATTTTCATCTCCGTTTAGGATCTCCATGTGCAGACACACGTGCTGCCGTTTATGGAATATTCACTTCTTCTTTTAAGAGTAGAACAAAAAGGCGATTTAAATGTATTATTATTATTATGTTATATTTCTAAATTGGACCTTTTTCTCCTTTGCTCGCATTCGCCATCAATTATTCGCCTCCACAATTGCTGACGTGTCGCAGTGTGTTTCTCCCTTTTCTCTCGTGTGCACGTTGTCTTTTCAGAGATCAACGACATCCAGAAAGAAAGAAGAAGAAGAAAAAAAAAAGAATCCTTTCTTGACACAACCCGGTGCCTATTATGTAAATGTTTTCCCTTTTTTTTAAATTTGTATTATTCTCTCTTTTCTACACACGAGCTGGGACCCAAAAGTTGTACCAAATGGTTAATTTGATTATTGAAACCAAAGAGCCAAATGGTTCACCGTCCTCCCTCCACGCGTCTGGCCGCGAGAAAAGAACCCATCTCTGGGAATTAATCTAATAACGCTCAAAGAAACGAGAAGTCTTTTCTGATATTTCGCCGAGGCAAATACAATTATAGCTTTTAGCCATCGGTTTCTTTCACTGCAGCCGCTCTTTATGCTCGCAGTCTATAGTCCTTACGCCATAGTCCAGCAGCTATTGAGACGCCTCCTCTTTTATAGTTTCAACATCTTTTAATCCTTTCAGCTGTTGCGGGTGGGACGCGGAGACACCGCTTGATACTTTGATGTGAGGGTATTAAATCCGAAAAGGCGGACCTCTGCAGGCTGAGTTAGTTTAATGGATTTATTGCTGTTATTATTATGATTTTTATTAGTTTTTGCAAGATGCAAAACGCGCGGACAGTGTCCGTCCTGCAGAGGGGCCCGCGTGGCTGCAGGTTGCATCGTTTCCAAGCAGCACGCGGTGATTTACAGTAACATGATGGTCCTTTAATTTAAATAAAGCGCTCGTTAATTCGTAATTATGTGGCAAATGAAGGGCTCCGACCATATGCCTTCACTTAAATAAATCAGGGAAATGCGATGTGTGCGAGACCCTAAATCCCCCTGGCAAGTGCCGGACAATAGCCGGGATATGGGAGCAACTCCTCTCCATTTAGTGCGCACTATCGTTGCTCAGCAATATAGGAATGCGGGTCGACAGGAGGGACAAAAAGAGGAACAAAATGCCATTGTCTCTGGATGGATTGGATGGATCCACTCCCCCGAAAAAAAAGGGCAAAGAATCAGAGGAGGATAAAGAGCGATGGGAGGGTCCCGCTGTCACATTTCACCTACGACGTCTCACTCCTCCGCCCGAGGAGATCCTACGCTTATCAAAACGGTTATTAATAAGGCCGCGTGTTGCAGGGGAGGGGCTCGAGAGCATAAATAAAAGAAGAGAAAAAAAATAATTTTGGGGGGGGTGCTCTCGTAGCAATTTAGTGTGATGTCTCAATTTGACAGGATGGATAAAGGCGAGCCTTCACCTGCAAAATGCAGGAAAAATACATAAATATGAGCTCCACAAAAATGATTATTTTCCCAAACCATCACAATAATCCATTAAAAAAATCCTAATATTTCATGTTTTCGTGTTTCACTCAGCTGCCTTGGATGTGCGCACGAGAAAACAAACATTTTGACACAACAAAAAGAGGAGGGGGTGAGGGGGGGAGGGGGGGGGGGTGCAGCTTTAACATCTAAGCTGAAGCTGTTCCAGGCCGGTGCGTAAAAAGCGCATCGCGTTTCCAGGCGCACAGATGGAAAGTGACATCTGGAGAAGAGGCAAAATTCAATTAGAAGCTGGTGTCTTTTCTCTGTGTCTCCATGCAGGAAAAGAAGAAGAAGAAAAAAAGAAACGCGCGCCACAAAAGACGTCAGTGTCTCAGTCTGCATGCGTGCGCGCGCGGGCTCGTGTTGTTATTGTTATTAGACGTGATTTTTTATGGCGTCCTTTCTCCTCGTGCGTCTTTATTCTGCCTTTGGCGCAAAGCTGAGTGCGGTGTGCGCGCCTCCGAGGCAAAGGATGGAGGGGAGGCATGACTACCTGATCTCATCTCATCCTGAGTGTATATGCATCGTTATGGTTTATTATAAATGCTCAAGCATCACAATGAAGCATCAACATTACGTGGAAACGTAAAGGTTATGAATTTCCAGATTCCACACGAGGAAAAAGGGTGAATATGTTTTGTTTTTCCTTCTTCCGTGTGTGACGTGTCCCTGTTGTCTCCCACTATCTCGCCTCCCTGCCTCCCAGATGCTGCAGCCATGCAGCTCCTCGGCTCCTCGTGGCCTCTCCGGCCCCTCGCAGCTTTTATCTGCGCTTCCCCAAGTGACCAGGAGACCGAGCCAGTGGATTAACATAGAAATCTTATTCCGGGGGATAAGATTAGGAAACATATTACCCTCAAACGCGGCCTTGGCACGAGCGAGAGCCAGGCAAGGAATCAATTACTAAATTACTCCAACCTCTAAGTCGACATTAACGCAGAGAAATGCCATCGACCCGCTTCTGAAATAAGATTTCGCCAAGATGTGATCATTAAATCTCTTGCCAGTGTTCAAGAATTTGATTCATAAAATCGTCTGAAATGAGATGGAATTAAATTCTTATCGGAGCTCTTGTCATCGTTTCATCCCCGCGCTGTTTAACGTTGGTCAATGGCCTTCATGAGATTTGCCCCTGCAAATAAACTTAGTAATTGAATCCGCCTCTCCGCGACACATTGTTCGGTTGTTATTAATTTATGGCGGGCGCGGGCGGACGGGTGGGGCACGCGGGCCCGAGCCCGGCCGGCGTGGTGCTGCTCTGGATGCTCTAATTCTCGGACACCAAAACAACGTTGTGTTTTAGAGTTAAACTGCTTTTTGTTTTTTAGGGAGGGGGGAGGGAGGGAGGGGGGGGGATCATCTGTCATTTTTCTCCTCCTTTTTTTTTTTTGGCCTCTTGCATTTCACCCCCAGTGGGGTCAAGGCATATTTTATTTAGCATATAGTCTACTGGCATTGCCCCCCCCCCCCCCTCCATCCCCAAACCCACCCCCCACATTAGCAATTGACAATTATTAGCCCCAGCCTCATAAATCAGCTGCGTGACCCGTTATTATTGTTGAATTGAATAGCTGTTGGGGAAGTGAGGGTCAGTGTCATTAACTTCCCCTCCTCCTCCACCCCGCACCACCCTCGGGCCCCCTGAAGGCATTTGGCCCTCTATACAAGGACCTGCTGGCTAATAATGCCGTGTGGTCGGCCCTAAAAGCTTAATCACACATGCATTAAGCGGCAGACAGCGGCCCTTTGTGCGCGCGTAGGTTTACTGGAATTAAGCGATTAATGGTCATCTGAGCGGCAGGCGACAAGGCGGCGCATCGAGAATGATGGAGCGCTTTTTAATGTCAAAAAAAAAGAAAAAAAGGGGGGAAGAGAGACGACTGGCCTGTAAGAGCGGAGGCGTCAGGGTGAAAGGGAGGGAGGGAGCAATTACAGTAGGCCGTGTCTCCCTATCCATCATAAAACGTCAAGGTCATTGTGCATTATATTGATTATTATACAACGCATTGTAATGTTTATTACCCCCCCTCCCCTCCCCTCCCCCCTGCTTGGACATTATAATATGCAAAAGATACCACATGTAAACACCTGCTATCAGTTTCTAAAGCTGCTAATTTGTCTCGCCTCGACTAAAACTCGTGCAGACCTCAGTTTGTACATTAGACCGCGTGTTGACCCCCAGCCTCCATCTGCATAGACCATCAGCCCCGCATATGAATTGTTATTTACATATATTCAAAAGAGTCCAGACATTCATAACGACGCGCGCGCGACGGGACGCTCTGCCCAACATTGTCTCAGAAATCGGCATCATCACTCATCACGTAATCGAGACGTCGCGGTGCTTTCATGAATAAATAACAACAACATTTATGGGACAAACAACTCGTAAACAATCAAGCGGCCCTCTGGTGGTCACCGCACAGGTGTTCCAGCTGTCCAGCTCTCCACAGGTGTGTTTGATTGGCTCTTCTCTCACTTCCGGTGTTAAGTTAAAGCCTACAACACACAGCTGTTTTCAGTCATGTGTGGATGGAGCAACACATTCACATCATTCTTGGGGTTTGGTGACGTCATCAGCAGTCAGCTGTGACTTAAACACCTGTGTTGGTGTCAGTTTCATGCTTGGATTTGACCAAATTCGGCCAGAAAATAATTCAAATAAAATGTCAGAATAGACTGAAGAACACGAGCAACATGTAGGGGTTTTATTTGTTAAATTAAGCAACTTGTTTTCTCGCTAAATAATTTAATTTTAAGGGTGCTTTAATATCTAAAATCCCCCGCAGGACAGTTTTGGTCCTGCAGGTCTTATTATTTATTATAGTCAACATTCTGAGGCGGGCTAACTCCAATCCAAACTTTTTTTTTAATCTTTTGCAATTACAGATTGCAAAGTGCACTCTCGGATATATGAAATATTGTTTCCACTGATGAATTTTAACCCAACTCGCTTATGAGTTTGTTAAAGTATTAGATGTTCTGTTCTTTAACCATTCAATGCTCCAAATTCTTTCATTCAGTTTGCTTGTTTGTCTTTTGATGCCCTCTTTAGAGTAAAGTCATTGTTGTTTCATACCATATTGATTTCATATTTCTATATAATAATATAAATACTTTTAAATACTCAACAGCCAGTGATGCCAGTAAATCATGGAAGAGTTTTGAAACCACAGAGGTTTTTAACTCCCTGTGTTTTGTCTTTAAGGTGAACCACATCCATCTCTGAACACAATCAACCCAACATCATCATCTCTCTCCTCACTAACAGAGACTTTAAATTAGTAATATTTGCCACAAGGAAGTCCGCTTCCTTGCATTCCATGTGCGCTTTGTCATTTTTGCTCTTCCTCAGGAAAGCCGTCCATATTGATGGCAGCGGGTGATTTATATTGCCGGGACCGCCATCCAATGGCTGCGCCTGTTGATCAATCAAAGCTAATTTGATTGGATGGACGCCTTAAAGAACAGCCAGATGGGAGCCATCGGAGTCGGTCTGTCCAGCTCTGATTCACTTCCTGTTCCCAGAAGGCCGCTCTCTGGGCTCTGAAGGATGACGCTGCGCCACAGAGCTGGACAAGATAGATTCGGTATCCTCGCTGCAATCAATACATGTGGCCGGTACACACAATGGGTGTCTTAGAATATGTTATAATGGGGTCAGAAAATATGTGCTGCAGCACACGCTGCTTAGATAACCGACATGTTAGAGGACATGATATACTTATATATGTTTTTCCTATTGTCGACAAATCGCTTGCAAATACCAAAACTGACCTTGAAATGACCCCGACAAGTATTTTCTGTGTATCCAAAGCCGATGCAGCGTACTCCTCGGTGCCATAGAGCTCCATTGTTGTCCAAAGCATCAATGAGCCGCACTGTTACTCTGATTTTAACGTTTTCTTTTATTACCTTAAGCTCCGGCGCTTCATTTTGAGGGGATCCTTCTGCTGCGAATTCTCTCCAGAGCACCAACTCTGCTACTGAAATATGTAGTATATGTTTGGGACCCTCAGCCAATAGGATTGGGTCTGAGAGCCAGAGACGAGCTCGGGAAGTTGGGACGACACAGACTGTTGTTGGTTTTGGTGTTTTCATGGAGTTTGCTAGTAATATAGAATAAAACCAGCTTGTTTACACATTTCTGAGGCTCAAACAGTGTAAAAACAAAAAGATTGTTACACAAGAATGAGTCAAAGGAAGCAGAGAAACTGTCAATGACTGTCTATGTTGAACTGGATAGTCTACAGCCAACCGCAGGCTCACAACAATGTTTACATGCTGATGGTTAGCATAATGTTTACCGTGTTCACGTTAATGCGTTAGCTAATATTTACTCATTTGCACTAGTCTGTACCCAAAGCGTTTTGCAGGTCATAATTCATGATCTCATGGGAAGGCTTATAAAGAGCACGATATTTTAACGACATTCCGCACGTCAAGATTTCCTTTTTATGCCACGTTATCATGAAACAACCGCAGTTAAATTTCGGCAAGAAAGCCACTGAAAAACATGAAAATAAGTGTGTAAACAAAGTAAGAAAACCACGTCACAAACAGAGCAAACTTCACAATAAGTCAACAACCCCTTGAGACACGAACACCGGTCTCCTGGATGAAAGTCCTGTGTTTGTACGTTTAGTCCGTCTCACCTATACTACACTGAGCGCAGCATATTCACGCACGTCAGAACAGACGTGAAAAATGAAATGACAAAAAGCAAGTTATTGCTGATTGTCCGGTCATTCATGCACCATTTATTTATTTTATTTTATTTATTTTATTTATTTTATTTATTTTATTTATTTTATTTATTTTATTTATTTTATTTATTTATTTTATTTATTTTATTTATTTTATTTATTTTATTTATTTTATTTATTTTATTTTCTTAATTTACCATTTATTTTACCATTTATTTTATTTATTTATTATTTTGTATTTGACAAAAGTTTACCTGACGATTCATTGTGGGAGGAACCGTGAAGTTTATTTACCGGCCGTCCTAATTGTTCTACCCCTTCTGTTTCTACGCCGTGTCTCTGTCCGGCCTCCCCTGTTGAAGCTTGAAGTGACAAATAGCTGGATCTGCACTTTTCTGCAGCAAAAGCAACATGCCCCTCATCATCGCCGGGTGCAAATTTGATCAGAACACACCCAGAATCCCCCGGGCTGCCCGATGATGAATAGGCATATTAGGGCCGATGTTTATGCATCAGGCCGGCACTCTGCGGCAAATGACACTAAATTGCTCCTCAGACAAATCTCTGGTCCGGGAGACGACCGACGGAGGATGAATTGAACCTTCCTCGCGGGTTCCAGGAAGAAATTGTCAGCGAGAGCGGATGATGACTTGTCGTTAATCAACGCAGATTTGGTATTTTTTTGGTGTGAAATTAGTAAATTAATGGCGCCGAACAAACATAAATACACATGAAAGCACTTCAGGATGCATTTTGTTCCTCGTTGGTTTAGAACTTTGAGGGGAAAAAAGCGACATTCATCCACAAATTGCTTTGTTTTATTTTTTTTACAGCGTTTTTACCATTTAATACACTCTGTCAAATGTCCCATTGATGGAGCCGGCTCGTGAGGTCAGCAGCTGCACCGCTCATATAGCTTTTATATGAATTACCGTCAGTGCGAGCCGGTCTAGCCGAGCCTGAGTCCGGGTCCAGATTGAAGCCGCAGAATGAAAACCAATAGCCCCGAGCCGATGGAGAGTGTGAACCGCGAGAGGAGCAATAAAGCTAATGTGATCAAAGGGAATGGCGCTCTGAATGGAGGTGGGATGAGAGCCATAGCCCTGAAATCTGGGGTTTGCGGGCCCTGGAAGAGGTGACAGCTTGATGGAGTCTCTGCTGGATTTCCTGAGAGTGGAGGCGCTCACGTGTTGGAGGTGAAATTGAAAGGTGACGCGTGTTCCCGGTGTGGGCCTCAGTGAGAATAACATCCCAGAGTAGAGTAGCATTAGCTGTAATTGTTGTTTGGTGAATTAGCGGTTAGCTAGTTTTAGCAGCTAGAGCTCCCCTTGTTGTTTCTGACATGTTAATATGTCACATGTTCATATCAGATTAATAGACCTGCAGCAAAATGGCCACCAAACAGATGAAATATGCATTTAAATAAATCATTTTTTGTTTATTGGTATCAAAACCATGTTTATCACACATCACATTGTTATAAGCCTCGTTTCCAGCATGCACCGCATCCTCACACAAACCAGTTTGTGTGTTACTTTTCATTTGTTGTGCTTTTTCCTACGAAAGTCAGCAACATGTGTTAATATCCAGACCTTAAAAGCATTAAAAAGGTGGGGAATATTCCCAAAACATGATTATATTTAACTTTTTCGCATGTTATTATGGCAATAACCACAAGGTATTGAGATGATTAGATAACCACAGCACGTCTACAACTCAAATAAACGTGCTGTGTCTTGTTGGTTTTTCATATCCATCCACAAGCAGTGATGTAGAAACAAGGATCAGTGGTTCGGTTTTATAGTTTTATGATTTATAGTCATGTGAGAAATCGTTTCTGAGCGTAACTTCCCCTGAAAACGCAAATTGTTTTAACATTTTAAATACAATGTGTTGACTAGTGAGCTAATTAAGCTAACTTGTTAGCCCAGCTTCTAGTCCTTGTGCTAAGCTAAGCTAATTGTGCTCTAGCTCCATACCTGAGCGTCAACTCATTAGTTTATTTTGTCATTCTTCTCATTTGACAAACAAAAAGAGGACATTTTTCATTTTTTTTTCTATTTTGAGAAAGTGTCACACAAGAGACACAGATTGGACATTAAACCCAAAGTGGACCATATGACAGCGTCTCCATGTGGCTAAAACTCACAGCAGGTTCTGTTTATTAATAATTTACATTTATTCGAGTGGTTACATGTTGTTGCACGTGCATATATATATATATATATATATATATATATATATATATATATATATATATACTTTTTTTTTAAATTCCTGTTAAGATTGGATTTATGGTTTGTTCAGACTTTTATTTTCCAAGCTGTCTATGTGCATATGCTGAAGTAACACAGGAATTAATATTCAAGTGGTTTCATAAAGCCATCAAAATCATACAAACTGAGTATTTGCTGAGTTCTCTGCATTAAACCAAAGATTCTGGTTTGAATTCTTTGCAATCAACAGAACCGCCATTAGCACCCATAAGTATCCGTGATGTTTATTGGCAGCACCCCGGGGCGACGGGCCGGGTCTCGTTTAGCTTCCATTCAAAGGCCATCCCAGAATGCCCACCAGCCTCCGACCGGTCCGCCCTGCTCCGCCCGGCTGCGTTTGCAGGTTTGCATCTGAATCAGGAGGCCGGCGGCGGGGGCCCGGGCCCGCTCGGCCACGTGGACCAGATTGATGTCATTGTCTCGGCACACTGACCTTTGCTGTAATACCCACGGCAGACATCACAAACTCTCACATCAATTTAGCCCAATTGGATGTGGCATGTCTTGGCTAACTCGATTTGTGGAGAAATGCACCTGTCTCTGCCTTCCCTCCCTATAGATTTACTCCAGGGAAGGAGGTGGAGGGGGAGGGGGAGGGGGTATTGCAGGGGAAGAGAAAGGGAGAGCGAGGGGAGGGTTTTCGGAGTGGAGTTGGCTTCTGATCCTCTACCCCCCTCCCCCTCCCCCTCCTCCTCCTCCACCCCAAAAAAAACACTCACCCATATGCATATAAACACCAACTTCTCCCTCTTTCTCTCCGCTCTTTTCCCTCGGCCATACTTTGCAGATGTAGCGCTTCTGCAGCAGTGTGTGTGTGCCTGTGTGTGTGTGTGTGTGTGTGTGTGTGTGTGTGTGTGTGCGTGTGTGTGTGAGATTGTGTGTGCCTGTGTGTGTGTGTGTGTGTGTGTGTGTGTGTGTGTGTGTGTGTGTGTGTGTGTGTGTGTGTGAGATTGTGTGTGTGTGTGTGTGTTTTCCAAGGTCTGGGCAGAGCGTCTGGGAAGAGCAGAAGGAGAGCCATTAGCCCGGCTGTAATCAGATTAGAGCGACGTTAAAGGGGGATGTGAATTTAAACAGCCAACAGAGGGAAGAAGAGGAAAAGTTGGAGGTGTTATTAAGGTTGTTCATTACTCATATGCTCTGTGTGTGTGTGTGTGTGTGTGTGTGTGTGTGTGTGTGTATGAAGCATATGCTGACGTATGGTGTGCAAGGTCACTTTTGCATTCAGCATTGTGTCCATACAGTACATGGGGATTTATGCAGCTGTGCAGGATGTATGCATGCCATCTTAAGTGTGTGTGTGTGTGTTTCATGCAAAGCGGGCGAGCTGTCAGAGATGAATAATATGCGTAGGGATCTGAGCATTGGGTAATCGGCATCGTGCTGTGAGGTGAGCAGAAGCCCTTCATCTGCACCGATACCGCTTACTTGTGAACACACACATCCGTGATACTATCCTTATGGGGACATCCTTTTGTTATTCGAAAAAATGGCTATCACTTCCTGAAACTGAGGAGTTTTGTTGCGAAAAGGTAACCAAGTTGTTTCCTGTGAAGACGGAAGTTTATTTTAAAATTAAAGGAGCAGAGAATCGACACACGGACTATCATAACTGTATTATTTCGCTGCCCATAATACAATGGAGGACATATGAAGTTCTGAAGCATTTAGCAGCTAAAGAGCTGCATATATTTCTTGGTGGAGACCAAAACCGAGCTGCCATTGGACTGAAGTATCTTTTAGAACGACGTCCATAGTGGACGATTCTGCGTGAGGCCAAAGCTCCAGGACAGGAAGTGGTCCGTCTTTTAGCAAAGCAGAGTAACGTTTACCTTTTTATTCACCATAACCATAACCATCTGTCCCTGAACCGCACAAGGTTTTAGTTGCTTAATCATAACCGTATCTTAAACATCCTTTATTGGCCTGAAACCCGGCTTGTTGGAGACGAGGCAGAGCGTCCGTGTTGTTTTCTAGTTCCTTCACCAGTTTGTTTCAGCCCTCAGATCCTAAACTTAAGTTTATGTTGCACCAGAAATCTCCTTTTGTTGATTCTCTCCATCTTTACTTCCTTTTGTTGTCCTTACTCGTCCTCATGTGACATGAACAAACTCATTTATGTCATAAAGACGTTGTCCCTCTGCAGGAGGATTTTATATTCACGACCACAGTGAACGTTCTATAAACAATTGCATTAAACCTTTAAAGCCTCTCTCACACACACACACACACACACACACACACACGAGTGAACACACACACACATCCACAAAACGGATGTTGCGATAACATCTGCAGGCTTTATGGATCCTCTGCAGTCGCATTGACAGGCGAGTCGATACGCAGCGGGGTAACTGCATCGATGTTAAGGTCAACAAAAAGTATCACCGGCTTTTTATTGAATATATAATATTCAAGTGAATCTGATAGGATAAGAATATATATATTTATTTATTTATTTAAATCTTATAATCCAAGAAAACAAATGTCAAATTCTTGGTGCCTTGTTTTACATTTTGAGATATTTACAGATTATATCCAACACATATTCAGATGTGCTGATTTAGGAACAATATTTCCTCAAAGGAAATTACTTTCTGCTTCTGCATCATTTTTACTGCAGTTCTTTTTCCGATCGTCCAGATGTGCAGATCTCTGGATCTTTATTATTCTGCTCCTGCAACTTCATGATTGCCTTTGTTTGCTTGGAGGTGTGTGAGGTTGCTCCATAAAGATGGCCGCCTTTGAGCCATGGTCACATGTTACAGGTACGAGACGCTGAACCCTGAACATGTGACTTATAGTAGCATCACTTCCCACAATCCTCTTGGATCAGTTTATTGATGTTCTATATAAACGAATGATTTAAAATGTTTTATAGACTATACCTGCATCACTGATTTTGATCTGAGGTTCAATAAACTTTGACCTGTTATGTTGGGAAGTGTTCTTGTTTACAGTTTTACTAGAAACCTTAAGACAATCTTAAATATAAAATAAAACTTTTTATTTTGTGGCCGTCGCAGTTTTCATAACCTTTTGAAGAAGTTATCCTTCAACTCAACTCATCTTTGACATTGGAAGTTAATGTTGGAGGATAGATGCTCCTCCAATCCCACGGCAGCATGTGAGAGAAGATTGACCTTGACATTCGGCCTGCGTTTCGTTTGAAGGTCATTTGCGATGGATTCCAGTCGTCACCCATAAATACATAATCAAATAATAAAGTATCAAAATGTCAATAGAAACTTGTCAATCCTCAGAAAACACGCGTGTCATCTGCTGTTTCCCACCACTGAATGTAGCAAATACATTCTAACTCTTTGAATGTTGAAAGGCATTCTGGGAAATGTAGGAAATGACCATAAGAGGTAGACAGAATTATGAATTACTCCAATGAATTGAATGTGACAGATTTATAATATCTGACAGAGAATCTCAGGGCATTTATTAAACACCTGGACACACACACACACACACACACACACACACACACACACACACACACACACACACACACACACACACATAATCACCACTACAAACATGTTTCCCCCCTCTTGTTCCCAGCCAAAGGTCCAGTTAGTGACCTATTACAGCCGGGCTGCCCAGCGTGACCCCCGCTGCCCCCTCACACCACCCGCCCCTCCACCCCCACCCCCACCCGAATGCTGAGGCATCGCTGGTCCTGAGCACACAGTCCTGTAGCCCCCTGACCCCGCGCTGTCCCCCATTATAGAGCAGTCAGAAAGCTTTTAGGGGCTCCGGTAACGCTGAAAGATTGATGGCGTAAAATGGGGAGGGGGAGGGGTGGAGGGGGTGAAGGGGGGGGGGGGGGGGGGGTGGAGAGCAGGTGGTTAAGAAGAGAACGTCCTCCTTAATGGGTTGCCAGGAATGTAATTCAATAATTATGAAAAGTGACTCAGGAGAGCTCGGATGGATGGATGGCTGCGGAGGCCGGCGGCCTCCTGCACATGCCGGAGCGGCCTCGGCCTCCAGCCGGCCGCACCAGGTGATCGGATCAATTATTCAGCCTCCGTCTGAAGAGGACACAAATAACTACGCCTCCCCAGAAGTTTCACTCATGTCAAAGACATTTAGATGTGCAGTGGAGGAGGTGTTTTTGGCGCTTTATTTATTTTTCACAATGGCGGCCATCTTTTTTCGCATGAATATCCCGAGTGGAAATACTGTAAATTAGGCAAAAGTTAATTGGAAAAGTTGGTGTATCGATAAAGAATCAATCGTGAGTCTTTAATGTCCGCTGACTAACACAAACAAAACTAAATGCCTTATTTACATGTTTTCTACATTTTTCCACCATTTAAGGTTCATTTTCTCATCTGGTTGTGTCCAGTTCTTCCTCAATAGTTTAACGGTACGGCTGATCTGCATGAACCAAATCCTAATATTTCAGTATAACAGTAATGGATGGAAATCTGCCCAAAAAATATATATGTATTTTGCAGATTTTCTGAAAACTGTCGGAAGTTACGTAACAATTAGGTTGAAACTAATATTATGGGATCAGCTTTAATTCTTTTGGTTCAGAACTGATTCTTGGTGTGTGAACTCACACCTGGCCAATAAAATCAATTACAATTCAGATAGAAGGTGCCAGTCTGTGCATCACGGGAACATTTAATTACAAGCTTAACATTTTATTTTAAGTCTGACGTCATCGACTGTTGGAAGCCAGATGGTGAACACATCTCATGGTAGTGCGTGAAATAATCACAAAGTTTTGATCTATTGAATATTTAAATTTTTCATTTGGAAATATCTTACGCCAAAACAAACATTTCCATTGGAGCGACACACACAAAAAATGGAAAATATTCACAAATCCCAGGATTTGAGACGGGGTTGAAATACATGATTGAGAAAAGTGTACCGTACAATCAGCACCAACAATGACTCAGTGTTTGTTCATTGGCCGAGGCTCATGGGTAATGTAGTTTTAATGAAGATCAGTCTGACAAAATGACAAAAAGCTAACGATACAAATGCTCTTATAAGCAAATAGAAAATAAACGTTTAAAATGAGGAGATTTTCTCTTTTTGGATACAATTAAAGTCTTTGAAGTTTTAATATCAGGAACTAAAGCTAAAGGAAAGTGTCCGTAAACATGAATATGAATATGAGCGCTAACGTGTTCATACTTTTTCGTTCCTTTCCACCACAAAACTTCTACTTTGGTTGATTTTGCCTCATTTATTTCACCTGAAAAGAACAATATCCTTTATTTTAAATACCTTGACCTTTGACCTCTTAAGTAATCTAGAAACAGGCCTTTAGATTTTCTCCTCAGCTCTCAGACTTTGGTTTTAAAGTGGTCCAATCCAAAAACATGGAATCTCAAAGATATAGATATAGACTAAAATAACCCATAATCATCTTATCAAGGACTATAATTGTGTTTATTTTCATCTCATTCAGTGAAATGTTTAGTTCCAGTTATAGTTCAGGTGTCTCCGACAGTCGCACGGAAAATAGAAACCAAAGTTTTGAGCAATAAAGTCTGATCAGCCGATTAAAAACAGGCAGCTTGTGTGAAATTGTATACGTTTATGGAGATTTCTGCTATTATTCTCACTTTGTAAACTCCCCGGCTGCTTGGCTGCTTTCTTAAAAAAAAAAAAATCACATTTCAGGATGGATTTCTTTAGCTGTCCATGTTTACTGTATGAGTTATGATTGGATTAAAGCTATTGCTTTGCCTCAAACTCTGCGTGTCATCAATATTTTTTTTTTCTGCAGGTCAGATGCAAAACGCTGCCGACCGGCTGCATCGCTCCGAAAGGCTGTAAGTGGGATTTCGAGTCCTTCCTGATGTTGTCAGAATCGTTTACCGAGCGAAAGGAAACAGAAAACCCGAGCTGTGTTGTGATTGCAATATTGTTTTTTTTTTTTATCTCGAAAGTTCTGCAACTTTCGCTCGCTTGGAAAATCTATTTTCTTTGCCCCGCCCCCCCAAAAAGAAAGTTTTAAATGTTATTTTTATTTACTGCGTGGCTTCTGCATTTCAATATGCTCCGTTTACTTACTGGGTCTCAATAAAGTATCCTCCGTGCAGGAGCAGTATTCTGCAGTTTTGATGTGATTTACAAACATCTGACCCCAGCGTGGCAATAAATCCCGTTTCCAGCCGGTGAAAAGTCTTCCCATCAGCTCGTCCTCATCCCTCATCCGTTTCATCGTCTCTCTCCACCCTGGGTCTACTTTCGCTCTGTGTCTTCTTACTTTTGCTCTCCAAGATGTATTGATAATTTCCAGCAAAAATAGGATTTCAGTTTATTCTACAGAGCAAAAAATCTAATAGCGGAGTCCTCAATTCGATTGTGTTTTACCGGAGTGGAGAACAATAAACAGGGAGGAGGGCTCCGCTCCAGACGTTCACCATGAGATTATTGTTCAATAGAGATCTGATACGATTACAGGAAGCAATAGATGATAATTACATCAGAACATGACTTTTCCTCGGCGAACACTTATATTCATCTGGGTTATGCATCGGCCCAAAACTGGGAAGTGGCAACGCATGAGGCGGCGGGGCCGGAGCGCCGGAGACCGCCGGGGTGTTTGCAGCTATCAGGGTCAGGAGGCCGGTTTTCCAAAATAAAACACATCCCAACTCTGATTTCATAGCTGAATGATTCACAAACTTAACTGGTTCACAGTTTCTCAAATGTGAATATTTATTTGTAAATTATATATTTTTTTTCTTTTTTTGATAATAAACTGGATATATTTGGCTTTTGGACTAATTGGTTCGACAAAACTGAAAATACATTTTTAGAGCTCAGACGTTTAATTAATTAGTCAAAAAAATAATCAACCCATGAATCAATAATTAATAAATGATTGTTGGTTTGCGGTGGTGTGTATTTTATAGCAGTGATGTATGAAAACACAGAAACACAATTAATGGTCGTTAACATTAAATTGGGCATTAAAATCCCAACATGTAGTTTTTCTGAACATATAGATGTTTTTGAAGTTTTTTCACAAACATTAGGGAAAAGTTTGAGTTGCAAACAATTCTCATTTTGTGTCTCTTGACCGTTCAAACCACAACACAAGAAAATAAAAAGTGAAGAAATAGAAGTGGAGTTGAACGGACATCCTCATTAAAATAATCGGAGCAGCCGGCATTTTTATTTGTAGTTGCCATGTGACCTTTGTGACCTTTGTTCTCCACGACTTAAACAAGTCAGAGTAACGTCACGAAGCTTTGAGAGCGACAGGAAATGAGTGAAATGTGTAAATCCATCCGAAATGCTTCATCCATACAAAAGCTCATATCGCCAGATGAGTGACGGCCATGTTTGGCTCATTTTCTGTGAGCTTTAAAGCTCAGTGGAGTTCACTGTTGGTAGAAAATAATACTCAAATCTTTTTTTTTTTCCCTGGAGTAAATCTATTAAACTATTTATACCCCTCCTTAAAATATTTACTTCAAGTAAAAAGAGAAAGAGACACATTATCAGCACAATGTACTTAAATGTATTTCACTCTGTTCAAAGGTGGAGCTTTTAATTATAATATGATACCGGACATGCAATATGTTTTATTGTTGTGAGTCAAATCTGATTCATAGCCAGCAAAATGTATCTGTCAAAGGAATGTAGTATTTATTTCAAGGTTTTCCTCTTTCTAAGAAGTTATTTTGAGTACAATGAGTAAGATTAGTAACATTATTTATTTATTTTTCACACCTAAACATCATAATACACCAACAGCTGTTTGGGGCCTTTTTCCTTCGGGCCCTTGTCTCATGGTAAAGTTTTTTTTTTCCTGATCCAGAATGTTTTTCCTGGTGTTTTTGTTTTCCTGACCCAACTACATCATTAGAAGGTGCTGAGGACCCCATGATCAGCACTGAGCTTGTTTGTCTTGTTTGTTGTCCAGAAAGCTGCGAGCAGCGCCACCACGGGCCAAACGTCCTGAACGGGCCCGTTTTCAGAGGGCACTGCTCGAGTGTTTCAAATGAGTGGAATTAAACGGTGCCCTTCTTCATTATTATACAAAAATACTACATCGATACACACTGTGGCCAATTTAGAGGCTTTTACATATTGGAGGTCACCTGACCTGCATGTGTTTGGACTGAGGGAGGAATCTAAAGCACCTGGAGGAAACCCAGAACATCACAACATCGGAAAATATGTTTAATAGACATTAAAGCAGTAACTATAAAAGTGTGCCACTAAAAGCATAATTAAGTTGCGGTAGACTACAAAGCGCTGATCCCTGTCAGGACCGGCGTGCTGCTCAGTAACAGTTGGCCTCACAATCTGTGGAGAGGAAAAAAAAAGAAAAAAGCCAAACAAACAAGAAAAACTAACTGGGAGTAATGACACTCAGTTTGCCAGCGTTTGGTGAAGGAGGAGCGGTGGTGAGGGCCGGGCGCTGAGAGATGGCCGCTTTTACAAGGCCAGACAATGCAAAAGAAAAATAACAAAACTGGCCAACTTTGATGGCCCCTGAATATATTGGGCACTCTGCCTTGTGTGTGTGTGTGTGTGTGTGTGTGTGTGTGTGCGTGTGTGTGTGTGTGTGCCTGCAGCAGCGGGTGGGGGGCAGAAGGGTTAAGTAGGATAGAAGGCACCCATACTTCAGATTGGCAGCAAGCTGCCGCAAGGATAATCTAATCAGGGGATGCAATTCAATTAGCCGAGGGTCTCTGGGGCCACGGAGCCAGGCAGCCGGTGGCAGCGCCGCTACCGGGGGCTCCGCTGCCTCCACACCCGACACCCCGACGCGGCGGCGGCCTCCGCCGGGGCCCCGGCCGCCGCGCATGAATGCAGATGAAATTTGAAATATGAAAATCTCCAATAATTTATGGAAGTTGTCAGGAACACAGAGCCGAGGAGGAGGAGGAGGAGGAGGAGGAGGAGGAGGAGGAGGAGGAGGAGGAGGGTCATGCTGCTGACATTATAACACACATTACAGGGTGGTGCATCAGAGCTGTAATGAGAAAAATTCAGTTGTTGATATTTTTGTGATTGTCATGTTCATTGTTGATGTTTTTCTTCAAGACCTTTAAAATGCAAGTGTGCGTCTTTGTTTGACGACAAACTAACATGATGCACCATGAACTAGAAAGGTGCTCTCAGTAGAGTAACATGTGCAATAGCCAATTAATAGAGCTGATAATGTTGTTTAATTAAGTGAAAAAAAAATATTAGTGAAAGAAAATACATTTAAAAATATTGGTAAATATCTTTTTTTTATTGTGCAAAATAATGTATTTTATTACATGAAGTTAAGACACAACAAGTTGTTTTCTCATCAAAATCATGCAGTAAAAATGCCCAAATGATATCCTTCCCCATAAAACATTTGAAAAGCAAAATATTTAAATTTCTGTATTGATTACTCATGTTGACAAACTCGCTGTTGCCTTTGTTGTTATATTGCTTCTTTGCTCCTTACCAACATATTTATATAACATAACACTATTTCTATGCGTGTCATCAATATCTTAAAATGAGATACAATACGTTATACAAATAACTCTGTGTAAAAAAACAGGATACAATTTTCTCACTGCTCTTGCAGATTTATGACTTTTAAAAAAATCAAATAATGGACACAAATGGTAACGTGGAGTTTTTTGCAGCTACATTATATAACGTTATATAACATTATAATGTTATATAACGTTATATATAACCTGGTGATGCTCCTTCACTACATCCTCCGACTGCTTTGAAATAAAGCTGCACACACACACCTTTGTTCTCCTCCACGTCCGAGTCACACAGCGGTGACATGCACCTCCTCAGGAAGAGAGCAGGAGCTGATGAGAGCTGGAGTAGTGTGTGTGTGTGTGTGTGTGTGTGTGGGAGATAGAAGATGGAGGGAGAAACCAAAGCGCACAGAGAGAAGCTCTTAGACAGATTATTGCTCATTAGAGGCTGCCTTGCACCGTAGCATTATGTCAGGAGGAATCCTTTTTCATTTGCACAAATTTGCCTGGAATTTTTCTTATTTAGCCCGGCCTCCATTATCAGAGCTGGAAATCCGATTAGCCGATGATTATTCTCCGGCTCGCTTGCCAACATTTCCCCATGCGGCCGACGCCGGTGGCTCGGATTTGTCTTGGCCTCTCGCTAACCTCGCTGCCCGCCGACGAGGAGCACGACAACAGCCGCGATATGAAATAACTCAGGGCCGGATAATGTGCTCAGCCCGAAGGTCCAGCAGGATTAGATCTGTTCATGCCGCACATTAACACGTGTTCCCCACGTCGGTCAGACAGGGTGCATTATGGGTCGTATACCCCTTTTGGATGCATACATGTCGGTATATATAAAGTCTGGCTTGATGGATATGTTGTCACAGTGACGCGTAACTAAATACTGTGTGTAGAACCTTAAAGGGGATCTTATGCATCAACATGTGTTTACAGCTCTGGTTAGTTTCTGTATATCTGAATAAAATGTGAATAAAGAGTAAAAATAATTAAAAAAAATAAAAAAACATCTGCACAGTCAGAAATTAGTGACTTGCTCGAGGCTACATTAGCCGCTACTAGCATAACACACCTTTATATACTGTACGACTAAGCAGTCTGCAGTCGCGTTGCATTGTGGGTAATGTAGGATACAGGTTTAGACAGGGAAGAAGGAGAATATGCGTCTTTATAGTTGAAAGAATTTTACAAATTAAACTGTGTTTAAATTATTATTATTATTATTATTAGATTATTTGTTGCGACTAGATAGTTGATGTGAATTATAAGGTATTATGCTGTGGTTTTTGCATTTTATTTACCAACTTTTTTACTTTTATGGTTAAGATTTTATATCAAAGCATTTGATAATAGAATACAAAATGCAAAGGTGAAATCTATAGTGATAATCACTCAAATGTCCCCATTAATACACATAAACGCAGCAGAAACATGTAAAAGAAACACAGTATATGTACATGTTAAATTATGTCACGAGTATTTACTGATAAATACATTTATTGTGACCCTTTGGAGGGTCCCGACCCCTATGTTGGGAACCACTGTACTTCATCAGTATTTACAATATACTACTACTAATAATAATATTATTAATATTATAATAGTATCATTTTATTGCATACTTTTACCTTTGATACTTTATTGCGTTGATAATAATTCTGCACTTCAGGCTTTTTAATGCAGGACCTTTAATTAAAATTGAGTATTTGTACATTTTTCCAAATACTCTTACTTCATTAGGATCCTGAGTACTTCTACGATAACCGTTCACGTCAACATGGCCGTCAAACACGGTTTTCCCTTCCAGAAGTAGGGAGGGGGAACAGGTGGAATGGTTTCCCATTGCTAAATAATCACTCCAATTAGGCAATTAAAATCCGAGGCAGAATCAAGTTATGGATACCCCACGAATAAGCCCCCCGGCACTAATCACAAATCAATAAAGACACTTTTGACTGTTACGCGTTCATTAACCTATTGCTTTTGAACCGCTCGCACAGATTTTGTGTGGCTTTAATTGACTGTAAAGCAATAACGTGTAATGTGTTGTTAGTTATAGATTCATTAGTAAATAGTGGAAGTCGTTGATTGTAACCGTGATAATAATGTTAAACTTAATAACAAGTCAGATGTAAGGAGGGAGGAGAGGGAGCAGCTTCACAGTGCATCTGAACCGCGGTGTTATTTAATATTACAATTATGGGTAAATGTGTCCAATAAGGAAGGTGTGGATGTTTCTGAACTGGAATCCGTTGAGTGGTTTCATCTTTCCTGTCGCTCCTCGTTGCAGGTTTGTGATGCTCGTCTTCTGCACGAGGACGTTCATCCCTGATGAACTCACAATCGCTCCTCAACTGAAGAAGCTGGGATTGTCATATAAAAACATTCAGATCTGCAGCTTTTAGTTCAGATTTAAGTCGCTGATCTTGACGTGAACCCCATTTTTCTGCAGTGAGTCTTGAAAAACCCTGACCCGTTTTAAACCGATGACATCACAGAAATTGGAGCTGAGCCTGCAGGTTTATTTTCCTCATGAACGTGTTTTTGTCCTCTGGATTTGATTTGAGTAATGATAATTAATTGTGGCATTCTGATTGGATTTATGATTGAGGTTGTGATCTCATAACTGCTTCATCCCATCTTCGCTGTCGGCCTCCCCAGTAAAGCTTTGAATGTTGTTCCATCTCAAAGAGATTATTGTGAGCTCTTCTAATCATAAAGAAAACAGCTAAATTAATATTTACTTAAGATACCTTTATATTGTTATACATTATGACTTGACTTGGAATAAATAAGTCTTAAACATGAGTTTAGACTTCAGTGTTGACTTTGATTTCTCTCAAATGACTTGAAACTTCACCCAAAATTAAAACCTTGTGCATATCTCCTTCATGAATGTGTTGACAAGCAGAAATTAAAAAGGACAAACAGCAGTTACTTTGTGGAAACTTTGGTATGTTTATTTCAAATCATCAGACATTAAAATGCCAATGAATACGACTTATTTACACAAAGACAAAACATGAAATACAACAAAATGTTTTAAAGCTCATTTCAGTTTTAATAAACAACAACAATTCATCAGTTTAGTGCATTTGAGTTTGTTTCATATTGTTTTAATACTTTCTGTCTGTTTGAATCTCTTCCAACGTGAGTGCAACACACTGCAGACACACAATAACTTCTCATCCTTGATCTCTGCGCACCCTGCGGAGTGAAGGCGGCGGCCAGGCCATCAGTCTCAGACCTCCGTCCTGCCAACTCCAGCCAGGAAGGGTCTGCAGGACACCGTGTATGCATGCTGGAGTCACTGAAAGCTGGCTTGGTAGGAGCAGATTACTGCCTAATTGTGCTTTTCAGAGCTGCTGTGCGCTGGGGGGGGGAGGCCGGGGCCACGGCGGTGGACGGCGGAGCCGAAGGAATCCAACCTAGCAGGGTCTCATTGATCCGCTGAAGCAAAGGTCACAGGAGCCCTGCATCTGTGGGCTGAATGATGGCCACCAGAGTGGCAGCAGCAGCGTGGCAGCAGCAGAGTGGCGGCGGCAGAGTGGCAGCGGCAGAGTGGCAGCAGCAGAGTGGCAGCAGAGTGGCAGCATCAGACTGGCAGCAGCATAGTGGCAGCAGCAGAGTGGCGGCAGCAGAGTGGCAGCAGCAGAGTGGCAGCAGCAGAGTGGCAGCAGAGTGGCAGCATCAGAGTGGCAGCATCAGACTGGCGGCAGCATAGTGGCGGCACCAGAGTGGCGGCAGCAGAGTGGCAGCAGCAGAGTGGCAGCAGCAGAGTGGCAGCAGCAGAGGTTCAGCGTTCCCTTTAATCACTTTCTCCCGGTCAACTTTTTTCATCTTTTTTCTTTTTAATAGCGTGTGTGAAAAAGTGTTTGGCAGATCTTATTTCCAGTTTTGTTCATCCGCTTCCCTCTCCTCCCCCCTCCACACATTATGAATCCTCAGACTGGATGATCCATCTCTTCCTCCCTCTCTCCCCCTCTCCCTCTCTTCCTCCCTCTCTCTCTGTCTCTCTCTCTCGCCACATCCTTCGTCCCTGCATCCCCCCCTCCAGCACTCCACCAGCCAACCCCTGCTATTTTCACCCCACACACATCCGTCGCTGCACTTATCCAGCCTCAGACGGCTGCTGGCTCAATAGCTAAACGGATTATCCAACAACAGAGCACCTCTCCTTCTCCCTCCCTCCCCCTCCTCTCTCTCTCTCTCTCTCTCTCTCTCCATGCACTCCTCTGGCCGTGGGTCCTCGGAGGCGGAGGGGCCCTATTGAGCGGGGCCCAGGCTCTCCACTAGCCAGGCTCTTTATTGAGGCGTCTATGGGGCTTTATGCTGCCAGCGCTCGGCCTTGCCCTCGCCGTCATCAATCATCCTCGGCTCCAGGGCTGCTATCACTGCCCAGACAGCCGGCCAATCGCATGCTGCCTTCCAGGAAGCTCTATAGGAGATGGAGAGAGAGAGAGCGAGAGAGAGAGAGAGGCAGAGGGGAGAGCGAGAGAGAAAATAAATGGAGAATCACTCTGTTTCTGTTGCTGCCAGTCTCAAGTCTGATTTGATTGACATCTTCTGTACCTTGTGGGTGCAAAAACACTGGTATGAAGCAAGATTAGATCATGAAGTGAGAGTCTGAGTCATGAAAGCACACATAACTGAGTTAAAAATCATCATCATAGAAAGCATTTGGTTGCAATAACGGGGCCTTTTATGGAAGATCTATAGTAATCCTATAAGTTTGAATTCTAGATGAGGAGCTTCAGTATAGAAATATTGCAGCAAAAATATATGATTCCCCAAAGAAATAAAGCTGACAGATTAAACCTGATACGGTCAGTAAACTCATTAACGACTTTCACAGCAGTCGTTTCCAATAAGAGCATCGTGGGTTTGTTTAAAGACACAAAGAGGAGAACCTCGATGTTGAAGCTCACTTTTCTGTTTTTCATCAACCCTCAACATGTCGAATTTCTACTCAAGTCTTAACTTGATTTTTCTTTTCTTTTCTCTTCTTTTCTTTTCTTCCTGTTGCCCCTCTCTCTCTCTCTCTCTGCAGCCCTGAGCTCTCATCCTGCTCCAGGAGGAATAGGCAGAATCTGATTACAGACCTATTTTACAGCAGACGCCGGGGCGCAATAAAGGGAGAGAGAGCACGGAAACGGGACTCGGCCCATCAATTAGATCTCTATTAGCAGCCAATGCAGACCTCACCTCAGGAAACGCCGGGGCCCTGAAATTAAGCAATTCTTCAAGCTCGACAAGCCAGTCAACTGCGCTATATGTTTGAGAGAGGAGGAGGAGGAGGAGGATGAAGGTGTCCTTACCAGAGCCTCTATCCTATAAAAACATGTTATGAAATCAGGAAGAATATAAACAATATGGACCAGAAGGATTTGGCCCAAAAGAAACAGGGAAGAAGACACTAAAGATGTAAATTAAGGTTGATTCTGAGTACTAAATACATACAATGTATCAATATTTTGGGTAATTATTTACATTGAATTACTGGCTGCAAGTTGGATTACTTTCACAGTAAGTTATTGTACAGTTTTAGAGTAAATTATTGTGAAGTACATTGACCTCAATATAACAGTATATCACTGTCATTTAGCTGCTTTTGAATTACAGTATTTAAGTGTAAATTCACAGTAAACGTCTATCCGATTGCTGTGGTTTAGCTGTATCCTACTGTAGAATTACAGTATTTAAGTGTAAATTCACAGTAAACGTCTATTTGATTGCTGTGATTTCGCAGTATCCTGCTGAACAATTACAGTATTTAAGTGTAAATTCACAGTAAACGTCTATCCGATTGCTGTGATTTTGCAGTATCCTGCTGTAGAATTACAGTATTTAAGTGTAAATTCAGAGTAAACGTATATCCGATTGCTGTGATTTCGCAGTATCCTGCTGTAGAATTACAGTATTTAAGTGTAAATTCACAGTAAACGTACTTCCGATTACTGTGATTTAGCAGTATCCTGCTGTAGAATTACAGTATTTAAGTGTAAATTCACAGTAAACGTACTTCCGATTACTGTGATTTAGCAGTATCCTGCTGTAGAATTACAGTATTTAAGTGTAAATTCACAGTAAACGTACTTCCGATTACTGTGATTTAGCAGTATCCTGCTGTAGAATTACAGTATTTAAGTGTAAATTCACAGTAAATGTCTATCCAATTGCTGTGATTTTGCGGTATCTTGCTGTAGAATTACAGCATTATTGCTTATTCGAATAAAGTACAAGAAGGTTAAAAACAGAAGCATTGGCTACCACAGGCAGAGTAAACCTCAGAGCACTGACAGACACAATATAATGATATTATAGTCCTATTACAGGGGCTTTTCCTTGGTCCTACGTCCTGTAACCTCCTTCCGGTGCCATTAATCTCCAACTGTTGACCTGCTGACCTGAGGCGGGACAAAATGTCAATATTGGATGATTAGCAGCGGCATTAAGGCCGTTTAGAGAGGACACCTTGAGAGGCGTCTGGCAGGGCCCTTAATTCATAATTGCCTTTTCAGGAAATTAAAAGTTTTACTTTGAAGGTTTTCTAATTTCATCGCAGGTCTCCTCAAACGACAGCTGCTGCGAGACACCAGATAATTGGGTTTTAGTCAAAGGGATGTGGTATTTCCATGTTAACAGGGGTTTATTGGCGGGATGAGGGTGCAGTGCAGGGATGGAGCATCAGCTTCTAAAGAGTCCTTAAGACTCCTTTGCTGGGTCCTTATCTGGTTTGTATCACCCAAGAAAGACCAATATCACTCGGATGATTTCATCCGTCAGAGGTAACCATCCTATAACCATCCAGTCTTCCTACAAATTATTCTGCTAATAGTGGCCAAGCAATATCAGTTATTTACATAATTCTGGACATGTCAGCTCCCCTTAAGGTTTATTTTGCTTATGTGTCTTCACAGACGTCCACGGTTTGGGAAAATGCACTTTCTTTTACGGTCCTAATGTCTCTCCTCGATTCATTTCTGGCATGATCTGACACAAGTCCTCCCTTAACAATCCTGTTTCTCAGTCTACTGTGGCACGCATTTCTCTATTTGCTCAATCAAAGGATGGCCATTTATCATCGAGGGGGACAGCTTCGTATTTTCTACCTTGCCCGTTCGGTTCCAGCACCAAATTCAGCATTTTTATGGAAAACTGCAGTCATTTTGATTGATGAAATCCAAAGATGTCCAAAACAATCCGGGGGATCCCCAACTGTGGCGCACCGGCGGGGTGCTCCAGTGTTGTCATTGTTCCGCAGAAAGAAAGGAGCGCGTCCGGAGAACACCAGGGGGAGAAACAAAAATCACGATTTTCAGTTCAAAAGGGCCAGAAAAGCAGCGTTTCTTTACAGGCAGTGGGAAAGTGGAGGAAAAGCGTTTTGCTCCCCCTCTTGATGCATTCAGCTATAAAAGACACGGGCTAATAGAAACAGGCCAGAATGGTGAATTGATTATTTTTTACTGTGAGGCTTGATGTTATTTGTGTTCTCGCCTGTGAGCGCGGCTGAAAGGCTGGCGCAACACTTCCCCCTGCATTCATCCGATTTGCGCACAAGCCTCATTGTGCGTCATGTAGCAGGCGATCAGTGAGAATCTCAGACCATGCGGGGTTCGCTCACGGCTCGTATTTACCGCGCGCGCTTGTCTCGTTTGCGGTGATTCATAATGCCACCAGAAATGTCACCTGTCTGGCCCTAATTGGAACCTTCTGTTATTAATACCGGGGAGTGTTTTTGTTTTTTTGTTCGCACCCGCGGAAATGAGCCTATATTGCGTATACTTAATACAGATTCAATAAATCTCCCCCCATTTAACGGCGTTTTTTTCCCCCCTCAAAAGTCCTTCGGGCGAGTGGAGGCCGTGTCAAGATTGCGATTGTGCGCCAGTGCTTAGGACCAGCTGCTCCCAGGACAGACAAGCCCTTGTCAATTAGGCGGTGACAAGCAGGTCCTCCAAGTGCCCGCAGGCGCTCCGGCCGCCAGCAGTGTACAGTCCCCGCAATTAGTATCAATTTCTGTCGAGACCTCCTAGGAGCGCGCAGACGGCCGGCCGGGTAAATGGCCAAACATTGTCCAAATAACACCGAGAGCCACAAACGGCGACGTGTAATGGGGCCAGTGTTAAGCGCGCGCCGCTGTGCGGAAAGAAAAACGTTTGAGTTTTAGGAGGATCGGGACACCAGATAAAAGGATTCAGTTTCTAAAATAAACCCCTGAACCCCCCCTCCCCCCCTCCCCCCCAGCTGTGATCAACAACACATTAGCACTGGTGTTCCTCCTCAGGTTACCAGTTTCAAACAGATTATTCATGGGAATAAACACCAACCTTTTTACCACTTGTAACGAGCGTTTATGTTGCAATAATGGCGTTATTAACGATTAGTTATGCACTTAATAATGCTTCAGAGATCAGATCAAACTCAGGGACAAGATCACATTTGGTGTTGGCAGCTTGTCAAACCTTCTTTTGGCTGTTAAACAGTTCAGAAAAGAGCAGCAGATGCTCTGGACACAGATCCACTTATTAAGCTTTTAATACAACTTAAAACTGCAAACCTCATGATTAAAACCTTATTATGAATTATGTATTAATGTGTTTCTGACTATTGCCATAAAATACCTGAGCAGTGAATGATGCACCAACATTTAGACACAAAACATGGAAATATGACTTTATTGTCTTTATTACCATTTTGGATAAGGCAGTCTTAACCAGTTAATAGTAAATTAACGCTTTATAAAGCAGTAATAAACAAATATCCTTTTTGAGTTTTCAGGTTGGGGAAAATCCATTTGGCTGTTCGGGTCCTTTCTTTTTTGGTATGAATGCATTTCTAAATGATTTTTGACTTCTATTGTTCTAATAAGCCATCAGGTCTGCAGTTATAATGCTAATAAATCATGAATAACGTGTTTTAATCATCAGGTTTGCAGTTGTAAGTGATGATAAGAGATTGATAATTGTGTTTTTGTCTCACCCTCATACCTGACCATATATGTGGTTCAGTTATGCCTTTCAACATAAAATATAGAGTTGTCAGTTATGTGTTTATACTTTAAGTGTAAGATTATGGTAATTAGTTAATGTTGGATTTTGGTCCAGATCATCAGTCCAAGTGGTCAAAGTGTGTCCTTATTACTGTAATGTATACTGATCTATAACGCATTACAAAATTATGAATACACTATTATATTGTATATACTCTCCTGGGTTGCCCTTTTGGAAAGATTCATCCACTTTAGATTTACAGTCAGAGATATTGGAAGCAAGCTAAACTCTGATCTCACTATTTAACCCAAACTGGTGGTTTTTGGTCCATGAGAGAGTAAATAAATGTCAAGCCAGCACTGTCAGCCCTGACAGCCACAGAAAGAAGCATTGCTCACCAAGCCCCCTTTGTACCCGGTGTCACCGCGAGCAGCTGGTGGTGGCATTCCCGGGCCTCGGACGCTGCCCTTTGGCCCCCGGGGGGTTGGACTCCGGACAGGGCGACCCGGCCGTCTCCACAGCGCCGTGGTAGCTCGGGTCAGCGGGGCCACGTTTCCAGCAGGAAAAGCTGGGGCAGAGTCGGGGAACAAAACCCCCAGAGCTCACCAGGCCAGTGGGATCATTAGTATGAGCGTTTGTTTAACTAATTAGCAAGCTGGGCAGCAGAGGGAGGCTTGTATAGGCGACATGGACGTCATATATGGCAAAGGTATGGGCGTCCGTCAGCCGCGTCATCGCTGGATGAATTGTGACTGGAGATGATGAAATCACAGACCCACAGCTTATAGGGGACGTTAAGGACCAGCTGGTCCTCACATGGACCAGAATATGACATTATTATTAGCCAAACTGGCCCAGAATATACAGTATATGTATGTATTTGTTTTCAAATAGAGATACAGGAAGTTGTCATATAATGAGTTTGAGAATGATGTTTTTTTTTTCCCAGCAGGAATATTGTTCCGCGGGGTTCAAAGTACAGGACGGGGACAGGGCGGCGCACTGAAGTTCAAGAACAGTGCAAACAGCACATGCCAACAAAAGGAGCGCACAGCATTCAGCTGGAGAAGAAGTTGGGTGGGTGGGTGGGTGCGTGGGTGGGGGGGGGGGGGGGGGGGGATATATGGGAAAGTTTGGGGAGCGAGGTCGGCGGGTCAAGAAAAGTAAACAAGAGAGCAGTCTTGATGACAGAAGGAATTTAATATCAAAAATACATAAATCTTCAAGTGAGGGCAGCCGCACAATGGGCACAAAGGAGGCGAGTGTTTGAGTCAACACTGATTTGTTTTGTTGACGATTAAATGGATCAGGCCAAGTTGTTAACATTTAACACAAAACGTTGGCACTAGAATAGAGGCTGAGCAGAAAAGAGAGGGGGTTTCACGGGTGGAGCAGCGAGGACATGCGCCTGCGCAGAGAGAGAGAGAGAGATCTGGCGCTAAATCGTGCACCAAATGCAATGTTTTTTTTTAATGATCTTAAGTCCCATTTCAGTTTGATTTGTTTCGGATCTTCTGATGCACGCTCTCGTGCACGAGCCTCGTCCTTGGGTGGTCAACGGTGCGCTCTTGGCGTCGTTTTTACGCACGGATTTGTTCGTGAATCCTCGTGGCTGCCCTGACGGATTAGCCCACCTCATCTCGTTGAATCGCATTACTGCTTGGCTATCTTTCATCTGATACAATTAATCTCCCCATCTTGCAGGACATAAGCCCCACATTTGTCTCCGCGTCCCCTCTGACTGCTGCCGCGCTGGACGCAGCGCTGAGAACTCTGCCTGACCTTCGCCCTCGCCCCTGCGAAGCCCTGCAAGTTCCCCGGCAGTCGCAAACAACTCTGAATTCCATAATTCTTCGCGAAAAGGCACTATTAGGGAAAAATCCTTCCTTTTTGACAATTTAATAGTGCAAACTAATCATCTGGTTGACACGGGCCATTCATCTCCGTGCAGGCGGACAAAGACAAGGCCTTTTCCATAGCTTCGTCTGGACCCTGCAGTCAGACCAGCCTCTATTTTCAGATCAAGTGCACAATAAAAGCATTGTGACTGCCTAATGGCTATGTTTGCAAAGCCACCCAAAACCCAGTGTATTAAATGCTTTTTTTTTTTTTTTGGGGTCACTAAAGGCTGCGAGAACTGAGAATAAACCGGTTTCAACGAGAAGCAGAATGATATAAAACTTTGCAATCAAACGCAAAACAAAAGATATAAAGGGGCCAAAAAAAATAAAAAACTGGGGCGCCTTAAAAATTGCTTAAACCCCCCAAGTTATGAATTCGTTTCTGAATCAATTTAGCGGTGCAGGCATTTTCCAAACATCCTCTTGCGGGAGTAACAAGACAGGGAAATTGATCCGGGGAGACCTCACCTCTCGGTGCGCCTCAATAAAAGAGACATCAGCCTCTCTCGACGACTGTGTAATTTTTAATATATATGCAATAAATGTTCAATTTGTTTCCAGAAATGACGGGAAATAATAACGTAAAAATTTTAAAGCCATCCATTACAGCCACAACAATGCTCGTGCATGCGTGCTGTGACGCAGAGTGCTTTGATTAATTCGCGTTTTGATTGTGTTTGATGAAGCAATAACGTCACAAAGCTCGACTTTGGACCATGCATTTGGACCATTTTGCCTCCTGAAAAACAAAGAGGATGCTTTGATAATATATCATGTTTTTAAAGCACATTTATAGATCACGTGATACACTTTTTAAGGAAGGCTTTTCTGTTTGTTTTGCAGGTGCTGAACTCCAGGATCCTCCAGGGTGAATTTCCACACAAATTATCCAAATTATGAGTGACATCCAATTATGGGTGTCACACTATTTCCCTAAGCAGTACTCATCAAAAGAATTGTACCTCCTCAGACACCAAAAACCCTCCATAGGATACAAACATTTGATTTCAAAATGGGCTGCTATGGGTTAGGAATCTGTCAATTATTTGGGATGAATTAAATCAGCTAATTGCTTGATTATAATGCCACCTTTTAAATAGTCAATTAAGGTTGATTGGAAATCTGCAGACTATAGGGTTGTGTTGTTGTCCTTCAAAAATCATCAAAAGAAATCACACTATTAAAGTTATTAGTAAACTATATCTCCTATATATCAGAGTGAGAATTGCCACTTATTCATTTCAGTGTAAACTCAGTGTTGAAACACCGCAAATCCCTACAGGAACATTAAAAGCATCATTTGGGAAGATATTTCTAACGATCCATTGAATAAAAGGTCTCAATCACTTCAGTCCTGAGTGTTTTCCAGTTTCCAGACGTGGGTATGTTCACATGCAGGTACGAGGGGAGGCCGGGGGGTCTCGGGTCGCTGCAGACCTCGACACAAAGTGCATTAAGTTGGCTGATCTCTCTCAAACAGTTTGATTAATTCACTCCCATTCAGGCCCAAGCGAGCAAGGAGTGGAGGGGACGTGACCAATGACATAATGGGCTCTGTCAAGCAGCCTTGCAAAACGCCCAGACCATTTGTGGTGACAATCCTGATGCCATCGCTTCCATTATAGAGCCCCATTCAGGCCAGAAACAAACATAGCTTTACTCCCCGAAAAGGGAAAAGTCAGCTTTCTAGTGGATTCTCTGTTGCTTTCTGTGTCAATGGGCTTTGGCTCACGGCTCATTGTGGGCATCAGATTCCCTCCATCCCACATTTATTTTACATAAAACACAAAAATAATCATTTTTAAAAAATCATGCAGACCCCCTATATGAATATTGCTTATATTTGTTATTTGTATTCAATTTTAGCAATAATATTATTTTTTTTAATAAATCATTTAAACATGCAGTTGCTCTTTCCTGGACATGTATTTAAGATGGTAATCCAAACACAAAGCTTTTGCACACTTCTCCTGTTCATGGATGTTTTCATATTTAACTCCTTCTGTTCCAAAACCTGCAGAAAGCCCATTTACCTTTTTTTCTGATTTAATTTCTGGGATAATTGCACGAATCAGAAAATAAGATTTCAGTGAAGGTTTCGTCTTTGCACACATGCAGAAACAAGAGATTGAGATCAGAGGAGTTCTCAGTCTATGCAATAGCACAAAGTGAAGACCTTGATTAAGAAAGGGAGGAAGGGAAAATGCATCAGAAGCTTCATAACACCACAGACTTATCTGTAAAATTAATATCTTGCATGCAAGGAAAATCCCAAAAAAGTGCATGATGAAAGCTAAGAGGCCAAAATGGAAAAAGATCCTGCAAGAAAACATAGATGATCTCTACAAAAAACGTGTTATTATTTTGTTCAAATCAAGGATATATTTGGATTGTGTCCCATAAGATGCCCAAACACCAAGATGCACCATATGTATTTATCATTATCATTAATTAACAACATTAATTTGACATCATACCTGGTTGCATCAAAATAAAAGCATCAAGCAAAATGTTTGTTTAGCTTCAGCCTCTGCAGCTTCACGGCCTCTGATGGAGGCAGCAACGCCCTGCGTGTATCTGTTGTTGCACATATTAGATATTCACAAACAATCTGGTTGTAATTTCCCAAAAGAAAAAATAATATTTCAAGTAAACAACCAAATGAGCTGCAGCAATAAAGCTAGGGCCTTGACCTCCATTCTGGAGAATATGTTATAAGAGGAAAAAAAAATGTCTTCATTTTTAGTGACGTATCTCTTTTGCAAATTGTTGCTTCTTTGCTGTCAGCGAGGAACAAAGTCAACTTTATACACAGCAGTTATTTCAAATTGTTGTTTTTTTAAATATATTTTGGAGGCCTACATAATAAGAGAGAGTTTTCCAGGGGAATGCATTCCCATCAGGACGTACTGGTGTGAAACGCCTGCTCCCATCAGCCAACAAAGAGATAAAAGGCCGAGAAGCTGTTGATAACTCGCCTGATTGTTTCTTTTACCAGTTTGAGGGAAATGCACCGTGTCCTCCTCTTCCTCCCGATCAAACCCGCTCTTTCTTCCCGTCGTCTTCCTCGCTTGTCCCGGTGATTTTCCTCCCTTATACCACACCCTGTTTGTTTTGGGCCGAATGGGCCCGGAGACGGAGATAGAGCGATTACAAGCGCATTCCTTTGAGTCTACACGACGGTTTACTTCTTTTAGAAAGCTTTCACTTTGGTCTGTCACTCAGCCTCCTTTCTCTTCTTTCTCTGCCGAGAGCTTTGAAGGAAAGGATGAAATAAAACGTGGAATAAAGTGAGCGCAGGTTGGTAACCGTTTGAGAAAGCGACGATCAAAAATATATATTATTATTAGGCCTTTTATTATCATAATAGCAGTATTTGTGCTGTATATTAAGTCCTAGCGGTCTTTAATATTTTCATTAAATATTATAATAATATGAATAATAATAACATTATGTTTTATGAATTATATACAACCATAATAATAAAGATAATAATACAAAATATTGTTGTTCCTATTTTTCTTAATATTATTATTAGTATAATGCTGATAATAATAATCGTTTACTAAGAAAACTCAGATGCCCACATTATTAATGCAATAATTTTCTGACTTTGATTTCATTTAACTTTTTCCAAGGTATATTATTCGAAAATATCCCCAAATTATGCATTTTATTTTCGATTATGTTCTTTATTTATTGTATTTTTAAAAGAGATATTATTGAACCGATAAGATGTATAGTAACCTGTTTTTGTTGTAGAACTTGACCGAGAAAAGAGGAAAATCTCAAAATGATATCTGAAGAAAAACCTGAAATCAACACGTTCAACCCTGTATATTATTTTACAAAAGGCTGCATAGTCGTCCTAATTCCAATATTTAGTTTCATTTCCAGAAAAACAAAAAGAGCATTTTATTGTATTTTCTAAAAAAGCATATCAGAAGCACTTCATTATATTCCTTCGTGTTTACGTCGTGTGTCTCAGACGCGCCTCTACTCGCCTATTCTGCATCACTGTAACGTCCCTTTTGAGTTCTACCTGCTATACATAATAGTATACATAATACATATTCATTATTTAGAATTTCTGGACTAATTTCTCTCTCTCTGGAAACGCGTCTCGGGATCTCTCGGTCTCTCAGAAGTCAAATTAAAACTCCGGCAGAAAAAATGCCTCATTTAAATTCTCACCTTGATCTCTCTAGTGACTGGTAATGGTTCGAGAAGAGCTGACGCTTAAAAAAAAAAAAAAGAGAGAATCATCAAGCTCTGTACTCCGGATGTCCGCTACCTGTTTGCTCTGCAATGCCCGATAAATTAGACGACGTTGCAAAGAAAGAAAGAAAGAAAGACAGAAAGAAACAGAAAATAGAGACAATGCTTTTTGCAGCAGCAGAATCGTCAGTGAAACATAGAAAACGCATGCCAGGCAGGGCGCTGCAGCCTTACTTACTCTGTGCCGAGTTGAGTCTCCGCAGTTTAATTACAAGCCCTAATTCCCAATCGCAGATAGTGTCAAAAAACCTGCGACTATTTCTCAGAGATTCCCTTTAACAAGTGGAAACTTAGTGTCCTCCTGCACCATTTTATACATGATGAGCCGTCAGTAATGGGATTATTAAACAAAAACGTTTCAGGCGCTGGCGTTAACCTTTTTTAATGCCTAATTAGGTTTTGCAAAGAAATAATTAGATTCTACAGTGCTTACACTGCCTATATTTTTCAAATGGCAACTGCAGCAAACACATCATCCTGCGACACTCGTGCCAATAATCTGCGGATATATGCGCTTCAGCAGCAGTCAGATGTAAGATTTTAAAACATGTTGCGACCAAATAAGGTGCACTTATAGCTAAAATATTCATCCGACGCAGGCTACAGACCGAGCTGCAGGAACGTGGTAGTCTGGTCGAGGGCTCCCCCCTGTGGTAGTCTGCAGAATAGCATTTATATGACCATTGAGGGATGAGATCATTGAGATTTGTATTTTTATTTTCTATAAAAAATACGCTAAAGCCAAATAATCTTTATCCAAGCAGTATAGTTCTCAATCAATGTCAAAAGTAAAAAAGAGGAGTCAGTTTAATAATTTTACCCATAGATCTTAACAATACCTGTGCCTTTAGTGCAATGACAAGCTGATGAGGAATTATAACTGTCTTGTTATTTGACCATTGAAAGAAGTGTCTAGTTTTTTTCTCTCAATTTTTGTATTAAATAAATAAATAAAAACTCTACCACATATCTTTAAATCACATGTAGGTCATACAACAATACTTGTATCTGCTGTTTCTACTGAAACTAAATTATATATTTAAACTCAGGCGTAATGTGTATTGCATGCATATCTGATAAGTCAGATTTAGAATCAGCTATTGACAGGAATTTGACTCTCAGTGTACTTACACACAATACAGCTAAGGCGCAGTGCATAGAGAACAGGTAACATGTGATTTTTTAAAGATACAGTGGATGGTTTAGTAAATACAGCCTGCTTGCATTTACTTGTGACAATAATATATAATTACTATTGTTTTGCACAATGTACATAAAGTGTAATTTGTATAATTGCAGTCGATAAAATATATACAAATATGTATTTGTTTTTCCGCTAGAGGGAAGTGTTGCCCAATGATCCAAGGAAACTAGTCAGGAACTCTCATTCTCAAATCTCGCGAGAGTCCCTTTCCTTTCCCTTCTCGTTCTCGCTCTCTACGCACGCTCCAGAAGGTCAGCTGATCATTTACTTCATTCAGTGTGGTGAACCAGCAGCCTGTCACTCGTAAGCTAGCACGCAACGTAACTGTTCGACGCTATTAAACTGGTAAGCCGCGCGCTTTAATATTACTGTAACAATATTTATATAAAACTACTATAAACCAGGAGTATTCACCCTGTGCGATCTCTTTTAAACAGCTAACGTCAGTAAACGTAACATAAGCGCGTGAGCTAGCTAACAATAGCGGAGTGTTTTAGCTCCAATGCTAGTAACGATGGTAACGGAGAACATTCTAGACACACCTGCTAACGTTAGCCGGCGTCACGTCGGTGATAATAAACCACCGACAGACGTCCCGGCTGGTTGTTTACAGATGTTGGTCTGTACTGGTCCGTGCGTCGGTCCACGGTTTTCAACGGTGCTCCGTGTATTATAAGTAACGTTCGCCATTACTCATCCAAACAAGCGACGGCTAGTCGGGTCAGCGTAGCCCAGCGAAGCTACATGATAGGCTATCGTGTAGTAACTGGTCACGTGTCTTGTTTATCAAAACATATTTGGCTTGTAAAGTAATTTATTAAAGCTGTCAAATACATATAGTAAAGTATAATATTCCGCTCTTAATTGTAGCTAGCTAGTTATTGGAGTGAAAGTAACTACATGGTGTCATGGAGAAAATACTCAAGTACTTGAGTCGATGTGTATTTCACCACTGCCATGCATATAGATTGACAATGACTTGTTTATTGACAGAAAAATAACTGCCAACTATTTTGAAGAGTTATTGTTTCAGTCATTTTGTGAAGCAAGAAGCCACGTGATCTCATCCCAGCTGCTTAACTGTGAGGAGTCGCTGCTTCTCTTTGACAGCTGGAGATCTGAAGGCTGTGAGCTTGTTTGTTACACAAACAATCAATTTGAATATGTCCCTTTGGGGGATGGATGGTTTTTAATGTTTACTGACGGAAAGATAACCGTCTGACTAATTGACAAAGAAAACCATCTTTCCTTGCCACAGGTTTTAAGTAGCTATTTGCGATTCCTGTTGTTATTACGTGTCAGATTGCTTCATGATGCAATTGTTTCCCTAATAGAGCAACCTACACTCCCAAAGATGGCTGACACAAACCCACAAAGTCCTCCTCCTCCTCCTCCCCCCCAGCTAGGGCCTCTGGTAAGTTGGCTGTTTGACTTGCACCTACCAACTAGTTCTCACCTTGTAAGATGCACTCTGCTGATTTACATGCAAAGATACTCGTCATGAGGACACGCAGTACACAAACATTAGTGTAACTTCTTCTCGTGGTTTCTGAGAAAATAGACTCTAACCCTGACGCAGAGTCATCCAAACGTTGCATAAACTTCAGTATTAGTTTAATTAGAGCAGTTTAATCATACATTAGACATCACAAGTTTTCAAAGGGGGTATTTATTTCAGAGCTGTGCTTTATACTGTACCAATTCAATAATCGCTTTATTTCAGCAAATCAGTAGTCGGTCTACTTGAGAGAACAGCTGACCCATCCTGTTATGATGGTGTCCCCACATTTTGCTTCAAACACTAGCACAGTTAACACTGTACACTCCACTCATGATGTTGTATACCATGACGCCACAGGTTCAACTTTTTGCATCACATTTTCTTCAACTTTACGAGCCTAAAACTCCTTTTTTTTCCTCTCCCTGCAGCAATTTTTAATGAGTAACAAGCTGGAAACTGCGATGTGGCTTTCACGACTCTTCACAGTTTACTGCTCCGTAATGTTTATTCTACCAATTTTGGGGTGAGTACGCTCAGTGACGGTGCACATCATCATCACCCTACTCTCTTTTCTCCCGGCCTGAAACAATGTCTGACTATTTGTGACCTCTTGTGTATTTCAGACCCTATGCAGCAGCTAACTTCTATCAGCGCGCCTTGTTAGCGAACGCCCTCACCAGTGCCCTCCGCTTGCATCAAAGGCTTCCACGCTTTCAGCTGAGCAGAGCTTTCCTGGCCCAGGCTCTTCAGGAGGACAGCTGCCATTACTTGCTCTACTCACTCATCCTGGTCAACTCCTACCCCATCACGAGTATCCTTTCACCTACAAATATTGGGAAAAGAAAAATGGAGGTTCTGTATTTCTCGTTGCTTTATGTGCGTTCAGTGGATCTGATTGGTCTTGTGATGGTCCCATGTTTTAATCATTAAAACGTATAATTATCCCAAAATATGCAACTCTAAAAACTGCAGTGTGTGTGTGTGTGTGTGTGTGTGTGTGTGTGTGTGTGTGTGTGTGTGTGTGTGTGTGTGTGTGTGTGTGTGTGTGTGTGTGTGTGTGTGTGTGTTCTATCTTTGTATGTTGATCCTTAACACTTGTGTCCAGTGAGCATCTTCCCAGTCTTCCTCTTCTCCGTGCTTCACGCGACCACCTACACAAAGAAAGTCCTTGATGTGAGTATGAAGCAGTAGTCATCCGCTCAGACATTTCTAATAAAAGGGAAACTGCCGTTAGAGCATCTGTACTGCGACGTGTGTCATAGTGAAACAGAAACGGTTGGCTTAACACACACACACACACACACACACACCCACACACATACTTGTTGTTAGATGCAGCAGGCGGATGAGGGATAGTTGAGAGGGAAACTTTGCAGGTTTTCACCCGGCTCTGTATCACTGCAGCTCAAGATGCTCCAAGTCCCAGTTCACTTGGATTTTAAAAATCACATGATGATGGTTAATAATGTGACTACCTTTTACATTGACTTCTCTGTATCAGTATATCATGACTACTTTGATTATCTGCGGCTTTGTTGTCTCGTCTGCTTCTCATGTTCTCCTCTTTCTCTGCAGTCTTTGGGCCCCAGCAGCCTGATGTTCATCAGAAACCTGCTGGACAAACTGACATCCAATCAGCAGAACATCCTGAAGTTCATCGCCTGCAATGAGATCTTCTTGATGCCAGCCACAGCTTTTATGCTCTTCAGGTATGTGCCCGTGTGTTCCTTTCTTTTGTTTTATTTTTGAGTCACTGTCCTATTTTATTTATTGCTTTGGAATGTCATTACATTATCGTCCACTATCTGCCGCTGGATGACATTATGGTGGAAGTACCAATCAGTTTATTGATCTATTGTTGCCAAAAATACTTGGGAGATTATAAGCAACAAACCATTTTTTCTGTGTTGTCAAACATCTTAAAGGATACACTAAATTTCCCTTCTAGATTTTTATATATTTAATCCCAGTTATCAAATTCACCACATAAATCAGTCTTATTGAATTGTCTCAACTATCGGCACACGTCAGCTTCAATAGTAGCCTGACTGCACATTTATACATGCACATTTTCAAAACAACCTTCAAAGAGACCAGACAGTCATTTTATTGGATTGCATTAGTTTGGAAAAATACTGAGCATGTAGTGTTTGTTTATTAATGTTATAGCTTATGATTAAAACTTTGAACTAGCTACAATTGTGTAACGTCAGTTGTTACTTGTATCTTTTAACAGCGGCCAGGGAAGCTTGCTGCTGCCTTTCATTTACTACCGATTCCTAACCCTCCGCTACACATCCAGAAGAAACCCATACTGCCGGTAAGATGATGAATAATATAATAATCTGTAAAAAAAAAAGCACGGCTTTTTATATGATTATTACATACATACATTACATGTATTATTGCTGAATCTGGGGTGAAGAAACCCTGAAAGTTTCTGTATAATTCTCAAAGTTTTTAGCTGCTGTCTACCTGAGACATTTATTGTTTGACACCAAAGATTCATTATAGATATATTTGATTGCAAACCAAAATCAAATTAAAAAAATAATATCATGCTTGCAGCCATTTGAATGATATATATATATGTGTGTGTCATCCAGCATAATAATGTGTTATGTTGTATCCGAACCTGCACTCTGCAACACAACAAAGACCACGAGAGAAAATAGTTGCAGTTTAAAGTTGTGCCTAAGCACAATAATTTGATTAGAAATGAACAAATGCTACAAACTTGTTGATTTCATCAGAATGTAACACAGTGTATGTAATGTAAAAACCTTACAATGACCTCTCAGGGCTATCAGAGTTGAATATTAAACAAATCTGTTTCCACCCCAGCACCTTGTTCACAGAGCTGCGACTTCTCCTGGAGCACTTTATCATGAAGCCCGCCTGCCCCGCCTTCTTCAGGAAGATGTGCCTCAGCAGCATCGCCTTCATCAGCCGCCTCGCCCCCACGGGGGTCTGATTTTAAAACCACGTAGAAGTTTTGTTTCCGTTCCGTTTTGGTTTTTCCACCATTTTAAGATGCGACTTAAACTTTGATGAGGACAGACAATGCCATCAAGAGAAGGAACGAAAGGGTGTTTTTTTGTTTTTTTTTGAATGTCAACTTTACAGCCTCTGCTCCAACTTCTCTGTATATCTGAGTCCAGTTGAAGAGCAGCCAGTAATGCACTGAAGTCTCATGGTGGTGTTTCTTTTCCCATCTTCTTAATGTGACCTCATTCGAGCGGTGGACAGCCCTCAGTTTGTTACGTTCACTGAATGCAGCACAGTAGACATTAACTGTGATCTGTCCGTACCGGCTGATGTTATTTTTTTCCTTTTTATGTCCTTATTTATTCATGAAATCAATTATTCTATGATGAAGCATTAACATTCTGAGATTAGTAACTTAAATGAAATGTGCTTATACATAAAGTTCTTTTTTTAACATGATTATGTTGTCTTTAGATGGACTGGAGGTTGGGGTTTGTTTGCAGTTTATATGTGGTCCAATTTCTTTTTTCTTTTCTTTTTTTTATGTGCAAAATGTTTAGATTTGTCTAACTGCCTAAATTAAAAATGTGCTCTATTAATGCCATCAACCCACTCTTTTAACAACTTACAAAATATATGTATGTATGATGTCAAAATAGCCGTTGAATTGAGAAACAAGATATCTGCTGTATTTTATAGAATCTTTTAAGGTACCAGACATTTTGCTGTAGGATTCATATTTGAAAAGAGTTGCACAATGCTGTGTTTTGAATGCATAAGTCCCCTTGTTTATCAGTTTGAAAGCTGTTTTGAAATTGCTTCATCTCTTTGTTGCTATGTAGTTGTCACGCTTATTGCATGTTCTCGTTTGTTTTTTTCTGCCATGTTAAATGTGTTTATTTGACCACAGGCAAAATACATTTTTATGACGAGAATAAAATGATCTCTTAATTAAACCAATAAAATATTAAAGAATAGGAATACGGTTTGAGCTTATACTTTGGTTTTGATTACTGCAATTAACATATCTTAAACTAAGGACCCATTTCACCATCCATGGATATGAAATGCATAGATATATACTGACAAACAATGTGTATATAGATATCTACTGTGTGGAAGGTTATTTTTAAGCTAACTACACCAACTTTCAGTTCCATCTTTAATCAGTGAATGTATTTAGTGTTACAATATTTTTTTTACTTTAATTATGTTATAGAATAATGTGAAGCCCATATCACATTTAACACATTTAAAGAATTAGAGTCCAGTTTAAGATCACGTTTAACTATGACCGATGATTAAATATATTTATATAATATATATTATATGAAATATAATATATTTTATACATAATACATGTATGTATATACACACACGTGATCAAAAACTGAACAATTTTAAAGCAGATTTTATGGCAGAACTGTTGTATTGAATTGCATTAGATTGTACAGGTGTATCAGAGCCGTGGGTTCTCTTATAAAGTGGCCACCGTACACGACCTCATTCACCGTGGACTAGCCAACCAATCAGGACATGGCTACGAAAATCAGTCACCATGGACTAGCCAACCAATCAGGACACGGCTATGATCTCAGTCACGTAGACTAGCCAACCAATCAGGACATGGCTACGAAAATCAGTCACCATGGACTAGCCAACCAATCAGGACACGGCTACGATTTCATTCGCATTGACTAGCCAACCAATCAGGACACGGATACAAATCCCATTCGCTCTCATCCAATGGCGTTACGGCTTGTTAACTGGTGTATCGTCGCCGTTGACAACGGCTGCTGCGTTGATCTGGTCCTGAAGTGTCTTGAGACTAACGCTAGTATCCTCGTTAAAAAAGCGGGTTTATGGTGGATTTAACAACGCGTACGAACCTGGAGGTTTTTCTGTTACTCGGTAGTTTCAGTTAAAGATTATATGTTTTCAAACGAAGTGGAGAATAAATCGTGTTTAAGCCAATTAGCCTGCGAGCTAACGTTAGCACGGCGAGCTAATCTCCTTCGCTTTGGATAATCTTCGGACTCTCTTCGTTACTTTGGTCTTCAACACGTTATTATATGGACTGAGTATGAGGACTGGATGACCTGACGTCCCCGGGAGATTTAACTTTACTTTTTTTGCTTTTGTATGTTTTAAGATAAAACACCCAGAGGAGAAAGAAGATGGAAATCCACCTCAATCGAGTTGATTACATTCAGGTAACAGCAGAGTGTTTGTAGATGTCTCCGGCTGGCACCAGGTCTGTTGAGCTTCTCTGTAGTCAGTATACTCTGTATACTTTTGCTCTGCATTGTCTCATATTATTGTATATTTATTGCTTTGTTTTGTGTTATTACACTATTGCCATTAATAGTTACAAAATATATATATATATATATACATTGCATTTAAAAGACAAAACAAAAGAAAGAAAAAATAAGTTCTTATTTACTGGAAAGTCGAAACATTATTGTTTAAATAATGTGTTATGCCCTGGTTTAAATGAGCCGACAATTTCAGAGGACCTCAGGTGAAATCAAATATGTACTATTTAGTGGTAAGTGGTAAAACATGTCCTGTGAAGACACATTATAGTAGTTCAGCCTGCTGAAAACTATGTGCGTGAACACATTTATTTGTGTCTTGTTTAGACAGAAATCCTCTAATTCTTGCAATGTTTTCCACGGTGTTTCCTTCAGAGAAAGGTTTATAAACAATATACAAAAGCTATTCTGCGTTGTCCTTACAGGTTGGTGTGACATCCCAGAAAACTATGAGGCTGCTTCCAGCATTGGGAAAGAAGGCAACTCAAAAGGTATTATTTTGTCAGAGCAATGTTTGTGCTTCTCTGTGTGCCTGAAGTTATTGCAGTTTGCAGCAGGGATGGAATTACAGCATTTCATTCTACAGCTTCTTGGTTGTTGTCTCTTTGTAAAATCTGCATATTTCCTGCTGCAGGACTAATAAAGGATTATCTTATCTTGTTTCAGGTTGCTATTGCTGACCATGATGGTATACTGACATGTTTTGGGATGAAGAAGGGAGAAGCAGTGGTGAGTTGAGACTTCTCTTTCGTTATCACACTGCCGGTTGTATCTTAATGTGTTGAATTTTAGTTTCTAATGTTACGGGATCTGACTCCTCTGTTTCAGCCTGTGTTTAAAACACTGCCAGGGCAGAAAATATCCAGAATGGATCTCGGAGGAGCTGCGGGAACGCCACAGGAGAAGATCTTTGTTTGTTCTGGTTCTCAGGTCCGAGGATTCACCAAGAAAGGCAAACAGTTCCTCACCTTTGAAGCCAACCTCACCGAAAGCATTAACGCCATGTAGGAACCGCCTCTCCTCTTTTCGGTTGATTCCACCGCTTGATTGACTGGTGCAGAACTGTATGAGTTTCACTGTTGGTTATCTCTTCCCCAGGCATGTCTTAGGCGCTGACCTCTTCGTGTGTGCGAGTTACATCTTCAACCACTACTGTGACTGCAAGGACCAACACTACTACCTCTCTGGAGACAAAATCAATGATATCACGTGTTTGTCTTCAGAAAACCGGACTCGCCCCGTCCCGGTCCTGGCGTGCCAAGATCGGGTTCTCAGAGTCTTGCAGGTAGACCAAGATTACATTTGCTGTTATGATTTTAATACATTTCGTTTTTTTATCGCTCAAAAAATTAGATGAGATGTATTATTCTATGTGTTGTTGTTTTTAATCCTGTAGGGATCAGAGCTTGCCTATGACATTGAAGTCCCTGGCCCTCCATCTGTCTTGGAACTATACAACAAAGATGGAGGCAAGTTGACCTTCCTGTGTGCTGTGTACTAGAACAATGAAAACACAAGACTGATTTATACGAAACAGATCTCATACAACATCACTGATTTCTCTACAGGTGAGGAAGTCCTCTACGGAACTACCGATGGCAAAATAGGATTGGTGCAGATCGGTGAGAGCGCAGCGGCGATTAAATGGGAGATCGACAACGACAAAAAGAAAGGAGGTATGTTTTGTTCAAAATCACAACCGGGTTTTACGTGTTTATCCATTTCACAACGAATCACTTCTATGCTTAATACCAACTACTTTCCACATCATATGAATATTAGCTCTTGGGAGGTAGGGAAACAATAACGGTTCCTCCACAATTGATCTGCTTTATGTTTTTATTTTTTTAAGGATACAATATTGTGTGGTATTGATGATGTTGATAAGGAGTCTTTTTCAAACAGGTTTGTCTGTTTTCAGGATGATCCAACGTGTTTGATTTATTTACACTTTCCTGTCTCCCATCAGGAATCCTTTGCATTGACACTTATGACATCATGGGAGACGGCGTGAATGACGTCCTGGTGGGCAGAGACGATGGGACGGTTGAGGTCTTTGGTTTCGACAGCGCCAGTGAGCCCACGTTACGCTTTGAGCATGTGAGTTTATGCCTAGCATCTTCTAGCACTCATCTTTTATCAGTTTACTCTCTCCAAGTTCCATCCACAATCACTCCAATTTGTGCTTTTGAAGTTACAATTTAAAGTATTGTAATGTTTAACCACAGATTATGATTTTTCTTCTGTCAGTACCATGCAGCTCTGCATTCACACTTACTGTTCAGTTTGATTTGAAACAGCTGATCCTGTGTGTCAGTTGCTTTTTCATACTCAGACCTATTCAAGTCAGTGTTCTCTTTTAAAAGTATTAAGTAGCAATAGCTTACATTTTTAAAGATGAAATACAGTTAGTTATATTTTTCCAAGTATAAATACCTTACTGGCCTTTTCTTAGATACCTGTGTCTATTGTTATTTTTTATTATATTATTAATGCTCATCATGGATGTCTTGTGTCCTTCTGACTTCAGGTGTTGTCGGAGAGTGTGACCTCCATCCAGGGTGGCTGCGTGGGGAAGGAGTCTTATGATGAGGTCTTGACTGCTACTTACACAGGTTGGATGAAAGAAATTATAAAAATAAGAACTATGTATCTAATGCTCCTCACGGTCAAGACCACATGTCTGATGTTCAGCCAGTCCATCTTTGAATTCAATAAGAGATGTACAGTAATTTCTGACATGTACAGTTAACGTAAGGTAGTTAAAGGCGATCTGATATGCAGAGCATATTCTGCTTTGCTGTCTTGTCGTTGCCTCTTTCAGGATGGGTGACGGGTTTGACCACTGAGCCCCAGAAGGCTGAGGCCAGCCCCGGAGAAGAGGTCAAAATGAGTAAGGAGATCCAGTCCAAAGTAGAAGCCCTCAGGTACCAGCTTTTTTTTCTTATGCTTTTTGTTGCGTTTGACTTCCCATGTAATGGTTTATTAATCGCATTGTTCCCTCCCAGGGCGGAGCTGGAGCAGCTGCAGGTCAAAGTCCTGCAGGGCCGAGAGCAGTACCAGCAGACCTCTCAGTCGAGCACAGCCGTCTCTGCTGTGCCCGTCTTCAGCATCAATGACAAGTTCACCCTCAGCCAGGACGATGCCAGCTACAGTCTCACTCTGGAGGTGCAGACTGCCATCGACAATCTGCTGCTGCAGGTCTGCTCACTATGATAACCCTTATAACCCAGACGAAGGCGTAAACAAGCTAAATGTAACTTAAAGATGAATCTCCTCTGCAGAGCGACGTCCCCATAGACCTGCTGGACGTGGATAAGAACTCTGCTGTCGTCAGTTTCAGTGAATGTGACTCAGAGGTGAGCTGTTTAAACTCTTTCTACGCAGGATAAACATGCTTAATGATAAAGGTCATGAACCTGCTGCTGCTCCCAGAGGCCTGACGCTCTTATTCTGTCTCCAGCAGCCTAACGGGAACTTCCTCCTGGCCACGTACAGATGTCAGGCCAACACTACCAGACTTGAGCTCAAGGTAACACTCGCATCAAAACTCAGCATATTGTCTTTTTCTCCAGCGTCCTTCACGAAAAGCCTTCCTTTCTTTCATTGGCCTTTCCTTTGTGTATTTATGAGTCAGTTCTGAGCTGCGTCTCATGCTCATTGCATCGGTCACTTCATCCAAAATAGAAACATTTTTATTGTATTTTCGACAATAGCCCCCTATTCCATTTGCTCAAACTATTTGATGAACCACCTCAGGAGAAATAATGCGTTCCATCCATAATAACGGTTCTAGGTGAGGTCCATCGAGGGACAGTATGGGACCCTCCAGGCTTACATTACCCCCAGACTGCAACCCAAGACCTGCCAGGTCCGCCAGTACCAGATCAAACCTCTGTCCCTCCACCAGCGGACACACAGCATAGACCAAGAAAGGTAAAAGACTTCAATTAAAGAATATGAACTCCATGTGACATTGTGATCATCTATCAGTTGTTAACATGTACGTCTTATTTGTCCCTCTGTCTGCCACACAGGCCCATGAACCGGCTCAGTCTGGTGGGACAGTTCAGTTTTGCTGAGATCCACTCCTGGGTGGTCTTCTGTCTGCCGGAGGTGCCGGAGAAAACGCCAGCAGGAGAGGGCATCAGCTTCTACTTCCATAACACTTTTCTTGGGACGCAGCTTGAAGCCACCTACTGGTAAATAGTAGTAGATAGAGTAGAAGGGGTATTCTAAAAGTTACATTTGGAGGGATTGTGACATAACTGACATGGGGTTGTGACATTTTATAACCTTTCTGATCCCCCTAGTAATGTTTTATTTGTGTTTTATATTTTATTTTCACTGATTTGACTGGGATTTGTGTGATAATCTACTTATTTCTATGTATTTTCAATCTCAGCAAAGGAGAAGGTCACTTCAAGTCGGACAACATCTCTACCATCTCCATACTGAGTGATGTTCTCTCTAAAGAGGCCACCAAGAGAAAAATTAATCTGAACATTTCATATGGTGAGTGAATTATTATTATTATTTTGTGATTTTTAGCTGTCAAAAACATTCAGGGAATCATCTGTAGCAAATCCAATCCTGGTAAACTAACTGTTATTTGTTTGTTAATCTTCCAGATATCAATGATGACTCTGTGAGCCACACTCTGAAGATGATACATCCAAAACTGGAGTACCAGTTGCTGTTGGCTAGAAAAGTTCAGCTTACCGATGCACTTAAAGTATGTAATGGTTAAATATGTCGTTTTCAAGGAAAGATCCAGGGCTGTTGAACAGCTTCTTTAGAATGTTTTTTATTTTATTAATTTCTTACCTCCACCTCACTAACTCTCTGATTTCCCTAATTGGCAGGAGCTTCAGGTTCACGAGGGGAACGCCGACTTCCTCATCCCAGAGTATCGCAACATCTTGGATGAGTCCGCCAATCTCCTGGAGGAGTACAAGAAGCAGCCAGCGCACCTCGAGAGGCTTTATGGTGCAGCGTCGTTTCTTTATTTGCAAATATACACGTAAACAATAAAGACATAGGAGAAAGACTTTCAAAGAAAGTTTGTGCAGGAGAGGTTAGAAGTCAAAAATGGCTTATAAAAATACCTCCACTATTAGACATCAATAGTCATACTTAAATTAAGGAAAACGACGAAAAGATAAAACCAACATTGCATAAACATATTTAGGAAAGTGTCAAACTTCACGAGTTTGGTGTACACATTTATACATGAATACACAAGTCTGGTATATGTTAACATAAAACAACAATAGAGGTTTTCTGAAGAGAAGAGCAGATGAGTCACATCTGTAAGAAGATAATCACTAAAGAAATTATTTTGGATTTTAGATTAGTGTGACATGTGGCGGCCCAAGCAGTTTGACAATATATAAGATGAAGATAAATTAAGATGTAATAAATACAGGAATGATTAATCAATTCACTTTATTCATAGTCTTTTACAGACAATATGGTATTTCCTACTTGTGCATTTCCACCTTATTTTCCTTCCTCATATGTATCTTTTATTATTTTTTAGAATACTGTTAACCAAAAGTAGAGTTCTACTACATGAGCCTGACATTGTGAAGAAGAGTTTGTTGGATGCTGGTAACTCGTTTTGTTTTCTTTGTTCCCTGTAGGAATGATCACAGACCTCTTCATCGACAAATTCAAGTTTAAAGGCCAGAACGTGAAAACCAAAGTGTCCTCGTTGCTGGAGATACTCGATAATTATGACTTAAATTCTCTGTTAGACTTTTTCAATGAGGCATAATGTCATGTCAATCAGAGGGTATTTATTTACATGTTTTTGAGTGTTTTTATTTGTGCTATTTTTGTATTGTAAATACAACAGTGTTGTTATATGGTAGTTACTAGCGGTGTCAATGTCATGTTGTTGTACTGTCATTTAGCTCTTTGTTCTGTCCTAAAATGGTGTAAAATATTTAAATATCTATAATATATTTTGATAGCATCTAAAACCAAGGTTGGTAATTAATAAACCAATACAGGTTTGCCAGGATAATGCAGGTTCCTCTTTTTATTAGTGATCAAGCTTCGGTTGGGGTTTGAAATTTGACCAAATGTGACCAAAACGTAAGCCAGAGAATGTATGTTTTTCTATCATGATTATCATAGCACTGTGAGTTCCCCCTGTTGAAATAAAAATTGCAGGTTATTTGTAACCTTTGTAATATGTGTCATTCAAGGGGCTGATGGAAAGTATAGTAAACAAACACAACTGAGAAAATATGAAATTCCGCCGGAAGGAAAAGCTCATATGACACCATGAGATATTATTTTTCCAAACCACACACTTAAGTCTCATTCATTAAATGATTACATCTGCAATCAATTGATTGGTAAATGTATGCATGTTTCCTTATTATCTCCAAATATTTGAATTTATAAACTTCCAAGAATCAAAAGTAAGGTGGTACAACAATGTTACTGCATTGCAGCAAGTACTTCATTTGAGTATTTTGTTCCACTTATGCTACCACTACATTTTGGAAGCCATTTTTATACTAAATACACTACATGTTTTTGATCATTTTAATTGCTGTGCTTGTTAATAGAAAAAGTCAACTCATTTATCATGATGTATTTCTATAAATCAAGTCAGCAAACAGTATATAAAATAATTAAAAATGAGCACTACTCTCACCAGCTTCATTCATGCATTAATAATGATATTCCAGGGTTGTCATATGATTATGAATGAATGTACCATTCTGTATAATGAGTATCATTTTCATATGTTGATATTAATAATATGAATTCAGGACTGTTCCAGTGGTATCGCTAAAGTAAAAATACCTAAATAAAAGCTCTGAGTATTTCTTCAGCAGCTGTTATAATATAATATATACGACTTTTATATTCAAATCTATCAAACCGGGTTTGAATTTGTAATCAGGCGAACATTGCGCTCTCTCGGCTCCCGTACTTCCGGCGACGTCAGTCCCTCCCCTGCCCGTGATTGGTCCGTTTCAATCCTCGCGGGCTACTTGAACTGAGAGAAAGCAATGTCTGTTATGCATGTTCTCGTGTAAATGGACTGAGGCTAGCTGGCGCTTCTGCAGGTTCGTAGTAAATTCGAAACTCACGAGTATGACAACTTACGAGCACGTTTCAACATCTCTTAAAACGTGAACCCACAACTGGGCTTTTAGTGTCTGCTTTGTGTGGTTTTAACAGTCGTTGCTATATCAACGGCTCAGTTTAACCTGCTCCAGCAAGGTAGCAGCTAATGCTAACCTTCCTATAACTGTCCACACGCGATCATCTTAAACCCACTTTGTGTATATCTAGATATACACATAGTGTGCCCCTCAGCTGTAGTTGTACCTTTTTTGTAAGCAAACGGATACAAGTTGGATTTCTCCCCGCGTGGCACCATGTCTGGAGCTAACAGAGGACAAGCTAGCTTGGCTAGCGATCTTCACAACCAGGAGAATATGCTGTCAAGACTGAGGGGTTCCCTGAAACCCAGAGCTGCTAATGCTGCAAGCGATAACCAAGAGAACCTTCCACCGAAACAAGCGGCCGGCAGCACCAGAACCGTCCTTGGAGCCCTGCAGAACAACCAGCGGAGCAAACCTCAGAACCAGCGCGGCACGAAACAGGTCTGTTTGGGGTAACTGGGGCTAAAGGGCTCGAGCTAGTGTTTGCAGATAACTGAAGTTAAGATGGAAACACATTATTGTTTTTGGAGGCAATTTATCTTGCCAGTTAAAATTACTTTAATCAGCCTTTGTCTGTTTTTTAAACCTTTTAAAACTTAATGTAGCTTTAAATTAGCTCCTTTTGTTACCCACATTGTCCGCCATTTTCATATCGCATTAAGTGTTTGCACTTTAAACTCAAATTGTTCACTTCAATAGCTTAAATTAAAAGCACACCGACCTGTTTTGTAATACAAATATTTGCCCATATCTGTTTTGTGTACGTTAGTTTATCCCGCCTTCTCAAGCGACCATAGTTATAGGGTGTTAAACAAGAGCTCACTGAAATCCTTAAAATACTAGTTTGTGAAGCAGATTATAGTTTAAAATGTGTCTCATGTGCCATAGTTGCTCCTGTCTATTTACATAATAAACCACCTTAGTTTCCCACAAGTTACAACGTTGTTCAATGCCCAAGCTCATTGTCCAAATGTCTGTCTTTTATCACTGAACTTTTAATTATATTCCCCAGCATGCATTGTACCAGCATTTTTAATATGCTTTTTGTTTCTCTAGGAAACAAACTAACCCTTCTGTGGGACTAATCTGAACTAACCTTTTTTTCTGCTTCCAGGAGTCATCCCAGACAGTGTCATGCAAAAATGAAGACTTGGGCAAAAGCTGCTCGGAGAACCCCTCCGACAAGCAGCCCGCTTTCCAGATCCATGTTGATGAGCCCGATGGCGCCTGCATCAAGAAGCCACAGCTGGTCAACACTGTCAAAGCCAAGGCCATCTCTGAAACGACAATTAATGCTGTGGCACGGCTCCGACAGCCCCTGGCCACCATTGAGATGGATCTCAGCTTTGGTGGGTTGTGAATACCTGGCAAAACATCTGATTTGTTCTATTGCACTTCTTGGCTACAAATGGCCACTTGAATCTCAAATTATGACGCAGTTCTTTATAGAAATTGCAAGACAATTTGTTCTCATCTAAGACTTTCACTTTGGGCTAACTTTATTTCTTTCCTCAGACTCTCCCATGGACATGTCTGTGGTTGAAGGGGAGGAGAAACCAGCCGACGTAAACGAGGTCCCAGAGTATGCTGCTGAAATCCACACGTACCTGAGGGAAATGGAGGTGAGAAATGTTGTAAACCGCTACGGACTTTATCTCCGCTTGAACAATTCTTTCAGCCGTGTCTTGCCAGTTTTAATATACTTCTCATTAGGCCTTTCTAGCTATGCACTCTATATTTTAAGTGTATAAACTTTGCCTGCAAGTACATTTCTTAAATAACACGCTGATCCTCCACAGGTAAGAACCAGACCCAAAGCAGGCTACATGAAGAAGCAGCCTGACATCACAAACAGCATGAGGGCCATCCTGGTGGACTGGCTGGTCGAGGTTGGCGAAGAGTACAAGCTCCAGAATGAGACTCTTTATCTGGCTGTGAACTACATCGATCGCTTCCTCTCCTCCATGTCTGTCCTGAGGGGGAAACTTCAGCTGGTCGGGACGGCTGCCATGCTGTTGGCTTCGTATGTAGACATATTCAGTCAAAGTGCCTGTTCAAAGTAGTTTTTCCTGCTGGGTGATTGACTAATTAAAATGTTCATATGCAGGAAATTTGAGGAGATCTATCCTCCAGAGGTGGCGGAGTTCGTTTACATCACAGATGATACCTACACCAAGAAGCAAGTGTTGAGAATGGAGCATCTGGTGCTTAAAGTGCTCTCCTTTGATCTGGCCGCACCAACCATCACCCAGTTTCTCACCCACTACTTCCTTCACCATTCTGTTAACAAACAGGTGGAGAGCCTGGCAATGGTGAGCAAAGCATTTAAAAGTGTGCTTCTTTGGCACATATCGAAGAATATTCACGCAAAGTGCATCAGATCAATCTCTGAATTTGCTTTTGTGTTTCAGTACCTTGGTGAACTCAGTCTGGTCGATTCGGATCCCTTCCTGAAGTACCTCCCATCACATACAGCTGCAGCAGCCTACACTCTGGCAAACCACACTGTGACTGGTGGCTCATGGGTAAGTTTGAGGTAGAATAGTCTTGAGGTTTTTTTCTTTTATCTAAAAGATGTTTGTAAGCCTGACTGTGCAAACATGCCAGATGACTCCATGTCTCCTCCTCAGCCACAGTCCATGACAGAGATGACTGGCTACCTACTTGAAGAGCTGATGCCATGTGTTGAGGATCTGCACCAAACTTATCTCGGCGCTGCACAGCATGCCCAGCAGTCTGTTCGGGAGAAGTACAAGGGACCCAAGTAAGTTAGCGGCTCTTAATTCATTATCTCAAAGCGTTTTATGGCATCGGGAAAGTGTTCTAAAGAAGTTTGTTTCTCTTCTAGATACTCGGAAGTTTCCCTCATCGACGCTCCATCTAAATTGCTGCTGAACTAACTTTTATTGTCTCCCTTGTAATGTAGAGTTTTGTACCTGTGTCAGACATTAAGATTTTTTTTTTAATGATGTGTTTCACAATTTAAATGGCATGGCCTGCTCTTCTTGGAGTAGCGCTTGATGTTTAGAGTTTTTAAGGTATTTTTATATACTCAATCCTGACCTTCATACCAGATACAACAGTTGGGTGGTAATCAAGAAGTTTTACTTTTAATCACAGACCAAACCATCGTCTTTGATCTAGTGTCAAGAACTCCGATAGACCTGCGATGTACTAAACCGAACAGTTTGTGCTATTTTTATTTTAAAGGTTAAGTTGATGGCAGTAGTTGCTGGTTCATCTTGAGAGGCACAACCTTAAGGCCCTCATGGGATGCACATTAAAGTACCTTTGTCTGTAATGGAGTCGGCTGTCTAATTACATTGATATCTTGGAAGTAAACAGCTTTTTCAAGGCCTCGTCTGCACTGTAAAAATGGCTCTTGTAAATAAAATTCATTTAAAGTAAGACTTCATGTCTTTGTCTTCATGGGCTCAAGGGGGCAGCAGAGGACCGTTTTGGTCCTTAAAGGGTTTCTTTGGATCAGATCAAACATTTTTAACAAGTTGTGATTCTGTAATTTGGAAAACTAGACTTGTACCAGTCAAATTGTTCAGCTTGCTTAAGTGGAATAGTTTGAGAATGTGCTATGAAGGGTAGAAATGCAACGCTGTAGTTAAATGCAAAAATAAGTGACTTGTATTGACTGACACACTAATGTTCAATTGCAGAAAATACACAGCTGGTGCTTTAAAATGTCTTGTTAAAATTATATGGACGGACTACATTTATAACTCTCAAAGGACATTTAAATGAAAGGAAATATGTTCAATTTATTCAATGACGTCTTCCGTAACACTGTTTCCACAAGATTTAAAACCTCAACTGTCATATGCTCAAAGGGAAAAGACTACATATGTGAGGTCCCGGGACAGGATGTCGTATGCAGTAAAGCCCTCTGAGGCAAATTTATGCATTTTCGAGGCTTTTCAAAATTGACTTGCAATTAATGCATGGCAAACAAAGGTTTCCCCTCTTGGCTGCACATGCTTATCAATTTGTAAATGAAAGGATTGACGTGTCTGGCGGTGGCGTAGAAATCATTCTCTCCCTCACACTCGTGATAAATTGGGAGGCTGGCTTTGTGCGAGCAGCCTGACAGGAGAGGGGAAGAAGCCCAGCTGCAGAACGCTTTTCATCTCAGATTGGACCGCTCAGACCATGCACACACTCTCTCAACAAGTTTGCTTTGACACCGACGCCTCGCATTTATGCCTATTTGGAGGATTAAACCATGGGGACAAATTGGAATTCTGTGACTTAGCCAACCAACTGGATACCTGTTCAAACAATGGCATCGGCAGCTACGACACAGCATCTCCGTAACCTCTGAGAAGATCAAAGTGTGGGGCTTTTTTGTTTTTTTTTTGGGAGGGAGAGAGTGGGTTGCTGCCTTACCCCCATGCCTGCCCCCAGAAAATTTCTGGTGGCGTCCACCTCGCTGCCCCTGGCGCTGGACTGGGGCTGGAACCTGAGCCTGTACGTGGGGATTCTCCTCGGACTCCTGGTGCTGATGATGCTGCTCCTCTGGATGCTCCTCACGCAGCTGAGTAACTCGGTGGCGAAATCCTCGCTGCAGCCCGTGCGCTCCTTCAGGCAGCCCTGCTTTGACCAGAGGTTGCGGCACGTGTTGTGAAAAATGGGGATAGTTGTGCCGAGAACACTGCCGGGACTGAGGCTTGTTGGAGTGCTTTGCAGATTCATGTAAGGAAAAAAAAAACTACTTGATTTGGACTCAATATACTCTCAAGATAATAAAACCTGTTTATGTTCGTATTCATAGAAACCACTGTCTGTTCTTTTCATAGCTTTATCTTTTTCCTAACTATGTCTCTATTATACACAATATAGTGATTCTTATCAATATTAGTTTTAAATCCACTGTTTTTATCAGTCAATCAGTCAATAGGGGCGACTGTGGCTCAGTGGTTAGCAAGTCGGTCTTTCAATCAGAAGGTCGGTGGTTCGATCCCCGGCTCCGGCAGTCCGTGTCGTTGTGTCCTTGAGCAAGACACTTAACCCTCATTGCTCACCGTTGCTGTGTCTACGGTCTACTGTACACTGTATATCATGTAAGTCGCTTTGGATAAAAGCGTCAGCTAAATGAAATGTAATGTAATGTAATGTAATCATTACATACAGTAAGTAAAGCCACAATCTAATACACAGAAAAGAGACTGAAGAGGTAGAAGCATAATGCTTATGTATTCCTATCAATTAAATCATAATTAATTAGATATACTCTAATAATAGATCATCTCTCAGATGAATTTACTCAGCCGAGGTCAAACATCTAAATTGCAGAATAAAATGCACAAGCAAATATTAAATCTGCATCTTGATTCATGCTGATTAAAGCAATGCATTCAGGGGTGCAATTTGCACTCCTCTCATCTGAGTGGTGAACTGGCAGGAGGGATATTGAGGATATGCCAACGATGAGAAATATGAAATTGAGGCTGTGTGGCTACTTAATTTCTCAACTTCTCCATGTGTCCATGTCGGGGCAGTAAATGAGACCCTTGAGGCAAAAGGATAATTCCAGACCGAGGTTAATTTCTCAGGTATTTATAAACGGTTGCTACACACAGGTAGGGTGTGTGGTGCTCAATCAAAGCAATGAAATCATTTTCGCAAGACACTTTCTAATGAACCCTATCCATTCATTTTACAGCATCTATTTTCTTTGGATGTTTTTGTGGCTTCTGTTTAAAATAATAATAATGTTTCAGAAATAGCAGCTGCATAGCTTAGCTTTGCATAAAGACTATACTCAGGGAGAAAAAGCTATCTTAGCTTTGCATATAGACTGAAGACAGGGAGAAACACCTAGCTTAGTTTAGCATAAATACTATAAACAGGGGGAAACAGCTAGCTTAGCTTAGCATAAATACTATTAACAGGGGGAAACAGCTAGCGTAGCATTGCTTCAAGACTGGAAACAGGGAGAAACAGCTAGCTTAGCTTAGCATAAATACTATAAACAGGAGGAAACAGCTAGCTTAGCATTGCATAAAGACTGGAAACAGGGAGAAACAGCTAGCTTAGCATAAACACTATAAACAGGAGGAAACAGTTAGCTTAGTTTAGCTTGAAGACTGAAAACGGGGGGAAACAGCTAGCTTAGATTTGCAAAAAGACTGGAAAAAGGGGGGAAACAGCTCATCTGGCTCAGTCTAAAGCTAACAAAAGCCAACTAGCAGCACATTTAAAGATCACCAATTAACATGTTATCTCCGCACAAAAATCCAAGTCTAAAAAATGATAGACAGACGCCGCCATCTCCCAATTTCCAGTATTTGTGCTAAGCTAAGCCAATCAATGTAACGTGTAAAGACGTGATAGGGTATCAATCCGCTCGTGTAATTCATGGCAAGAAAGGTAATATGTGTATTTCCCAAAATGTGGAATTATTTCTGTAAACATTTTCCCTATGACTCTTTTAATGGTCGGTCTGAAAACTTGGGGTTTCTCCTCAGTTCTCTCAGAGTTTTCTGCCTTCAGCAAGAAACCTGCTGATTAATGAGGTCTGACATTGTGTGGATGGATCCCATGACTGCATGCTTTTCTCCTCTGTTGTGAGCTGAAATGGTTTCCTCTGGCACTGCTTGACCATGTGTGGCATCTCAATCTTCCACTAATGAAGTCAGTGCCACATGTCTGTGAATACAGCACACACTCCGGGGTGTTTGCAATGCTGAATTCATTGGAAATATGTTGGTGCCTGGTATATTGATTCATTGCTAATTTGTTAGGGGGGGAAATGCAGCATCGAATCAGAATATTACAGTTTGAGAAATATGCTTATTTGCTTTCTTTCAGAGAGTTCGATGAGATATCGATCTTCTCGTAACTCTAGGCAAGAAAACTAAACGCATACTGTGTATTTGTTCAGACCTGAAATGTAGTCTAAAACAGCCATCCCACCAGCTCCATGTAGTTACTGCTGGTGCAGCTAATAATGCTGACTAATTAGGCTATGTTGTCTGATGTTTTGAAGTAATTCTGTCTAACAGCAGCTGATCTTGTATTCAAAATGGCCGCAAGGGAAAACAGAAAACAGAATATCTCCACTCTGACTCTCAGTCTGAAGCTCAACTCCAGCTATTACTCTCACAAAACTCCCGAGCTTCCTGTGGACGGGCCTCAAAGCGGCCATGAGGCCAGGTGATGTTTGTTGAAATTGGGGCTATTTGCCTTCGATAACACCTGCCCTCAGCGCTGAGGGAGATAACTAACTGAGCCCATCACTGGTGGCCGGGGAGGCCCATTGATGGATGACGGCGCTTATTGTCTGTCAGTCAGCACCAGACGAATGGAGCCGTCCACTGCTCTGCTCACCTGGCGGTCCCGTGGCGCTCCCGCTCATAAATGAAAAACTCACAGTGATTTAGTTTGGAAAAGCTGCAACTCGGGGATGATAGCAGGAGGGGAAGTCAGCACTTTTCCGCCTCACTGATTTGGCTGTTTGCACATGACATCATGTTGAAATTAATTTTACTTTGAGGTTCAAACTTCAAGTCTTTTGAAAATGGTATTTGTCCGAAGCAATCACATCTCAATAGGCCCAGCTGGAGTTCTTCAGGATTTATTGTAATGGGTTTTCATACAGTGCAACCAAGTCTCCTTCCGGAGATACGGTGGTATTTTCATGTGCTCTAACTTCATTTTTAATTCACTTACGCAAAATCAGCCGCGGAGCCACTGTTTACAAGGCAACGGCAAATATGCCATTCACTCAAAAACAATGTCGACCTTTCCGTTGGCACTCTGTTGCTAGGGCAACAGCTTCGGTCGGGAAGTTTACTTCCTGTCTGCCGAGGCATTGGCACACAATGCGACAGGAAATACAAAAGGGACCCTTTTTGAATGTTTGAAAATGTCTATATAACTTTCAAACTTAACATGAACGTTTTATATGGAGCCTTTGTGTTTCCTGTTTGCATTTTTTGTTAGTACAGTAGAGGATTTGATTGGCAGTTCTGGCAACTAAAGGAGTAATTAACAGTAAATTACATCTATTTACCATCTTAGTCTGATTTTATTTAGTTATTAAAGTTATTTTCTCCTCTTTCCAGGTGAAATGTAATAATTCTGTCCATTCTACCTTCCCAAAAAATCTATGAAAAATCCATCACGGCATATGGAACTGAAAGTAGTGGCATACAGTATTAACATTTAAAAAAAAACTACTTCTTCTTGTAATGTATTTTGGGAATTCGTGATGGAGATATGTTCAAGCAAAACAGGTGTTGAGTTGCCTCTTAAACAAATGGTTTAATCTCGTGGGAAACATTTGAACCAAACATTGACTGCAAGTAGTAAGATGTTTGGATAGGCTCAAAGGAATTATCCCAATTCTTTCGATGTAATACAAATCTCCATTTTGTAGCCTATTTCATGAGAGATTTCTGAGACTGAATATTCAAATGATACTGACATTTAATACCAAATTCAGAATGATCAGTCCTGACATTTCGTGGACTCAAAGACTGCTCAATTATGTGGAAAAGGAAGGGAAAAAAAATCCACACTTAAACCGATTAATTTGTTATAAGCTGCTCGTTTATTGCAATTAAAGGAAATTGTCTCCACGTCAGTCGAGGAGGCTGTGAGATGAAACACCGAGCATCCGTGACCGGATAACCGAGAGATGGTGTTCACACCCTCGTCTACTCACAAGTGCTCACTTTAATTAAGGTTTGCAGGGACGAGGACGGCGGCGATGATATGCGAGCTGAGCTCCGCACCACCGATCCCGTCGCTCCTCTCTGGCATCTCCGGCTTGTCTCCGTTTCACCGCGCTTTAAAACGGGGTTTCCTCAGAAATGAGACAAAGTGAACGACATTGAGGGCAAAATGTAAAAAGTTACTTAATTAAAAAACACATGTTGAATAAAGTAAGAATGACAATGTACCATGAATCTGTGAGTGAGGTACTCAGAGATTCATATAATTAAATGGTGGATAGTATCTAAGTACATTTACTCTTTTTTTTGTTTTTATTTTATACTTTACTTCATTACATTTCAGAGGAAAGTTGTTTTGATTTTACAAACAATATATATCTATAATCTTATAAATTAAACTACTACTATATAGGTATAACACTCACATAGGTTTATTTCTGCATTGAGTAGTTTTACTTTTGAGAGTATTTTATATTAAGGTAATAATAATTGTGCTAAACAATATCTGACTTATTTGAGTCTCAAATAAGTCAGATATTGTATGTTTTTTTAATATAATATTATTTATATGTATTAAAAAATGCTTACAAATCGTGTTGAATGTCAATGAAAGTGACATAATTTAATCAACGTTTGTGGGCACTCTTAATGTTACATTTTTTTACGGCTAATGCTTTTATCTAAAATTATCGTTTGCAAAAAAGTAAATTATGAAGTATTTAAGGGGGTCTATTGTTAGAAATTGAGTCCAATATGAATGAGTATGTATTCTTTAGGGTATTAACATGTGAAAATAAGAATTGTTGTGTTTACGTTACCTTAGAGTGGACGGTTTAGCGGGCCCTCTTCATGGAGCCACGTTTCTACAGTAGCCCAGAAGGTACAAACCAAACTCTGGCTCTAGATCATAGACAAAGGGCCATTCGTGGGCACACAGGAGTAGTTTCAGTTAGTTGCAATCTGCCACCGCACCACTAGATGGCACCACATCCTCCACACTGCACCTTTAAGACGCTGATCAACGAACATTTGTGGAAACAATGTTCTCATCCAGTTAACATAATAAGGACGATGGCATGCAGTTTGTTTCCCGTGTCACTGAAACAAGGACCATATCAATTATTTAGTGGCTCCTCGGGTTGCAGCGGATGTGAATGACATCAGCCGACAGGAAGTAAACACAGACCCGAGCTGTTGCCTCGCAACGCCGTTGCGTTGAAAGCGTCCAGCCAGCTGGGCCGTGTCGGCGCTGACTTCCGGGGAAACGTTTACCCTTTGTCACGCTGTTTGAAGGTCACACAAAGCAGCGGAGTGCGGGTCAGGATCTCCAGTTTGACGCTACAGAGATCAGCAAGTAACGAGCATCTACCTGAGCCACAGATCACCTGTGAGGAGAGAGAGGACGCACACCTGTTGGTAAGGACACAGTTTAGTCCTCTCTATTGATGCTTTGTTTTCGTAGATAATAACTTACCAACAGTAGGAGATGAAGATTTAAGGTTATTTACTCAAATGTAACAAAGCCAGACTGTGAATGTTTGATGTTTCTGGAGTGATGTTACTGCTGCATGCATGTGTATTTCTACTGTTTTAGATGTTTAATTTGAACTCCCTTATTCACTCTGGGCTATTTAGCTTAATGCATAGTATAATCTGCTCAGCCCATAAAGGAAAATCATATCATTCAGTTTATTACAAACATTTAAAATGACCAAATTCTGTGATACACGGCCTGAAAAACATGTGAATCTGAAAAGTAACTAAGCTGCAGACAAACGTAGTGCAGTAAAAAGGACAGTATTTCCCTCTGAGGTGTAATGTAAAGTTCCATTAAAAGGAAATTTGTACTTTAATCAATTAAAGTACAAATACCTTGACTTTGTTCTCAAGTACAGCAGTCACCACTCCTCACTACTGAATCAGGACTCTGTTTTACTTTCTTTCAGTTTACGGCAGTTTGACTGCAACATTAAAGGATGGTAAGTTTTTCCTTTCGTTGTTTTTTTAATTTTTTTTTAAATGTATATATTTATTTTTAATTTTTTTTAATTTGTATTATATTTTATATTATTATTTAATTTATTTTTATTTTTTATTTTATTTTTATTTTCCTTTTTGTTGTAATTATCATCAATAGTATGCTAAAGTGCAGCATATGAGAATCACCCAGAAAGCACTTTGTTTTGCAGCTGTTGTTTGCTGCACCTGAACTGATTAATGTGTTTGTGCAGTGGAGTGCGTCTTGACTCTCTTCAGGTCAGATCCTCTTCAAGCCTCACTGAGACCTGAACTGCATGATCAGTCTTAAACGATACACGACACAAATACCTGCCAGCCTCTGATTTACCTGCAACTCTAGCTGCTTTATATTTTCACAACATTTAAATATCACCGGAGCATCATTTTGCGTACAGATGCTTCAAACTTCTACACGACGAGACCTTCTGCAGCAATACACTCATTAATAAAACATCAGCGCTGCACACAACACACTATACGTTGGCACAAAAGAAGAAGGAGGCAGCTTCATCTGATATCCTTGATCTGTTGAAGCTGATTGAGAGAGGTCAACTGTCGTATGCACATTGAATGAGAAGTAAAAGTATTAAGAACTGAAGGCGGTGTATCATATTGTATTATCATGTTCATGGAAACTGCAGGTACTCGTGTGTATTGTGTCCCCACCGGGTTTGAATTGCATCAAAGGACAGCTGGGAGACGATGTTCCCAGATGGCTTTTGAAAAGTTACTCAACATGTGTCCGTCCTGTTTAATAGACCCACTGACAACTACTGTGACAGAGAGAGTCGAGGAAACGCGACGTATTGATGCTCAATGTAGACAGAAAATATCACGAGAAAGAATTTGCGGGCTACGTACAGAGTTTTGACTATTTTGATGTTATTGGAAAAAAAGCTCTCTCAAAAATGTGTAATTTTCAAGAAATATGACGAGAAGCATTGTTCAACAAATATTAACAAGTTTAGAGCCACGCTGGTTTCTTTGTGAGTCTGTGCTTATGCTTACAATGCTCTAAGTTTAGCGCGTTAACATGCTAATAGCATTAGCATTGGTCACTTCAACTGGTGCAATACATTTTATTCTGTCTGTATATATAATATTGCTATTGTGGATTCTTTACTGTTTTTATTACTGTTTTACTGTTTATTTATATTACTTGCTTTTAATTTATATGTGTTTCTTGTGTGCACTTTGCTCTCTGCTGCTGTAATCCTGCAATTTCCACACAGCAGGACTAATACAGGATTATTTTATCTTGTTTTATTTTATACACTTCCTGCAAATTGAGTTATATTTGCATAATGTATTTATGATATTCTTTGCTGAAAAATGCAATTATTTTGTGTCAGAGTGTTTGGAAGATATGTGGCTTGTGACATTCCCAATATTGACATTTGGTGACTATGGAGCGAAAGAATGGACCATAATCCATCAGAGTTAATCAGGACCTCTGGTCTCCTAAAGGCGCTGCAGTGGAGATGCCCTGTTAGCACCAAACACAGAACCACTGATGGGAATGCCTTTAGTTTTCCAGGTAGTGGAAGCTTCTCTTGATGATGGCGCTAGATGAACAGCCACACAGGATCATGAAAGTCGGTACGATCAATCCTCTGGGGACCTTAGATATCTTTACCAAATATCATGGCGATCATCCAATAGTTGATGAAGGAAAAGACATCCGACTCATAGATGGCGAGATGTGAAACCTCTGATCTGCTGGTGGCGCTGGATTAAAAGCAATTAGGATTCATCCTCTGGGGACTTTAATATGTGAGTCCCACGTCTCATGACAATTCAGCCAATAAAGATATTTCAGCTTAGCGTTACCACAATGCTATCATGACAGTTTGACAGCGAACACTGGTGTCTTTGTAGAAGATGAATACTAAATGCTGTAATAAAAGAACATTTAATGAGCAATAAGGGTTGAATCATCCCAGTTAAGAAATGTGAGTTTAAATAGCTCATGATAATTTCCCTGTGTATTGTGTTGCATTGTGCTTTGTTTAATAATAACTGCAGGCAGGATCAAAGCTGTGACGGTGACGTATTGAAGTGACACTTGAAGATAAACATCGTCATGTTGCAAGAAGAGGTCGTTCTCTTGAAAACTAATAAAAGAGATAATAAAAGAGAGACCTTCGCTGAGAGGAGGAGACAATATTCTTCCACTTCTCCAACCTGCTCAGAGTTTGTAACACGGCTGCAGCGGAGGCCGATAGTTTATTGCTTTTCTTTTTTAAATTACCATTTTCCATAGAGAACAATCTACAAGTGAGACATATTTTTATAAATGACCTGCGTGACACAAAACAGCAGCCAGACTTGATTGAGGTTGTACTTAAAGTTCCCCCAGAGTTCAGAGAGACGTCGTTCAAACCCACTTAGCAATATCTGTATGGCGCGTGATATTCAGTATATTTTTAAATGATCTATGCCCATGGTTTTATTTCTATGAGGAAGGGAAGCGCTTGAAACTTTAGAGACCGTCAGAGAGCACTAAAGCCTTAATTTTATTTTAGCTTCTCTTAAAGGCACAGCAGCATACTTTGCATATTATTCGACAATTGATTATTTTATTTCCTTCACCTAGGGAGATTAATTGACAGAAATGGAATAAAATATTAACAACAATGTTTTCTTTAATGTGTGATAACCTGAAAAAAACGAATTGATGTGTTTATCGTTACCTTAGAATGGGCCGTTTACATCTCCGTGAAGAGGTCAAGGGTTGTTTCTACAGTAGCCCAGAGTGGACAAACCAAACACCGGCTCTAGAGAAAGCTTTTTGCATTTTCATGTCGGCCACCGTAGTCCTCCGACATGACTGACACACCGGAGGAGAGTCGTTTGACTGCAATCTGCAACGTCACCACAACACGCTGCTAAATTCTGCACGCTGGCCCTTTAAATGGAGATGTGCGAAAACCCTTAATTACGTTCGTAGGTTTCTCGGCTACATTGGACATGAAATTAATTGTTTCTCGCAGCAAACCCGGGCAAAGAAACATAAAAAAAAGTATTTGTTTGTTTTGCTCTCTTCCCACAGGCGTACAGAGGCAGCGTGAAACCGTTCGTCAGCTTCGAAGCCGAACACGATGCTCAAGTTCTGCATAAAGCCATGAAAGGAATCGGTCAGTGCTGTTACCTTTTCCCGCTCACACTCAACATGCTATGCCACAGTGATGGAGGAAAAATAAGCATATATATCTACAATCTGTGCACAGTGGAAAGTTTATTTTATTTTATTTGGAGTGTCATGGCTGCAGAAGCTTTATTTGCACATGTCCATACATGACAGTTGTGTCATATATATATATCATAGTCGTAGTATAGAGTCGTTTCTTTATTCATACGGTGCACTTGTTCTGCTCCTCCCCGAAACCCGTTTAACAATAATAATGACACAGCTGTCAGGGAAGCTGTTCTTGACAATTAGTGCGATCCTCTGCTGCACGGGAAATGATTTCACTCTCTCCAGTGTGTTCGGTCTAATTAGAAGTGTCACCAAGTTTGAAACTTAATCTTTATAACAAAAATACAAAGACACGTCAGCGCTTCAAGTCCTTTCCACGGTGCTCTGAAAAAAACACAGCAGTAATGAGCACTTAATGCACCGCCAAAGATAGTCGGAAAATAATTTAAAGTTATGCGATATGATGGCAGAAGAAAGTTCGACATCTTTGTATATAGGCTTAGTGTTATAATACAGTTATAATATAATATAAGTTATAATACAGGCAACGTGCAGGTGATAATAAACATAGAAAAGTTACATATTTTAAGTGAAAATTCAAATATTTTCTCTCATTTTTTATGTAAAACACTTCAATAATACAATAAAGTTACACGTGAGGGTTCACATGAGGAACAGCAGGTTTATTTTCATTAATTCTTTAAGGCTATCAAATTGTCAAGCATTTAAGCATACAAGCTTTACTTGAAGTGAAAGTGGACGGCATATATTACATTACATTACATTACATTTCATTTAGCTGACGCTTTTATCCAAAGCGACTTACATGATATACAGTAGACCGTAGACACAGCAACGGTGAGCAATGAGGGTTAAGTGTCTTGCTCAAGGACACAACGACATGGACTGGCTGAGCCGGGGATCGAACCACCAACCCTCTGATTGAAAGACAGACCTGCTAACCCCTGAGCCACCGTCGCTTAAACCAACAGAACAAAAGGTCAGAAGTCTGTTAACCTTTTGTGAGTGATGAATAATTTAAAGGTTAGGTCACATAAATTATGTCTTTGTTTGTCGACTGTTAAGAGTACGTTTTAACGGTTGGACTTTTAACGCCATTTTCCTCTCTCAGGTGATCTTATTTTAATTGGAGAGAAAATGCAATGAAAACACAGCTCTGCGGTCATTAGTGTAAATCAATGGGCCGAGGACTATCATTAATTCAAAGGTGTACTATGTGTGACCATTACAACCGATGCTTCTCCTGCTAAAAATAACCCTACTGATGATCTTTTATCTATTATTCTTGCTTCCTGTCAGTTTAGTCCTTTCACAATAAGAGCAAGTATGCAGAATACAAAAAAAAGGAAAGTGAGGAGGACGATGATTACCCAACATCTGTTTATAGTCAGCGTTCTCATTACAGATCAGCTGGGTTTCAAGCCGTAAATTATTCTCAATTTAGGCTTTTGCATGCTTCTGTTCGATGATGGGTATAAACAGAATAATTCTTATAAAAAAATATCATTTAGATATAAAGCTGCACAGGGTATTTGATGTTATTTAATGCTCGTTTGACTTCTGCAGGTACGAATGAAGATATGGTCCTCATGCTTCTGTCGGCACGCAGCAACGATCAACGCCAGCAAATTAAGGCAGCGTACAAAAAGGCCTATGGGAAGGTAAGCTGAGCCGCTGGGACCGAAACAGAGCTGATGATGACCGATGAATGGTTCGGGGTCGTGTCGCCGCCTCGCTGCGTCCGCCTCATTCGCCAATGTCACCCGGATGAGGCTCAAAGGCTCAGAGAAGTCTCATGAAGTGCAAGTCTATCTGTCTATCTGCCATCCCTTTTATTATCATGTTTCCTTTAAGACTGAGGCTTGGCCGTAATCTGTATTTATGCTATTGTCAACACAGATACTTTCAAAAGACCAAACAATGTTTATGTCCAGCTCAATACGTTTCCACTTCCTCACATAAATCACAAGCGACTTTTTTTTAAAGTACTTTTACTTTCAACACTTGAAGAATACTTGCTTCTGTTTATTCTACCAATGAAGGACTTTTGTTCTTGGTTGTATTTTCTGCATTGTTGTATGCAAGGTGCATTGTAAGGGATTTAGAATATTAATATAGCAGCAAATGACTATTTGGTATTTTCTGAGCATATCCGTTCATTGTTGACATAGCCGGGCGGCTGCATGTGCTTTTTCTGCATGTTTGTGCATGTGAGCGTGCCCCACTCATACGGAGGTTACAGCTGACGAAGCCGACGATATTATCCAGGAAGCCTAGCCCCCATCTTCTGCATGTAAACACTGTTAGCTCTGTCAGCACTGTTAGCTCTGTCAGCACTGTTAGCTCTGTTAGCTCTGTTAGCTCTGTTAGCTCTGTCAGCACTATTTGCTCTGTTTGCACTGTTTGCACTGTTTGCACTGTTTGCACTGTTTGCACTGTTAGCTCTGTTAGCTCTGTTTGCACTGTTTGCACTGTTTGCACTGTTTGCACTGTTTGCACTGTTAGCTCTGTTAGCTCTGTTTGCACTGTTAGCTCTGTTTGCACTGTTAGCTCTGTCAGCACTGTTTGCACTGTTAGCTCTGTTAGCTCTGTCAGTACTGTTAGCACTGTTTGCACTGTTAGCTGCTGTTTGCACTGTCAGCGCTGTTTGCACTGTTAGCTCTGTTTGCACTGTTAGCTGCGAGCTGCCGGCTCAATCGTCACCATGTTGAGAGCCATTCAGAGGCAATAGAAATGCCCCAATCTCCTATAAAGTACCTTTACAATATGTAAAGAATCTGACCACGGCCCGGCTCATCTTCACTAAGGTTTAACAATGAAAGAGCAACAGTTGACACTGTCTTTTAAAATCCAACAGTCACACAGATCAAATCATAGCAGAGGAAGCAGGAGGACCAATTTCCTACAGTCTCTGTGGACCAGACTGCAGTGCAGTTATACAAGAGCTATTATTATTATTATTATTGTTATGTTATTTTATGACCATCTGTGGAATTAAAGCAGCGGGTTAATTTTCTTTCTGTGGAGGTTATTATTAAAAAGAAAAGTGCAAAAAAAGGGAATGTAGCTCCTGGTGTCTCTATGAATATTGCAGTGTTTTATCAAAATGAGCCCATTTGTTTTTTTTATCATTTCTTTTATTACATGCTATGAAAAGTGGTGATGGCAGGAGACGCTGCCTTAAACTATACTTATTTGCAATAACACTTGAAATGAGAACTGGTTGCAAAAAGTATGGAGAAAAAATGGATATTACCATCACATATATCTCTTGCAGAGTGCATTCTCTTATCTTTGCTACATTTTACTGCAACATTTTATGATTAGAGAGCATCATCTTTGCTCTTTTGACGAACCTTTTATGTGAATTTGATTTGAAATTAAGTTTTCTTTTTAATGCCAAAGGTGAGATGAATTATGCAATCCAGAGAAAAAGATGATCTGTTTTAGGTCTTGCATGTTGCGCTGTTAAAGAGACGAGTGTTTGACCGTAAATTGAACCAGCCAAGCGCAGTACCTAGCATCCCTTGGGTGTTTTGTGTATACAGACACGCACACACAGGTGCTATTACTCACTCTTTACAGCGACTTGGGTCGTACTCCCTGCAGCACCCACATGTGATTCTTACAGAAATCAATAAAGCCATCTGTGAGGAATATATGTGCTGCTTGATTAGCTGGGACTTCAAGGAACTATAACAAAGTAAATATATTTTTCTTTTCGCCAGGTATAGATTTCTTGTGATTATCCTCATTTCTCTGAAAATGTGGGCAATGCAGTGAAATGTTTCTTCATCTCTTTGAAGGAATGCTCTCTTTATGTTTTCACGCTTATGTGTAATACTTTCAGAATAATCTACATTTCTGGGAGTGTTTTTCCTGTCACTATGCCGTTATGATATTGCTTTTTTGCTGCTACCCGATATTTTTCACGCATTTTAAAGACCATTTTTAATGAGTGGAGCAAAAAAGCACCACACAGATTATTTGTTCTGTTTCTTTAACGCTTAACAACATTCATGTTACGCAACATGAAGTTAAATACAAACACAATTAACGTTTCTTTCGTTGCTCTGGTCGTTAATCCTCTCTACCCCACATCAGGATCTGGTCAGCGCACTGAAATCGGAGCTCGGTGGGCTGTTGGAGGATCTGATTGTGGCGTTGATGACCCCGTCTGCCTCATTTGACGCTTTACAACTGCACAAAGCTCTCAAGGTAACTCATGAGTATTTTTCCTCAGATGCTCCACTTAATTGCAGGTCTTACATGCAGATTGGTTGAAACCCTCAGACGATGCGGCTTATTCAGGTGTCTGTGCACAGATGTTCCAACAGTCGGCTGAGCGATAGACCTTTTTAATGGCTCTCACTTCAGCTTGACATAGCAGGCAAACAGGGATGAAGCCTCCTTTCCATTAATGCTTTGCCAATAAAGCAGCATGCATAATGCCAGTGCCCTGGCATCCAGTATTGATGCAGTTTCAGCTGTGAGGCAGAAAAGCCTGTTTCATGTTGATTTGCCATTTAAAACATGTCTAAAGGGTTTGTAGCCAGCTTCGGTAAAACTGCACTAGGTTACATAGCATTTAATATGGCTACTAAATTGATATTTAGAATTACCCACAGATGCAATGTAACCAAATACATTTACTAAAGTTCTGTATGCAATTTTGAGGTCCATTTCTATTTTCTGCTACTTTGTATTTCAATTCACAACATTTTAGTGACACATATTGTATTTTTTTCTCCACTATTAACTTGATAGCTTAAGTACTAGTTACCTTACAGATTCAGATTAAGGAACACAATTAAGATTCTTGTAGGTTCAATGTAGTTAAAATAAGGGGAGCAATTCACGGCGAGAGACGTATATTTTTTTTAATCCTGTTTGAATTGTGCCATGAATTACACTTATATTATATTTGTCAATGTAAAAGTCAAGTCAAGAAAATCAGCTTGTTGTTGTACCATTTAGTTTTTAGTAAAACCGAGACGTGAGCTACATCTCTCGTCTCGCACAATGTACGTCACCAACACGGCATTCACCTTGACGTGCTAGCTTACTAGCTTACTAGCTTGCTAGCTTCCTAGCTTGGTAACGTCATCTTTCCTCATGTGTTTATTAAGCTTAAGAATGAGCACGACCCGTTGGTTTGAGGACATCCTGGTACGAAACACATCGGAGCTTATGATAAATTACGTATTTTGTGATACTTTAAACAGTTTTACAAAACAATGTCTTGACTTGAATTTTTTTTTTATTGCCAAACATCAAATGTATAATTCATGGCACTACTAAAACAGGATCTTCTTAAAATATGGTCCCGCGGTAGTCCACCGGAGGGGCGGGACTTCACCTCTATTAAAAATACATGCAAGGTTCTTGCAGAACAGTTCTATAAGGAACAACCTGCTGGAACCAAAACTACCATGTGAGCCGAGGACTCAATACAGCACTCGGTGCTCAATAATGAAAATCATCTTTAATTAAATCTCGCGATATACAATACGGCCTCATTGGTTTGTCTCCGCAGTGCCGGTTGTGTATTAGATGTCTCTTCACATCCTTTAATGTGGCTCAAATGGATAGCATGCCACGCTCAAGCAGGCGTACTTCATCCGAGCACACATATTTGTCAGCGCTGTAGGCTAGATCTATTACCCAATTTATTTTATAGTTATAGAAATGATTAATGTTGCAGATCTTATTTCTTTGAGGCATCACACACTCGCCACCCGTTGCTGTTGATGTCACTCTGAAGGCTCGTGAGGTTTGAAGGGAAAGGACACTTAGAAGTGACAAAGGGATTTCTCTTTTCTGTTCTTATTATTCTCTCATCACATTCACAAAGGAAATGTTCAATCAAAGTGAAGGCAAGGCTTTTAGGACTTGGCCTCAACGCTCCATCACACCTGCTCCCTTTGTTTGGATCGTCGGACGTTTCTTTTTTCGTAGAAGGTTAATTAAAGCAAAGAGAGAAGAATCAACTGAGCGTCTTCATTCTCTGATCAGTGTTGTGCTGACAAATTATACAGTTTTTCTTCAATCATTTTTACTTTAACGTGTATTTAGTCTGTTATAATCACTAATATTGCCCTATTAAAGATGTGTTAATGTCACAAATGATTGCTGTTGTCTCTTCTTGTGTTTGGTTCTCAGGGAGCCGGGACCGAGGACGACGTGCTGATCGAAATCCTGGCCTCCAGGACCGGGGAACAGATTAAAAATATCGTTAAAGTGTACAAGAAAGGTGTGTGTGTGTGTGTGTGTATGTGTGTGTGTGTGAGAGAGTGTGTGAGTGAGAGAGAGGCTGTGACATTGACGCGTACTTCAGGGTGTGTCCGTACAAAGTGACATCACAGCTGGGCGTGGTTACAGGTGCAAAAGAGGACAAAACTAAGGAAACACACGACAGGTGTGATGAAAGATGCAACTTGAAACCGTCAAAATAATCCACTAGGAATCCAAGTGGATTCCAAAATGAATAATTATTTTTACAGTTATTATTGATGGAAAATGTGCATATTTATAAATCTGGTTACACCAGAAGAACATATTGGAGGGGACTTGGACACATTTTAGATCAATTTGCACTTTAATTCCAAAGAAACATAATTTATTTTGTTTTATGGGATTATTTAAAAAAAAAAACTAGCTGAACTGTTGCTTGTAGAAAAGCTTCTTTTCTTACTTAATATATATATTTCTTGTATCTATAGTAGTTTCTCCAGTGAGAAAAAGCAATATAGAGGACTTCTTGCCCTTGATCACAAAGCCAATGCATAAACTGTATGGACTTAAACCTGAATGACTCTTAACATCTTAACAGCTTCACACTGCAACCAAACCCACAATGTGAAAATGAACGTGGCAACAAGAGGCCAGTTTATTTGATCCGGACAAAAGAGAAGGCCACTCTGTCTGGAGGCCGACTAATCAGATCCGTGCCGCCGCAGAAGCTCCTGCAGGGCAGCCCACGAGGGTCGATGGCCGCCATTAGTGACTGTAAGCAATCTTCTGCCCCTCTTCTCCTCTTTCCCCCAGAGTTCAACGGAAAGCTGGAGAAGGATATCTGCAGTGACACCTCCGGTCACTACCAGAGGCTGCTGGTGATCCTCTTGCAGGTACACAGAGCGGCTGCTGCAGAGACTTATGTTTCCTTTGTCCGGATAACGAGAGCCTCCGGCGGTGCCGTCACACGGACCTGAGAGGTTTGGGTTCGGCAGCGGCTGGTTTCTCAAATGTGTTTTGGTTTACGGACAGAAATGTAATCTTCTCGTTCTTTATACAGCAGATAATGTCACGTTCAGGGACTACCTCAGCCGAGAGGAGCTCTGGGCTCGTTTCTGTTAGCACTGACCCCATGTTTCCCTCTGTCTGTCCATCTGTCTGTCTGTCTGTCTGTCTGTCTGTCTGTCTGTCTGTCTGTCTGTCTGTCTGTCTGTCTCTCTACCTGTCTGTGTCTCTATACCTGTCTGTCTCTCTACCTGTCTGTGTCTCTACCTGTCTGTTGTCTCTCTACCTGTCTGTGTCTCTATACCTGTCTGTCTCTCTACCTGTCTGTGTCTCTATACCTGTCTGTCTCTCTACCTGTCTGTGTCTCTACCTGTCTGTTGTCTCTCTACCTGTCTGTGTCTCTACCTGTCTGTCTCTCTACCTGTCTGTTGTCTCTCTACCTGTCTGTCTCTCTACCTGTCTGTGTCTCTACCTGTCTGTTGTCTCTCTACCTGTCTGTGTCTCTACCTGTCCGTCTCTCTACCTGTCTGTGTCTCTACCTGTCTGTTGTCTCTCTACCTGTCTGTGTTTCTACCTGTCCGTCTCTCTACCTGTCTGTGTCTCTGTGTGTCTGTGTCTGTTGTCTCTCTACCTGTCTGTCTGTCTCTCTACCTGTCTGTTGTCTCTCTACCTACCTGTCTGTCTCTACCTGTCTCTCTACCTACCTGTCTGTTGTCTCTCTACCTACCTGTCTGTCTACCTGTCTCTCTACCTACCTGTCTGTCTACCTGTCTCCCTACCTGTCTGTCTACCTGTCTCTCTACCTGTCTGTTGTCTCTCTACCTGTCTGTGTTTCTACCTGTCTGTCTCTCTACCTGTCTGTTGTCTCTCTACCTGTCTGTCTGTCTCTCTACCTGTCTGTTGTCTCTCTACCTACCTGTCTGTCTACCTGTCTCTCTACCTGTCTGTTGTCTCTCTACCTACCTGTCTGTCTCTACCTGTCTCTCTATCTGTCTGTCTCTCTACCTGTCTGTTGTCTCTCTACCTGTCTGTGTCTGTTGTCTCTCTACTGTCGTTTCTCCGGCTGTGAAGGGCAGCAGGGAGGAGGGAGTGGACGAGGAGAAGATCGAGAAAGACGCCAAGGTAAGAAGCGCGCGCACACACACACACACACACACACACACACACACACACACACACACACACACACACACACCTGTTGTGCCTCCATCGTTTAAAACCAGTGTCTTCTGAATGAATGTGTTAACAGTTCAGTGACTATAAAACACAACAGAAAAACCTTGTACGGTGCGTGACCTTTGACCCACAGAGCTACTTACTGTACTTTAGCTGTCGTCTCTGAAATGTCACCATGTGGAGGCCGTGATCATATTTGTGAGGCGGCTCTCCAAAGTGCAGCGAAAGGCCACGAGCGCTCAGACGAATAGTCAATAGGATAAATAAATTAAAGCATTTCAACCTTCGGGAATGAAACATCCTGTTTCCTGATGGAGCTTTGCAGTTTCTTTATATTGAGCTGTGAGTAGACCTAATGATGGTAAACGTTAGGTTACATGTGAATTTAAAACCGATGATCAAGACGCCAGCACTGCTTGACTCATGGCAGGAATATTAAAGAAGAAGTACTCCGTTTCTTTACTTCACTTAATGTAGAAATACTGCAGTCTGAAAATACCCCTATTACAAGTAAAAGTCCTGAATTCCAAATACTTAAGTTAAAGTACAGAAGTATTATTAGCAACATATTCACAATGCAGAAATGGCTCCTTTAACATTATTATTGATATTTTACGATTCGGTAAGAACATTTAATGAGCCAATTTTAGATACGTTGTACACTAGATTAGTAGTATAGTACTGCATTATATCATATACACATGTTAAGATGTTAAATCTTAAACTGAAGTGTCAAATAGTGGAATAAAAAGCTCAATATTTCTCTCTGAAATTCAGAGGAGTAAAAGTAGGAAGTAGCATAACATGGAGGTAAATGTACTTACATTCCACTGGTCATCAAGTAGAAATACACAATTTGATTGTATATATAATATTAATTGTATAAATTCATCGCCTAAGTAGAAATACACAATTTGATTGTATATATATAATATTAATTGTATAAATTCATCGCCTAAGTAGAAATACACAATTGAGGTAATTACTTATTAATTGTATAAATTAATTGCTATTTCTCAATGTGCACCAATTAAAACATCAACATCTGGACAACACAATCCAAACGTCCACAGATCTGCAGGTGAAAGGACCTGAATGTGTCTCATACAAAGACAAATTGAGGAACACAAAAGGTCTCCATGTTGTTGTTGTTGTTGTCGACGCAGTACAAGGTCCCATGTCAGTCGTTTGTGCTCTTCCTGTTGTCGAATGAGTCGACACAATGTTTGCTGTGAGTGCCAACGCACAAGTGTGTGTGTGTGTGTCTGCCATCACAGGACTTGTTTGCTGCTGGTGAGGGCAAGTTTGGCACAGATGAGGAAAAATTCATCACAATTCTTGGCAACCGAAGCGCAGAGCATCTCAGAAAAGGTGAGCCGGCTGGTTCCAGGATGTTTGAACGACGTTTGTGTGCAGACGAGTGATTTCTTAGTCGAGTGCCGCGAGAGAGCGAGATCAAAAGCTGCAAACCACCATCAGCCTGCCCTCGTGTTGTACTGCGTTATCTCACATAAATACTTCTACCAGCATTTACAGGGTGAGGTACAGTTCATATAAATGGTGGAATGAGCGGTATGAAACAACGTGTTTCTGACAGAAGTGCATCCTGGCATTGCAATTGTTATTTTCCGCACAAAAAGTCCAATTTGAGGCCAATTTGTCCAAAGAGGACGGCGCAAAACTTCAACACACAGGGTGAGAGCTCGACGAGGTCGGCAGCGTTTGTTGGTGTGATGAACGACAACCACAGGAAGTTGGTGAGACTTGTTCAAGATGGTTAGTGAGTCAGTGGTCGAGCTGCAAGAAACGGAGCAACGTGCGGCTTCACGCTCAGGTGCATCGAGGCCTTGGACGGGAAAATAGGCCTTTTGCCAGCGTCTTCCAAAATTACCAATTTTGTTATAGTTGAAAATCTCTTTACATTCCGAAATAAATCAATAAATTGAATGTTTTGACAAAAAAAGAGAAATATATCTGAAGTCATTGAGTCGTCCACCAGCTGCTAGCTGAACAACAGCCATGCTTGTTGCTTTCATTCATAATAAAGATAATTAAACAGTAAAATAGAGCATTAATTAATAAACATTGGGCTAACATAAAAAGATTGCAGGGACCATCATATAAAACAGATTCACATCATTTATTGACCCAATCCTCCAACCTGACCTCTTCTTGCTTCAAACATTTTACCCCGATATAACCACGTGATGATATTTCTGCCGAGAGAGGACACTAGTGACTCTCCAGACCCCCAGATGTTGCTCGTCGGGTCAGCCGGCTCTCGTCCAGCATCGCCCCAACCAGGCGTACATTGCTGTATACTGTCGGTATGAGAGCCGTCTCGTCCCTGAATATTTACTCATTAGAGCTGGTTTTAACACATACTGGAATGGAATGTGTGAATGGAATAGACCGCTGAAATGAGCCTCATGTATAATTCATATATTCATTATATGTGTGGCGCTTGAACACATATCCAGGTCGCCACATTGTGGCCGTATTATCCAAACGATATACGAATGTATTCTGGTATCATTTGCACTGGAGCTGTTTGATATGTGTCGACCATTAAGGGTTATTAAGGGGTAATGTGATGGCTGCTGTGCAGCTTGAGGACAATACTATCAGTAAATGTAAAATGCATTGCAATGCAACTCTAAATGTTCTGTTCCCATAATGCATTTGCCCTGAAGTCCAAACGGTCCAAACAAGTGTCGCTGTTGTTTTGTTCTGTGCAGTGTTCGACGCCTACAAGAAGCTCTCTGGCTCCGACATAGAGGACAGCATCGAAGGAGAGACCACTGGGAATCTGGAGAATTTAATGTTGGCTGTTGGTAAGCCCTGCGATTTATCCGGATGACACTCGACTGATCCCGGACAAAGGGAGGCGTCGTTCTGCTCGCTTGCTGCTGCCAGCCTTTCTTTCTGCACAGAGTTTAACTATCAGGATGAACAGCATGTTTCATTTCATCTCTGTTTTTATGTTCTATTAATTTAGGGAGCCGTGCAATGAAATACAGCAGGAGATAATACTCCAGCAGTAATCAGTGCCAATGTCGTGTCGGATTAACAAGATAGAAATTACATTTCACGCAGAACCTTGAAATTGTCTTTTTGTCTCCTCCAGTGAAATGTGCCAGGAGTGTCCCACAGTTTCTAGCTGAAGGCCTGTATAAATCCATGAGGGTAGGTGTCGGAGTTCTTCATACCTCTAATGAGTGTTTTTTTTGTTATCTCAAAATGAGACTTTCCTCACCGGGGGAAAACAATGCATAACAAAAACAATATTTCCAATAGAAAAGTACGGGGACGTGTTTAATTTAATTGGTGCCTCGCAGTTCAACGAGCCTCGAGGAAGTCCCTTCTCCACGAAATAAAACCACAACATGTCGTTTTTTTCACACTTGGGTTGAACACATTGTATATAAAGCGTTAATTAGTGAGCTTTCGAGCTCAGACGAGCCGTTTCCCCCTGTGTCCGGACTGTTGCTTCAAAGAACCAAATGTGGTTTTGCACGTTTTAGAAATCAAACACTTTATATCAAAGCTATCTACTTGCAATCCCTGCATAATGTGTTTTAGATGTACTTTTCCTCCTGGATTTAATTAATTTCCATACATTAGGAAAATCAATTGGCAGACTCTTGAAGCGTATTTGAGATACGTAATCAGTGGCACTGCTTGTCGAGTCTGCATTCATTTGTGTGGTGATGCAGTTTAAATGAATAGTTCAACCGAGTGGAGACGATGGATGCCGCTCAAATTGAGTGCAAATTGTGCCGAATCACTGTGCATGTGTCGAGCAAGTTTAAAGAGTCTACTAATTGATTTCCAAATGTAAACTAAATTAACCCTGCTCCCTACCCTTCACCTGCTAACCCCTGCTCTCTACCCTTCACCTGCTAACCCCTGCTCCCTACCCTTCACCTGCTAACCCCTGCTCTCTACCCTTCATCTACTAACCCCTGCTCTCTACCCTTCATCTACTAACCCCTGCTCTCTACCCTTCACCTGCTAACCCCTGCTCCCTACCCTTCATCTACTAACCCCTGCTCCCTACCCTTCACCTGCTAACCCCTGCTCCCTACCCTTCATCTACTAACCCCTGCTCTCTACCCTTCACCTGTTAACCCCTGCTCCCTACCCTTCACCTGTTAACCCCTGCTCCCTACCATTAATCTACTAACCCCTGCTCTCTACCCTTCACCTGTTAACCCCTGCTCCCTACCCTTCACCTGCTAACCCCTGCTCTCTACACTTCACCTGCTAACCCCTGCTCCCTACCCTTCATCTACTAACCCCTGCTCCCTACCCTTCACCTGCTAACCCCTGCTCCCTACCCTTCATCTACTAACCCCTGCTCTCTACCCTTCACCTGTTAACCCCTGCTCCCTACCCTTCACCTGTTAACCCCTGCTCCCTACCATTAATCTACTAACCCCTGCTCTCTACCCTTCACCTGCTAACCCCTGCTCCCTACCCTTCACCTGCTAACCCCTGCTCCCTACCCTTCACCTGCTAACCCCTGCTCTCTACCATTCACCTGTAACCCCTGCTCCCTACCCTTCACCTACTAACCCCTGCTCTCTACCCTTCACCTGTTAACCCCTGCTCCCTACCATTAATCTACTAACCCCTGCTCCCTACCCTTCACCTGCTAACCCCTGCTCCCTACCCTTCACCTGCTAACCCCTGCTCCCTACCCTTCACCTGCTAACCCCTGCTCCCTACCCTTCACCTGCTAACCCCTGCTCCCTACCCTTCACCTGCTAACCCCTGCTCTCTACCATTCACCTGTAACCCCTGCTCCCTACCCTTCACCTGCTAACCCCTGCTCCCTACCCTTCACATGCTAACCCCTGCTCCCTACCCTTCACCTGTTAACCCCTGCTCTCTACCCTTCATCTGCTAACCCCTGCTCCCTACCCTTCATCTACTAACCCCTGCTCCCTACCCTTCACATGCTAACCCCTGCTCCCTACCCTTCACCTGTTAACCCCTGCTCTCTACCCTTCATCTGCTAACCCCTACTCCCTACCCTTCATCTACTAACCCCTGCTCTCTACCCTTCACCTGCTAACCCCTGCTCCCTACCCTTCATCTACTAACCCCTGCTCCCTACCTTTCACCTGCTAACCCCGGCTTCCTACCCTCCACTACAGAACTCATTCCACATAGCTTCTCCTGTTTTATGTTTTATATCAAAAATATTCTGTTTTTAATTGATATCTTGATGTTTTTCTAATCGTTCCCTTTTTCATTTTGTTGTATGTAAAGCGTCTTTGAGTGGCTTGAAAAGCGCTTTAGAAAATTTAAATATTATTATTATTATTATTATTATAAACTGTCTCAGCGTGCGTTTGAAAATGATTTGCAGAAATACATTTGCAGTTATGCAGTAATACCGCCGTTTAAACTGATAGAGACATTTCAAAAAGACAAACGTCCTTGATAGAGCTGGTGGAAGATGTCGTTGTCTGCTAAATGGTGTTTGTTGTTGTTGTTGTTGTGTTCAGCGCGCTGGAACGGACGACGGCGCCCTGATGAGGATCATGGTGTCGAGGAGCGAGGTGGACATGCTGGACATCCGAGCCAGCTTCAAGAAGACTTACGGAGCGTCTCTGTACACCACCATCCAGGTGACGCTCACCCTGACTCGACATCGTCACATGCACCGAAGAGTTTAATCCTTTTAGATAAAAAGAAACTCATCCATCCCTCTGCGTGCTCTAAGACACCAGCTGGGTGTTCTGCGGTTATGATGCAATAACACCACTTATGTCCACGCAGCGATGGGCGTGGAGATTAGCGATTTACTTTAAATGCCTCGTTCAGCCTGATGAGACTGAGAGGATGCTTCTCCAGAGTGAATTAGTCTGGGGGCCGCATGTTCCAGTAAAGAGATATCGACATCCTCCTGTAGAAAAGGCCAATACTGAATAGATGAATAGTTCTATTTTTATTAAATTGTAGCAATTATTAATGCAACAATTGCTTTAAAATGGATATTTCCCCCTGTGATGCCATTTCATACCACTTTTTCTAATGACTTTTCATGTTCTTATACTATTCTCACATCTGATATTAGTGACCTGTCATTCAAAGGTGTAACTAATAACATTAATCGTGGCTGCGCTCCATTTACAGGTATTACATTTCCATGGCTACAGGGGGTTTACATGTTTTTGAAGTGAGCCAGAGCCATAATTAATGTCAGCAAGAAACTATTCATGTTTTTATTCATATGCTTAATTTCATATCAATCGCTTCATAATTACCAGCTGCTGAGTGGGAACAACTTTTCACTCGCTGAAGGTTTCTGACCGCTACTGTTCGATATCTTTAGCTTATAGCGAAAAGAAGTAGGAAAAGAAGTCCTAAAACCTGAAAATGTGTAATTTAAGTATATTTACATGCAAGTAATACATTAATAAATACCATTCTCGTGAATTCTTTTGCTTTTACTTTACTCTAAAAAGGCGGTTGCTTATAAGTGGCTAAATGAGACGGCTAAACCTAAAACTCCTTTAGCTTCGTGGTGACGGGATGTCATGTGACCGCAGTGGAGTTTGTTAATATTGTTGGCTTTTTACTTCTGCCGATTGCATTTACGCTTTTACAAAAATCATAAAAGGTTTTGTTAATTTGTCAATTTGCCACAGAGTTATATGGATCTTGCTAGCTTTAACTCAAGCTAGCTAGCTAGCTAAAGTTTGGTAGCGATGCTAATAGAGGCTGAGGACATGTGATCGGCTGACGCGCGAGGGTGTGGAGATCTGTGACAACAACATCCCATCACAAGCGTTGGGCGGACACTTTTGTCTACAGCGACAATGACAATGACAATGCAGAGCAGTTTGAGGGTTCGGTGTGTCGCGGGGAGGAGGAGGGGGAGGAGCCAATCCAACCAGCCGGGCTGCACCCGCCCACATGCACAAGACGAGGCGGCGTGACATACACGTGTCATTGGAAATTAGACTATATCTACAATGGAAAACAAACTAAGTTCTGATATATCGATATTATTTAGCGAATATAGAGAAACCTTCTGAATTTTATAAAATGGATAAAATAATTCTGCCTCTGTTTTTTTTTTTTTGCAGGAGGACACAGCTGGAGACTACCAGAAGGCTTTACTCTACCTCTGTGGTGGGAATGATTAATGTTGTTTTAAGAGCTGTTCAGCAGCCTGAGTGATGAGTCATCATCATGCTCAGCGTTGCCAGATCGGATCGACATTTTCCAGCCTAATCGCAGCTTAAAACCGGCCCAGTTCAATACAAATCATGCAGCTCGAATCATAACCCGGCCAGAATTACATACATGTGCAAAGGAAAACATGATAAGCACACAAAGAATCCACCAGCCCATAAAGCTGCTGTCCAAGCCCAGCTGGCCCACAGCTCAATCTGGCAACACTGCGGCTACATGCATGAGAGATAAGGCTATCGATCTGGAGTTGTCGATTCTTTCTGACTTTAGCTTGTTTTTGATTGAATTTGCGTGAATAACTTGTCTTTTTTTGTGTGACTTACCTCTGCATGAACAGCAGCTAGAGTGCATCGCCTTTAAGATCAGTAATTATTAATTAAACGGCTCAATAATAAGTAGAAGTGCAGTTTAGATGGTGTCGTAGATAACAATGGTGTTTGAATTAATTATCTCTTTTAAACACTGCAATATGTTTTGTCGTCTCTCTGTTTTCGGTTGTCTGTTGTTCTCGCAGCATGTGTTGAAATGCATCTTACAAAAAAAACAAAACCGCTGCTGAATTAATAAACCCTACATGTCGACAGCTCTCCTGCTCTCATTAATAACAAATTAATTCCGACTTGAATTACAATGCGCCCGCCGGTGATCAATAAGTAATGGGACACTATTAGACGTTTGTTAGCTCGTATAAAGACGTTGGCACGAAGAGGCTTGATGTCAAACTAATTGGGCCTTTGGATCAATAGATGGGAGACGAACCCGCGGTGCTGGAGTTGCACCACAAGGGGGCAGCACAGTTTAAAATGAGCTCACAGTTTCTCTACTTTCACAGGGACTAAAGATACGATCATATATCTGTGTAGTATCGGTGTATATATTTATTTATTCCATTTTTGAAGGATTTAAAATGTACTGCAAGAGTATGAGTATTGCAAATTATATTAAAATTGACTCACAGTTCAAATTGTTTACTTAACATCTTACATACTTATTTGAACACTCTTCCTTCATTTGTCTTTGTTCTGTTTTGTTTGCACGTCCATGTGATTCAGTCCACGCAGATATATTTTACATCTTGAAAACTTTCCATCTGATCCAGAACTTAATAAAAAGTTCTGAGTTTGAGAAGTGTTTGTCCCTAAAAACGAGGATTTTCAGGTATATGAACCCATCAAAGTGTCGCTAAGACATTTAAATATTACTTGATTTTCACCTCTGTGATTCCAGTGGGATGCATACACCAGTTCTTATGAATTTTAAATCTAAATTCAAGTGATCTGTAAGTGACAACATTGTATTTATGCATATAGAGCTCTGAGCTTAGCTCCATGCATTCATCCTAAAACTCTTCATACACGTGAGTCCGTGTGCCGTTGACAAGCTTCTCCTCATGTTCATCTGTTGACCTATTCAGAAAAACACCTGAAGGTTCAAGTTGGAAAAAGCTTTCATGTGTTGACATGCTCGCCCTCAGAGGCTCGTCCTCTCTCTGCAGACCCAATTCTACTGTAATGAACGTGACATTTACGCTGCAGTTAAAGTCGTTCAGGGAGAAAGAGCTGTAGCTGTCTGAGCTTTTCATTGCAGGTAATCTAGTATTTAGTTTTTAAGATATCTTTAGGTAAGAGGAATGTTTTGCACATGAATATATTTATTTGAGGACTAAGTTTGACGAATCCAAGCAAAGAGAAGTAGTGTTCACCTGCAAATTAGACAAAGAAAAAGTGTACTTTAATGTCTTAAAGCAAAATTACAACACAATAAAAATGTTGGAAAAAAAAGTTTAAATATTACTGCCTGCTTTAAACATGTCTTTCTTTAATTGACTTGATACAATTATACAAACCCCCCTTTTGAATATTGATTAAGTATGTGAAACTTTACATTAAACTTGCATGAACTAGTTTCATGCGATCAGAAAATGAAGTGCAGTATTGTCTGCTGCTGAATGAAGTAAACCAGCTGAGCTGAGGAATTCCCTGATTGGATACAAAGTCTGATTCAGTATTTCTTTATGGAGGAAGTTCAGTTTGTTAATTGTTTATTTTGACCGCAATAGATAGATACTTTATCCCTGAGGGGAAATTTTTTGTTTGTTGCAATAGCAGCTTACAGACACAAAAATAACAACAAAAAGATGCTCAATATATACAACAAAACTCAATATATACAACAAAATAGCAGAATGTATTCATTTAGGAAATTAAACAAAAACAATAAGGAAAGTGCAAAAATGCAAAATATATGTAGTGAATATGAAGTATATATAAACAAAAGCGGTGCTAGGACTATACCCTTAAATCTAACCGCAAACAACAACAATGTATGATGTATATGTTATTCTTTTGCTAAGCTCTCAACCGAATAACTGTAATACGTCTCCGGTCTGTGTGGTTGGTACGCTGGTGATCAGTAAGAGTGACTCAGCGTTAATGTGGCCATGCAGCTGCGAGCTCTGACGTAATAAATCATAGATCATAAATCACTTTGATGTGCTGGAGGCTCGTTTGCTCTGCAGGAAGATGTAAAGCAGCCTCCAGTGTCACATGTCCTTCTCATAAAGAGAGATGAAGCTGCATCTTTTTCCCACCGTTTTGGACGCTTACATAACTTCCTCACCAAAGATTTCAGGTTAACCCTAATCAGTCTCATTTCACGCTAACAATGTCATATTTGTGACGTTTCATTAATTCCCTTCAGTTCCTTGTAATCTTGGCTCCACCGAGCTGAAAGCTCTTTAAATGCCCAGGCATTCAAAGGAGTGTGTAAGCCTGGTTGTGCACACACACACACACACACTCTCTCACTCTCACACACACTCAAATCTCCGATAGTAAACTTTTACTTTGACCAAGGCATGGCCCGTGCCTCTCAGCCAATCAGGAGCCACGGGCAGTCAGGCCACCGGTAAGTCCACAGCCCACTCAGGAAGGATGCTTTGTCTCGGCCTATAAGAGGATCCGACGGGTTTAAAGCAGCGTGGAGGGCCAAACCTGAAAGAATAGACTCTCCTCCTGTGTATCTACTGCCCACAACAACAGCAATGTGTCTTTTCCAGTCCAGTGTCTCTAGGAATTATATCCAAATTGGACAATTTCACACATCAGGATTCTTGTGCACTGCCAATAAGGAAGTAGTGTGTCCTCTGGTCTGTGTGATAAGAAGGAAGCAGGTGGTGCGGAAAGCCTAGGAGGATGAAACCATTGGAAATTGACCTCTTCAGTCATGTGTTGTCACCTGGTGTCTGTTTCACATGTTTTTGTCCTCCTGGGCTTCTCCTCGGAGCGGTGGGTGTCACATCCCAGCCGGTTTATTTATTTATTTTGAGTTGTAAGGCGATACATAGACATAACACCAAGAGGATGACAAAACAGTGAGATGCAAGTCAGCAAAACATATGTTCAGGGTGTGTGTGTGCGCGTGTGTGTGCGCGTGTGTGCGTGCGTGCGTGTGTGCGTGCGTGCGCGTGTGCGTGCGTGCGTGCGTGTGCGTGCGTGTGCGTGCGTGCGTGTGCGTGCGTGTGCGTGTGTGTGCGTGTGCGTGTGTGTGTGTGTGTGCGTGCGTGCGTGCATGCGTGTGTGTGTGAGAGATGCATGGACGTGTGAGTGTGTCTGCAGCAGTATACCATTGCAGCCCTGAAGCTAAATGTCGTGTGTGTGTGTGTGTGTGTGTGTGTGTGTGTGTGTGTGTGTGCGTGTGCGTGTGCGTGCGTGTGCGCGCGCACGCATGTGTTTTATTTCATCTCAAAAAGGCACAAAGTATAGATGAGGGCAGATTTATATGCATGTGCGTGTACGTGGGTTTCAATTGACTTTCAGGCTACTATATATGTTAATATTAATATTAATAGAACGGGTGGTGTCGGGTTTGTGAAACATAGTGAAGGACGACCAGATGGAGTGGTGTTCTGTTGTGTTGTAAATGATGGAGGAGGTTTGGTTTTCCATTGAAATATATTCTGTGTGTGATATGTGTGTTATTCCTTCATTTCCACTTTTATAGTCGGGTCACGGTGAAGCCATAACACACATGTTTGCAGTGACTATACTAGCATGTGTTTATCTATGTGTTTTATCAGAGATCAACACATTACATATTACGGAGCATGTGCCTGTCTTGTGTCGCCGTGTAAAGGAATTTGTGTTAGTCAGGCTACTAAATACAATAAAAACTACACAAAAATATTGTTCAACGTGAAAAAAATGAAATTAACAGAAACTACGGTGACCGTGAACGTCACAGATTATCTTCACACATTTAAAAGTCTGTTTTTTAAAGAATTACGTGAGATTAAACACCTCGGGGCCCACCAGTCGTGGGAAAACCAAATCACATTTAACATGTAACGCTACAGCTTTTCCGATTTTCTTTCAATCAGAGGATCGGTGGTTCGATCCCCGGCTCCGCTAGTCCGATGTGTCCTTGAGCAAGACTCTTGTCTACGGTCTACTGTATAGCATGTAAGTCACTTTGGATAAAAGCCTCAGCTAAATGTAATGTAATGTTTCCGTGTGTGTTATTCGGAGGAGATGTTGCGTTCAAGAACATGTTAAAAAACTGGAAAGCAGCAGTTCTTCCACTGTGCACAGGTGACCCTGACTACTCACCCACTGGGACAAGCAGTGTACATTTGGTCAGTTCATTCAGTGTCTTTTCATCCAACTTACCTTTACTTTAGGTTCTTTAGTGCAGTCGTATAATAAATACTTTATTCACGTGTCCTTCTGAATATTTATTTCTGCATTTGAAGGACATTTGGGGCCTATTTTCATTGGCTTTGGTCTCTGTCACGAAGTTATTTAATCAAATAACGACAATGCTGTTTAATCATTTGGTGATTTTCTGTTGTTCTCACTGAGCATCTGCTCCGCATCACATTTCACAAGCTGCTCAACTCCAGCATCTGCCGTTTAAAAAAAAAAAGTCTCGCTCGCGAGGAAAGCTCCTCCCGAACCTCTATGTTCACTGCATCCCCGCAGTTATTTTGTGAAAACCCTCTAATTTCCTTTTTTTTTGGGGGGGGTTGCCATTTCCTACGTGAGCCCAGAATGCAACCTGCTGAGAGTCGGGGAATTTGATGGATTTCAGCTGTGGGGTAATGTGTTATGTTACAGCAGGAGATGGAGCTGAAATCATCAAGAAAAATGAGAGTCATTTTCCTTTTCCCCCAAAATCACAGCACGTCCCGAGGCTGGTCTGTTCTGGTCTGCTGGGCGGAGGAAGTTGTGTCTCACATCACGTTATCAAATATTTGCTTCACGAAGATGACAAATATAATAACCATCAAATATACATTGTGGACCACAGGAAGGGGAAAATACAAACAATCTGTTCTGCAGTGAGGAACATTTTTTTTTTTTTTCAATTTCTTGCTTCAATTGGTCCAACCAAGGTTTTTGGGAAATTGGGAAACTATAGATGAGCTTTATTCTGAAGGGGCGGATTCATGGTTTTGGCCATCAGATCAAAGGTCACGTACACAAATAAGTGATTCTCAGTGAGTGTATAGAATTAACCCTGAAATTAAGCCACTTAAACATAAGCAGTGGTGGAAAGTAAAGTGCATTAAGTACTGTGTATATGAGAGCAGTTCTGAAGTACTTGTACTACTTGTACTTGAATAAATTATACTTTTCACTTCACTACTTTTATTTAAGGCCAGCAGTTGCTCTCAGACTTTAAATTTTCCAGATTAAACTACCAAAAGTATATAAAGTAGTTCAATTTAACCCCATCGGTACCAGCACAAGATATAAATACTGCATATAAATGAGTACATCAATAATAATGATCCAGTAAAACAATAGTATAACCCTGACTGTAGTCTCATCATGAGTACTTCTACTTTTGATACTGTAAGTACATTTTGTTGCTGTACTTTTATTGAAGTAACATTTCAAATGCAGGACTTTTTGTGTTTTTGTACTGTGGTATTAATACTTTTACATAAGTGAATGGTCTCATTTCACCGCTCAACATTACTGAACTTGTGAAAAACTCACAACTAGCTGTTGGTTTGATGTCATGTACAACAACTTGAGATTTGAGAGCACGAGTCAAGCGTATGCTGCTCTTATGATCCTATGATTATGATTATGTATCTTCGGTTTATTCTGGCCGACACCCTTTGTTGAACGAGACCCTGCTGCCTTCTCCACTTTGGTTTTTGCAAGTTGAGCTTGAACTCAGAGGCTTGTCAGTGCCAAAGTATGCAGGCCGAGGCTTTCTAAAGAACCGCACTCCCTCCGGTTAAATTACTGAGTCAATACCCAACATGCTCAAACTGCTAATCTCTCAG
>CM042216.1:27986442-28068942 GCA_023566465.1 Cottus gobio | reverse complement strand
ATCATAAATTGATCATGTTTTTTTTGTAAAAACAAGAAGTATACGATTCAATTTAAAGTGAAAATCCCTCAAATTTGTATATAGGTAAAGCATTTGAGTAAATGTACTTAGTTACTTTCCACCGCTGTCCAGTAATGGCTTGCATGCTCATTCCAGCAGTAATTTTGGGCGGATTTCTTTGATGTGAAATTCAAAAGCTACAGCAAAACCAGCAGTGTTTCTTATTAAAGTCTCGACTCCACCACCCGCAGAGTGAGACTGCAGCTTATTCACGGCACATTTTGTGTGATGTCTCTGTGTAAATGCATTATATGCATCCGCTAGTGTGCATGATATTCAGCTCAATACGAGCTTTATTCATCCCCACAGCATGCAGGGGAGTTTTATGTGGCAGCTCCTAACTCTGGGCATAAGGTTTCCTTTGCATTTTAATCAGAGGATTCTTTACAGTGCATGCTATCACTTAGCATCGTAGCTCCTACTGGCAGTGTCAATGTAAAGCTCAACCCTCAGTACACACAGTAATGTACATATTGTGCAGACACCCATAAATAGGCATTCAAACACAGGGTTTGATGTGCAAGTAAACACGATAAATGGGATTTAGACGCAGGAAGGAGCCGGCATGCGGTTCGATGCTGGTGTTTATTCATATGCTGTTGGGTGCAACCTCATAACGAAGATAATCATCTCCTATTGAAAATAGCTGTCCAGTAACGCAACCAGTGGGCTCTGGCCAGCAGGCAGCACCACATAGGAATGTGCAGTCTTGTGTTAAAGATTTAAAATACACCATGAGGAAGTTTCATGGTGCCAGTGGTGGCATGTAACAGAGTACATTTACTCAATTACTGTACAATTTAAAGATACTTGTACTTTTCTTTTTCATTTCCTACTTTATATTTCCTACACTTCAGAGGTACATATAGTAATTTTTACATACATGTATACAATAATGTACTTTTCTGACTCAAAACATACATCCACAAATACTTTATTTGATCATTATATCAATAACTATATTGATTTCCGAGGGCTACCCACCAAAGTTATATTGAAATTAGCCCCACATATAATAGTGGCAATATTAAAGTGATGTAATCATCAAAGTAATCATACTTCCATTAAGTAATACACATTCATCTGGATGGGACCGTCCTGTAAAATGAGTACTTTAGTTATGTTTCGAAGGTAATACCTGTGTACTTTTACAAAGTAACATTTTAAAATTACTTTACTGTATTTTTGCACTGTTTTATTTAAGTAAAATATCTGAGTACTTCTTCCACCACTATAAGAAACATGTTTTTTTTTTCATAAAACACATAAATCATACAATAATTGTCAGTAACTTTGCTCTATCTTAATATATAAAGCTTTAAATATAAGCAGTATAATTGCCCATTCTTGCTAAATGCAAGTATCTTATGCTGTTTATTATTTTTTTGTTGCTTTCCCACAAACAACAAAATACTCAAATGAATCTCGCATTTGGATTAAAGTAAAATATTTGCCCAAACAAAATTTAAAAGCATTTCAACCAAAAGTGCACTAAAATAAAAAAACAAACCAAAATAAATTGAATTTCAAAGTTTATTCACAAGTTATACACTCTTTTCGCCTCCACACAGGACGTCCCATCGGTGCCCACCTTCGGAGCATCGCAGGTCAAACCAGTTGCTGAAGGTCCGGATACACATTATCTGTTTTAAGCACTTAAAAAAGTAAAATCAGACCGCTTTTCCTCGGGAAGACGTCCAGGCGCTAGCAGACAAGAAGGATCGTCCTGTGACGAGCACACTGATGCTAAAAAAATGTCCATCTTAACAAGAAAAAGCAAATGAAAAGCTAATCTTATGCTAACTAAGTGTTTTTAAATTAACTTTATCCATATCGCCGGTAGACAGAATGTACCTACTACTACATATACTGTAGTATACTGTGTATACTATACTACTAGATATACTGTAGTAGTTCTATGCAGTACTATTTTATGTACATGTACATGTGTACTACTGAGACTAGCTATAGCTAGCTAACAAGCCTAGATCTTTGTGTGGCCAAAACGTTAATCTGAAATGATTAAAAAATTAAAATTACCTTTTAATTCATGAAATTAGGTTGCCATTGTGATGTTAGTTCAATACAAATTTATAAAGAGTAAACAAGGTTCAGTAGATTACATGTTTTCTGTGCTAATTCATTGGTTTTGTGGCACAACCTCGATGCTAACGGTGTGAGTTCAAAAAGCTCTGTGAAAATAAGAGTGAAAATGTACATTGAAATGTACTTTACATTTATTTAATTTTGTTGACAAGTTTTAGTACTGTAAAGTTACATATGGTACTGCAAGATATGCTAGCTTATTCAAAGACAATTCGCTAAATACAACTTTCAATGTCAAGATGGACCTTTTCCCACAATGCATCAACACCATCCACCGCCTAAACCATTAAGCATTCTACTGGTTTTCTACTTTTTGAATTGTCCCATGAATGGATTGTCTAAATCTAACCTGTAAACGTGGGGGCGAGGGGGGCGGGGCGACTAGATTGGCTCGCCCACTGCGTTAGTGATAAAGAGTTCAGCATATGTCTCAGCCAACGTTATACAAAATAAAAGATGGAGCTCTTGAATACATTCACTCGTTCCGTATAGTTTTTTTAAAATGTATCCATAGCTACTGCAGGGTTTTTAAAAAGCAGAAACAAAATAAGCACTTCACTGATAGACCTGAGACCTACAGTAAAAAAAAAAAAAAAAACTATTTGGCTTGAGAAAGTATTTCTCCACTTTAAACGCATCATCACTATCTGTGTAAAAATGTCACGTTAGTGAACTCAACATGCCAGTTTGTTGTTTATCAGCCTGACATGTCAGTGTGTGAAATATTAAGTTATGCTCTGACTTTACATAAATTAAAGGGAAAATCCACTTCAAATACTTAATTTATTGGTAAAATAGTATTTGGTGATGCATTTCTTTTGATTGATTTTGTTGTGAATTGATGTTTCTCCCTCCAAAAACAAACCTGGGACTGAAGGCGCCAAAGACTATTCAAGAGAGATTAACAAGTAAAAACATACATAGTTCTATATGAATACAATATTGTGTTTGTCTAACTTTTAAGCTGTCAGTTGACATTAACCAATCAAATGACTCAATCAAAGATGGGAAAATCACTCTTTGGTTAAACTTCTTACCAGCCATTGACATACGCAACTTGTGAGGAGGGGCTTCAACTTTAAATTGCTTTACTTTGAAAGGATTCCTAGACAAAAAAAAAGTTTAACAAAGAAGTTATCAAAACCTAAAAATAAATGTATTGACCAGAAAGGTCAATAGGTAAATGGTCCAACACTTCTTTTAAACATTTTTTTTTTAGGATTATCTTAAATGCATTCTGGGAAACATAAGAAATAAAGACCTGATTTAAATTTAGATGACAGAAGTTACGGGAAAATGCTAAAAACTTGAATTAACAAATATTCAGTAAAAAGCCCCAACACATTTTATTTCTTGTTGTGGCAGGTGGAGGAAGTATAAGAGTACAAACAATGTACCACAAAATTGTCACATTGCATCTGTGAGTGGATTTTCCCTTTTAAAGATTATATCTGTAAAAAAAAAAAAAATCAACTGCATGAAACAAAGTTCTGAAAGGCAACCAGTCATTTGCAATCCGTTCAAAAAACACCAGCAAAGACGTCTGAATGTTCCGTAATAGTGTAAACATATATATATTTTTTAAAAGTCATGCTAAATGTCTTTATTCTAATCATAAAAATCTACCTGGGACACACCTCTTTCTGTATCTTCACCATTTTCAAATCATCCAGCCATTTAAAAACACGTTCAGACCGACGTGCCACAGACGTGCCACGGACGTGCCACGGACGTGCCACAGACGTGCCATGGACGTGCCACACATAACCAACACGTTTATTTTCAACCCCTTGAATGTCACGTTAACTTGCACCATTCCTTGCAGATGACGGACTGTTCCACTTTTTCGCGTCAGCGGGGGTCGAATGCGACGCATCCATTCAAAAAAGTTTCCTCTGGCAGCTGGCGACGACCTTTGGGTGACCTTTCAGCCACCGTCTTCTATAAAGCACTAACAAGAACATTGATATGAACAGGCATCACAGTTATTGTCACGTCCTCTCGCTGAATGTGTTTTTTTCAGCTTGGTTTTGTGTCTGAACAAACGTAAACGCAGACACAGCAGTCCTTTGATAAAAAAAAAAAAAATTAAAAAGATGCAGAACAAGCCTGGCTCAGATTGATGCTGAAGGAGAAGAGTTTCATGTCCTGCAGGCAGAGTTCCTCGGATGGGGAGCCGGTATCGCTGTCCTGTTTGAGGAGGTGGAGTTGAGTGTGTTCCTCTTCTGTGGTAAAGAAACCAGCTTCATTTTAGAAAAGTAAAGCACAACTTCTACTGCTTGCTTTCTTTCATTTACTTTGTGTCAATGCTCTCTTACAATAATTTACTGTCAGGAAACTGAACACTCAGGACATAAGCCGGCACTAATCAATCCTCGCATTGAGTCTAAATAAAATAAATAAATAACAATAACAATAGTTATTCTAACACCTCCACCCAGGAATTTTCCAGGAATCCTGTAAATCCTCTATTTAGGTCAAATTGATACAAAGAATGTGTCTTATTATTTTAAGAAATAATGTGATTTTCAGACTCAATACAAAGGTAAATTATTTGATAAATGGACATCTTCATGAGTGGGATTTGTCGTTTTATGGAGGTCCCAAACACAGCAACATATTATTGATTTATTAATTTGTAGGAAAATCCTACTCACTCTCCCTTTACCAATCAATCTGATCCATTTTATTCCTCACTATTGATACAGGAAACTCATTCTGCTCTTTCATCGACTGCAACAGACTCGACGGCTTTAATCTAAAGTTTAAGAAGGCAAACTTACTTACTATGGTGCGTTTCAGTTCCAGTTTTCGAGGGCACTGGGAAGACAAATATTGGAGAAGAATTAATTAGATTCATAAAATATTAAGGGTATAATTCATGTCTTGCTTTTTTTTTCCTGTTCTCTCGAATGTCCCAGGATAATAATGCAGCTCTGGCTGTGTTGTGAAGTAACAGACACACGAGTCTCTCATGAAACTATGGAGTCTTTTCAAAGGCTGCATGGGGCTTTTTACTACTTGAAAACTATATAGTATATAGTAATAGCAGTTATAGTCATCCTATACAACCTGCTTTCTTCTCTGAATAATGCATCCCCCTCCAGATATAAAAGAAGTTGTACATCGTATGTGATATTCAGGATATGAACTCCAACCAGCCTGTTTTGTAACATTCCCCTCCAGATATTAAAAGCTATAATCCAAAATGCTGTACATCTTATGTGATATTCAGGATATGAACCAAATGACGTTCTCAATAAGCATCACACAAAGCAGATTAGCGTCTCTCCTCTACAGCACACTGACTAAGCAGTCACAAGCAGTCAGACATAAATACCATGAAGACATTTATGGTTCGTTAGGGATGCCATAATTAGCATTTCTCACCATGATGGTTTTCCTGCAAAGTCACTGTGAGCAGAAAAGCACTAAAACCAGCTGTAAAGAAGTGTTAAAGAGTTCGGTTAGAGGTGCAGAAACAGGACTGAAAACAGCGAACAGAGACGGAGGGCGTGTCGACGGCGGGGTGGGGTGGCAGCTGTGCAGGAGAGAGAGATTCAGGGCGGGAAGGAAGGCGTTAAACGGAGCGCCGTTACGGAAACAGAGGGTCGGGTTTCGGTACCTTTCAGGAGCCAGAACAAGAGCCGGCTCTCTGTCACCAGTCGATGTGCCTCGGAGGAGCCGAGGCCCGCGGGAACCTGTTCATAGTGTCATATGTGGGGACGCTACACACACACACACACACACACACACACACACACACACACACACACACACACACACACACACACACTTTAACGTCACAGTTCAAACATCATCATTGTGTGACAACCGTCGCCTGCTTCTCTTTTATAGTGCAAAGAAAAACAGGACGAGCGGTTCACAAGGAAGAGAGCAAAACAGCTTCATCAGCATCCTGCCATCACTTAAAGGGGCGATAAGTTAGGCTGATAATAGATAATCATATTAGTTGGGGGTTATCTCAGAGATTTCTCTAAAAAATGTATTAAAACACTCCTGTTTTGTGATTGTGACTTCATTGCTTGTGCCACTTACAGGTTAACGTGGTTTAAAAAGAAACTGGAGGTCTTGTTTGTTGATAAATGATAAATTAGAGGTAATATAATGACTCATTGCCCCTTTAAAAGCATGCTGGATGTTTGGACAGGGATTTTCTTGTTAACTTGTATCAATTTCTAGAAAAAAGGTCAACATTTTAATTTTATTTCATTTGAAAAGGTTCTCTTTGACAAGTAGAGACCACAAAATGGTAATTTGCTTTTCAGCATCCACTCCAGAACTGGATAGCTCACTTTGAATGATGCTTCACTCGCGTAAAAGACAATTGGTTTAAAAGATGTCTGATCTCAGCTGTTTTGCTCTCCTCGCCTCTCGCCTGTTGTCGTCTGCCCAAACGCATCCTCGTCCAAACTCAAAAATACACCACATGCAGTTAGACGTCTCGTTAGATGAGGAGGAAAATCAAAGGAGCGTCATTCGCAGCGTCACACCGAAGCGTTGCATGCTTGCCTCTCTCTGAACATAATGATCAGGTGCACATTGGTCGGGCTTTGGCTGACTCTAAATGAGAAGAAACAGGATGGTTGTTCATTCACGTGGACATGCAGCTGGTTAGTGAAATAACAAACCCCGCCCACAAAAACACACACAGCAGAACATCAAAAAGACAGACAGAAATAATGGCAGCAAACATAGGCGGACTGAGAGAAGCGTTTACAATAGGAAATCACACATCTCATGTCTGTGTTAAAGGATCAGTATGTAGGATATAGTGGCATCTAGTGGCTCTTTTCCAAGTTTTTTTTGGAGAACTACGGTGGCCCTGAGGTATCATAACAATGTGAAAGGCTCTCTCTAAGCCAGTGTTTTGTTCGGACTGTTGAAGATGTAAAGGGCTGATTCTGAGCTAACAGAAATGGTATTATTAGTTTCAGTACACTAATGAAATAGTTATGAATATTATATTCTCCTTTCTGACAATATATCCTATAAATCCGAAAGTATTCACTGAAATTTCTGAACCTGTTAAAAAGTACTTTTTGACTTGAAAAACACAATTGTCCATATCCGATATCTTAAAATAAACTTGTCGGCTTTCTCGTTATTGTTCAGCTAGCTGGCTTCCATATAGTATGTGTGTGTGTGTGTGTGTGTGTGTGTGTAATGAATCAACTCCTTCAGAAGGCATGCACTGTTCAGCGAGTGAAAAAGCCCACGTCCCCAGACATGCCTCCACCTCCCATAACATGCAGTAAGTTATTATTATATATAAGTTTACCTTGTCATCATAGGGTTTGGGATACCTTGTGGGCTCTCACTATGATAACCATTATTACCAATTTCCATACTGAAAACAAAATACCGTATACAAACAAGGGGATGAAAAATGTCACGTGGGAGACATGCCGGTCAGTTTTCCAGTAAAAATGCTGAGCAGTCAAACTTTTCAAGAATGTTAAGAGATACATTTTTTTTTTTTTGAGTAGAAACCATAGTGTTTTATTTACATATATAACTTACAAAAAACAGGTGGACTTGTAAGGTAATGATTGCAAGAGCCCTTCATGAAAGGTAAGGGGCACTTTTCGAAGGTAGCACACCACAAGAAGCCACGCCATCCACCCAAAAGAGCAAATCCAAGCTTAAAAACGTAAACCAGCACCAGTAATTTAGTAAACAAGTCTATGTACAAGATCCAGAGAAAAGCACAGAGTGATAGTGAAGGGGAAGAGGAGAGAGGAGGAGGATTGGGTGTCTTACGTTTTCATGGGAATTGTCTCAATGCTATAAAGATACACAAAAAAAACGAAAAAAACAACAACAACATAATAATGTTATTGATAATGTTCAGCGATGGAAATGCACCATGAAGTCGTGACCCCGCACAGATCACATGACGAGAGACGCCACGGATGGATTACGGTGTATTTGTGTAAAGCCGTGAGCGGACGAAAGGTCCATGAGGGAGAAATGTAAATTGACGAATGCGTCAATGTTTCTTTGTAAAGTGCCAAAGTGCTCGACATGTAAGGAATGTAACAAAAAATAAAGATATGGAAGATGGAAATAGTAGAAATGGTTATCACAAAGTAAAATGCCAAGTCCCAGAAACAGAGGAACTACAAGGAAGAGAAGAGGAAGTATAAAAACAACACATCAACAGTAAGATACCGTGAAAAAAACACCTTAAATACGGTTATTGAATCTGTATTTAATCTGAAAGTATGACCAAATACTATTCAAATGAAGTAAGAAGGTAAACTATCAATCTACAAAAGAAGAATCCACCACCAGCCTAACTAGATACGTAGAAAACAAGAAGCTGTAGAGGAAAGAAGAGGTCCTGCAACCATCGACAGCTTATACAACATCTATTGTGATGTAATTATACCTCGTTTTACAAAGTACAAGTGGTAGAGCCACAAAGTAAAGTACTCACTCGTCGTACACGTCCTCTGTGTCCATCCTCCGGTAGAACTTGCCGAGTTTCACCGCGAGGATGATGCTGGGGAGCAGGAAGAGGGTGCTGCAGCCGAGGCCCATCCAGAAGGTGTTCTGCAGAGGAAAGACAACGTATGGGGTCCATTCATTGATTTGTCCATCGACTGATTATTGATTTGAAGTATTTTGATAATGCATTAATCACGGGAGTTATTTCTGCGGCAAATATGACAAATATTCCTTAGTTCCTAGTGATTAATTGTGAGGATTCAGTGCTTTTAGTTTGTTGATTGTAAATGACATATTTTGGGTGATTTCAGACTAAACAAAAACAAAAACACAACAAGCAATATGAAAGATGTCACTATTTGGCTCTATTGTCTTACATTTCATTTCATCGACCAAATCCCTAATTGATTAATTGATTGGAAAATAATGTAAGCTGCAGCCCTACAAACTGTTATCCAAAACAGTTGTAAATTATAGTCACACATGTGTATATGCATGTTGTACATTGTTTATAGACATCATATTTGTGTTTCCTTCTGGCCGCGACCAACAGACGTGATGTGTACAATTACTGCGTGTACAAGCGCTGGTAGTATTACCATGGAGTCGACCAGGAAACTGCAAGTAATGATCTCTGCCGTGTCCAGCATGTTGCTGAAGGGCTTGCATGGTGCGACCTCCAGAGCCAACTGCAGAGAGAGAGAGAGAGAGAGAGAGAGAGAGACAGAGAGAGAGAGAGAGAGAGAGAGAGAGAGAGAGACACCCACAGTGAATACAGGAATACATCAGACTCTTATTCTTAATGTTCTGCATCCTCCTTTGTTGCTATCTTGAAGGTTTCTTCCTTTTTTCCTTGTGAAAGTTTTTTTTTTATGTGTACAGATTGTAAAGCCATCCGATGCTAATTCATACAAAATAAACTGAATTGCATGTTAAAGTCTGTGTGCTGTTCTGTCACCATGTTCTTGTTCTCGGAAAAACAACCAAAACATTGTGATTGAAATAGAAATGTTCTGGATCAGCTTCACTTGTCTTGTACTCCTTTGTTTTAACTAGAGCGGAAACCAATGAGCCACAGAGCAAATTCCTTACATTTATAGTGGTTGTAATTGTTATATTTGTCTTCTTTATATTTTTCTACAAAACTCTTATGCAACATGCAAAGGCATTTTTATTTTGCTTTTTTAACTCTTCGTGTGCTGAACATGAGTCAACGCTCAATCCCGTTGAAGGCACCGGGTCTGTGTACGTTTTGATCATTTGTTTGTTCGATTAAATCCAAAATGTCTGAAACGAGAAAACTACTTTTACCGCCAGCTGATTGGAGACTGGTCTTAATCTCCATATGAAGATTGTATGGACCCAGTATGGAGGTGACATGTTGACCCCTATCTGTTTGCAGCATGTGGCCGAGTGCTACACGTCACAGCGTTAAGCGCTAGCTAGCTAACAAGCTAACACACAAACACTTACTGATGTTTTCACCCATTCTATGTATTGATGGAAGTAGCCAACAATGGTCGCTGTGAATCTCCCCGTTTCCTGTGAAGCATAATGTGAGTTAAAGATCATTTTTTTAACCATTTTTCAGTCTAACATTCTACTTCCTGTTGCAGTGTGCATGATCGCAGCTGACAGGAAGTGCACAAAAAATGAGAAAAACAAACAAAGTTGAGTTACCTGGTTGATTAAATGTGTTGCATTCTGGGAGATGAGGTACTGCGCAGCTTCAATAGCTTCAAGAACGGCTAAAACTTTGTTCTGCGGAGAAGAAACGGGAGATTTATTTTGAGCTCACGTGTAATGCTGCATGTCACATTGAGACTGAGGGTTTACTCACCGGCAGGTCGGTGGTGGTTCTTTCCAGGAACCTCATACTCTGGTTCAACACACTCTTTAAAAAAGGGAAATTAAGAGGACGCATTAACGACAGAAATCCCAAAAGCTCAGGGGATGATACACTCGGGGGTCATTAAACACCAGTGAAACACAAAAGGAGACCAGGCAAGAACAAAACCGACTCTTGAGTAACAATATTCTGCTTGACAGGCATGCTGAGGAATTTTGTTCCAAAATGAAATATCCACAAGCAATTATTCACCTTTTCCTTGATTTTCGCCACCAATGACGGAGATAACTGACATTTCATTTCTCAAAGTGGATATTTTCTAATATTTCGGTACAAAACCCTCCATGTATGTGACTTTTATGTACATTTAAATACAATAACACACACACACACACACAATGCCACCCAAAATGAGATATATTTTCTCTGATTAATATATGTCATCAGTGAGATGTCTAAATGTTCCAGGAGATGTATGGGGACACTAAATGCACAGGATGGACACATGTCAGCTTACCCTCGCTCTAACATATTTCTTCAAGTTGAAAGTGGAAAAAGAAAAAACATAAGAAGCTGTTGTAAAAGTCTGAATCGCCAGCAGCTGCGACATTGGCTTTGACAGAGAGAATAAAAACTGAATATTCAAGTTGTTCTTGACGCCCGAGGGTCAAAAACACTCTTTTGATGATATTTAATGAAACACCAAAATATGTTTTCCCCGTCAAGGATTCTTTTAAATGATAATCAGGACGAGGAAAAACAAAACACCACATCACACCCTTCCCTCAAAGTACATTTTACTTTAAACCTGCATTCATTGATTTGTTTCTGATCCATTGAGGAGAAGCTGATAAAACATTATTTTATAAAGTTGATCGCAAACAGACGCTTATTTATAGATAAAGGACAAAACAAAACATAATTTATTTAGAGTTTAGTTTAATATTCACTCCCTTTTGTCTGTTTTTGGTCTCCACCCACTCATGAGGGAAGTATGTGATTACAAGAAGTAATTTGATCCATTGTTAATATAAAAATATATATATAGTTCAAGTATTTTGTGCAGGAAACACAACACATTCTGGCAATAAATACACTTTAATCTATTGTACTATATATACTTAAAAACATGTATCATACAGTAAATATATACTTTTTTTGAATAGGTGATGACGTTCTGCATTAACTTGAACTTGCAGCAGAATTAGAAATGTAAATGTTTCCATAATCATCCATCAGTGCAGTCGGAGACACAACGTGCCCTCCGGCTGCAAAGCACTCAATGTAATTATCCTGATGACACATTAATTCACGGTTTCCCAGTAAAAAACAAAAAAACAGATAACCAAATTAATTCACATACTTTGGCGATTTTACGTAGTTTCAAGTGATTTAGGGATGTTTTCTATTACATTACATTTATCTGAGGCTTTTATCCAAAGTGACTTACATGATATACAGTAGACCGTAGACACAGCAACAGTGAACAATCAGAGTTAAGTGTCTTGCTCAAGGACATAAGGACATGGACTAGCGGAGCCGGGGATCGAACCACCGATCCTCTGATTGAAAGACAGACCTGCTAACTACCCCAAAACCCCAACAGCCGCCCAGCCGGGCGTTAATATCTGGCACTGAAAACCCAGAGAGGGGGCGTTACCATGGCCTGCTCCATGGAGACGATCTGCTGCCGGTGGATCTGCCGCAGAGTGCCGGCGTGGCCTTTCAGAGCGGTCTGCAGAGCGCCTCTGGGCTGAAACGCACACGGGCACAGAAACATTGTGTTGAAATATCATTTATGAAAGCGCTGCAACACGACTCACAGCAGAGGAGTTACACATCGTTTCCCGTGCTGCAAATAATAATCAATGTTTGCATTTTTTCTCCTGCGCATCGCCGTTTGTAGGTGAATTTGTGTGTTGTGGCTCCACAATAAAGACACAATGTGTGATTTATTTATGTGTACATTAATAAATGTGATTATGTGGAACCGGACCCGGGGCTGCTCTCACCATGAGGTCCGTCTGGGCCTCCAGCTCTCTGGCGAACGAGAGCAGGTCCATCACGGTGACGCCTTTGTTGACCTGAAGAGGAGACGAAGAAAATAAATCATGGAAACATTCTTCTCTCAGAGGTAATTAGGGCCTTTTTTTTTCTAATGACTATCATCCATAAGTACTAGGTGCATAATTAGAAAGCGGTTTCTTTAATTGTTTTGCTCATATACATATACATATACATATATATATAAAGAAATCCCAAAAAGGTCTTAAAAACTGGTCAAGAGGGCAGTATTGCAATTTAAAACCACCTAGGTGCATATTCCTCCACTCAGGGACTTCAACAACTTTATTTTAATGAAGTGTAGATGTATTATATAAATAACAAAGAAAAATAATCCATTTCAACAATTCTGTAAAGCTGCCAAGTAGAAAGAAGTCATCATTCGATGCTCATAATCTAAACTGAAAGTGAATAACGTGGTTGGAAACCTGCTTTCTGTGATATATTCATAGTATTATCTAACATTTGTTGGACCTGAAACCTCTCGGAGGACAATGGTGCCTCGTTATATAGAGAGCTGAGATTGTTTTGCAATTTTTGATGTAACACATAGATATGTATCTCATGTGCAAGTGCTTTAAAAAGGTGAATTAAAAAAATGACCTCGGACCTCAGAGAGTTAAAGCTTTTTTCCTTTTCCTTTCAGAGGAAATAAATCTCAGTGAAGCTGACAGGTGGCGTTGGAGGAGACCAGGATCGCCATGTCCCGACTGGTTCCCGCTCTCTGTTTGCTTTGCCAGGAGTACGTCTGTGTACTTTGTGTACTCTGTGTACTCCTGTCAGGTGAAGCATGGCCGCCTGCTGTATGTTCACTGACAGCACATGTGTAATGCGATAATATTAGTACATGCATGGAGCACTCTCTTATCAATGTTTACACTAATCTTTAATAAGCTTACTGATATGAATAGAGAGCTTAGTACGCTGATGTCATGCAGCCAGTGGTGGAATGTACATTTACTCAAGTACTGTACTTTAGTACACATTCAAGGTACTTGCACTTGGATTTTACCATTTACTGCTACTTTATACTTGTACTCCACTGCAATTCAGAGGGAAATAGTGCATTTTATTATATTTTACTTTGCTAATTGCACCAGTAACAATAATAAAATCAAGCAATATGAAATAGTGAAAAACACTCACAAGGGTCATATTTTGGAATAAGGGTTACTTTTACTTACAGATATCTACTTATAATTACATTTTGCTGATAATACTTGCAGGACCTTTGCTAGTAATGGCGTATCTTCACAGTGTGGTATAGAGCTCCCTTTACTTATGTAAGTGAATATCTGAATACCTCAATCTAAATGGTTCATTTCATAGTAAAAAACATTGAAAAGAATGTGCCTGTCCCTTTTTCATGCACATATTGAGGGTGTCTTGACTGTGTGCGTTGCATATGAACAACACAAATAAAGCCAGAAGGGTTACGAATACAAAGCGGTGAACAGTAACATGCACATCCCGGATATGAGCCAGCAGGTGATGGTAATCGTGGCTGTCACCTCTTCCAGGTAGTCCGCGTAGTTGATCTCCGACAGCCCGGCTTCAGAGAAGTCCAGGAGGTTCTGCTTCCCCTCGGCCTCCAGCAGGATGATCGCCCTCAGGTCGATCTTGACGCCGTCCAGCTGGCTCACCATGTCCTTAGTAAACTGTGAACACAGTAAAACATTGTGGATCTGGATGTTAAAGCTTTGAAAGAGCTCGATGTATGGCTTTTGGAGAAGCTCGGCCACGAGGCTCAGTTTAAACAGGATGTAAACATTGTTAACGTAATGAGAGGCCATAAAACAATTCACTTTCTTTTTTTTTGTGCCACAGATGTGGCTTGGATGAAAGTTCACATATCCACTATAATGGTGTTTGTTGATGTTGTTTGTGTGGAAAGTTTCTCTACTGTAAATTGTTTGCGGGCCGTTTTATTGCATTTCTGCACACGATCCTCCCCTTTAATCATTTCTTTCATTCATATCGTATCTAAATGCCTTTTATGTCTCATGTGAAGCACTTTGTATTGAGTTGTTATGGAAAATTATAAATACATTAGAATGCAAAACTCACATCACAAACCGAGAAGAGAGCAAACTATTCCCACATTTCTACAATGACTCCACGTTTATGTGTCAATGACTATAAAGGACGTTGTATTATTGTTTATTCGTTTTTATTATGCCGCTTGTTCTGGAAGCGATAACCAGAGAGCGGCTATATGTTGGCAAATATGATTTTCCACAAGGGACGTCTTGAATAGTAATATGCAATTTCACCACCAAAAAAAGAAAACGTTTTTTTGTGGAGCTATAAAGAAGGAAGTGGTTTGTTCCTAAATTGATATACTGACACATGTCCATGGGTTGGATTTCCTCAAAGGATATAAAACATAATAAGTTATTGTTCTAAGGATGAAAATTGTTTTTAAAACAAAAAAAAGATGAGATTGTTCAAATATAATTCACTGATTAGCTCCAAAATCTATCTTGTGAAGCATAATGCTTTATTGGTGACACCAAGCTATCTATCTATCTATCTATCTATCTATCTATCTATCTATCTATCTATCTATCTATCTATCTATCTATCTATCTATCTATCTATCTATCTATCTATCTATCCACTCATCCATCCATCCATCTATACACTCATCCATCTATCCACCCATCCTTCAACTCATCTATCCATTCATCCATCCATCATCCATCCACTCATCCATTCATCCACCCACCCACCCATCATCCATCCACGCATCCATCCCCTCATATATCCATTCATCCATCCATCCACTCATCCATCCATCTATCCATTCATCCAGCCATCCATCCATCTATCTAATAAGGAAACTGATAATTTCCACAGTGACATTATTAACAAAACTCGGCTGCCGTTGCGTAGAGACGTTATTTATCAAGCGTGCTCAACCTTTGTCGTAAGTACATTACGATAAGTAAAATCTATAAATATAAAACAAAATGAGCAATCTGTATTTTGACAGTCACGTGACATCCCAGATGCCCACACCTCAAAGGTGATGTCACCGTTTAGATTCCATATACATGCATATAAAACCATACTGCTGACATTCTGGCCGGCAAGGTGTCTCACTTTTTGGAAACTTAAAACCTGTGCAGGCGCTAAATGAAGACAAACGACCAGCGTCCAGCAGCAGATGCACATCGGCTGCTGGCTCGAAGGAGCCGAGGCCAGCTTTGCCAACTGGCAGCCAGTGAGCGTCTCCGGCTGGCGAGAGAGGCTTGGCTCAGGGCCAAGGAGGAAGAGAAACCCGCCTCAGTGAAACGTCTCAGGGCTGAGGCACGTTGAAGCTATCAGCCGTCAGCGCAGGCTTTGTTTTGGCAGGAAAGACATCATTAGGTAATGCTAATTAGACGCCGCAGCCAAGGATGGCAATCTCCAGACACGCCGCCGCCGCCTGTAGCTCATGGAGCTGCACGTCTAAATTGGATCCTGCATTTATTCTTCGAGCATTTAGTACGGTGCATTGGTTTGTTGTGTGTAAAATGCCCATAGGAGTGTTTTTTACAGTGTGAAATAAGCATAGCTCCCTAGAAAACATCTGAAATCCCACACAGTAACTGAGAGATTAAACACATCATTGTACTGAGAAGTATTGTCTGCACAAAACCGTTTCACTTAAACGATAACGCAATGACCTCGTCCGATATCTATCTTATTTTGAAGGAATAAATCTTAGATTGACCCTCCATCATGTGACACATTGGTACTGATGCTGCGTCTGGAGTTTACTGACCACTGTTGTGTTCTGAGAAGTATATTGTCTGCGCAAAACCGTTTCACTTAAATGATAACGCAATGACCTCGTCCGATATCTCTCTTATTTTGAAGGAATACATCAATAGAAAAGAGCTCAGATTGACCCTCCAACATCTGGAGTTTACTGACCACTGTTGTGTTCAGGAACACGGAGATGTTGAAGACTCTGTCCAGGCGCATGGCCGAGTAGATGCCTTTGTTCTCCTTGCAGGTGCTGAGGAAGACACACACAAGGAGGTGTAACAGAGGAAACACTTCAACGTTGCAGAGGGAAAATATTTGCTGCCATCAAGTGAAATTGACTGGAAGTACATGACGTTCCCCCACAGAGAACAGCGTAATAACCCTCAAAAGAACGAAACGTTTGCTAATTTGTCCGAGACAAATGTTCCCACGATAACGTCTATCCAGCTGCACGCCGTGTGGACTCTCCCCGTGTACACAGTGTTAGCGCCGCTTGCTTTTTAATGGGCGGGGAGACCTGTTGAAGCGGCACTGCTGCTGTTTGGAAATATAATGAATGCATGCCTGCCACCCCTGTTACTGAGGATGTGCAGCTTCTCACTGGAAGGAGATGATGAAAGCTGATGCAACCGCCGAGAAAGAGGCTGAAGGGAAAGCGGCACAGATAGTGGAGGAAAGCCATGCTAATGAGCTTCTCAAGGTCAATATGAACCCTCTCTCTCATTTGCATCCCCCATCAATGGAAATAGGATATTTGATCCTGATGCCTGACCCGACGCCTGCGCCAAAACAAAGATTATTCAAACTATTATTGGATAAATGTCTTTGTGCTGCTGCACAATCCATTCAGTTTTGTGACCACATGTAAAATGTAAAAGAAGACGGGTAATGCAGTACTGAAAAATACATAAAAAAGGAGTTTTCTTTGCCTGTACAAGCTCTCTGCCGTCAGCTCCAGGTCGGCGTCGTTGTACATGTAGCCCGGGATGAAGTTCTTCCAGTCTGGGTTGACCAGATATGGGGTGTCCACCACCTGGAGGATCGGAGGGAGACAAGGATGTGTGATGATGATGTCATCAAATGTGGTCTAATTACATTTACATACCCAAACAAAGCAGCATTGTGGCTTAAAAAACACCATATCCATACTTTAAAAACACTCATGAACTTGCCTTGAAGACCTCTTTGGTGTGGAAGGGTTCACAAAAAAGTTTCTCCATGTTGCCTCCAGCCAGGAAGATGGCGGTCACCACGCCCATCAGCACCCACGAGAAGATGACGCTGAATCCGACGCCGCTGTGGAGAACGACGGAGGTACCGATCACGTACAGATCAATAAGAGATGGAAGTAGCACTAGTGGAATGGGTGGAGGTGGAGGTGGACTACAAGGATCTGATACGTTTTCATTGGAGGGAAAACTATACCGGGTGAATAAATAAGGGACTTTTGCCATCAGAAGAAGTTTTTCTTCTTTTAGAGACGAGTTCTGCATGTTGTGTCTGATCATATACTCTGGTCTTTGTAAATACTGCAACACGTACAGTAAACTGCTTGCACTTCAAGTAGTACTAAAATACTCGCGGTGATGTGTGAGCCGCGTCATCGAACGGGCCTCGAAACCTTTTCTTCTAAACCTTTTCTTGCCTTCCCTTTTAAATGTGTAAACTCATGCGGGCGGTCGACTCACGCCATGAGCATCGTCCCTCCCGTGTTGGAGATGCAGCCTCGCGTCGTGGGCGAGGCGTGCTTGTCGTATCCCAGGGTGCCGCACAGCAGGCCCAGGTAGTTGAAGGCCAGGACGAGGACCACCATGCAGCAGAGAGCGATGCAGCCGATCCACCTGTAGGCGGCCGGCAAAGATACGGAGTTAGAGCTTCCTCTGAAGGTGGTATCGTACCCCCCCCCCCCCCCCCCTCTGGAACGCCCTCCCCATCCACATCAGTCAGGCTCCCACCCTATCATTATTTAAGAAAGCCCTAAAAACCCATCTCTTCAAACTCGCCTTCACCTGCTAACCCCTGCTCCTTATCCTTGTAGGTTTAGGAGGTTTGCTTACCTGTAGAAGTCCATCTTGTCAATTTCAGGGTAGCGGTCCTCAATCTTGGCATGGGCGTGGCTGATGAAGATGGTGAAGTTGGACAGGGAGCTCTGCACCGGGAACACCTTGGAGAAGCTGCTGATGTTGTTGCCGATGCCGTCCACCAGACCCTGCACACCTGAGAGACGGATCCATCCATCAATCCATCAATCCATCAATCCATCAATCCATCAATCCATCAATCCATCAATCCATCAATCCATCAATCCATCGGTTTGAATGAATGTCCAGGAAAAACTTCACTACACGATTTCAAGGCGGCAAACGTTCCACTTTCTTTTAAGTTTGATAGAATTTTACACTGAAATGTGCAGATTCAAACTTAAACCCACTTAATCTTGCTCAAACTCACAAGGCATAAGGATAAAAGCGACAAATGGAGAATACACAAACAGGAATTATTACATTTTGTTAAATGTCACTTACTCTCCACAACACTTCTGGTCTGTTCCACCACCATGTGTGGCGTGTCGTTTAAGGAGGCGTAGCCCTGCGACAGGAAAAGGACAAAGCGTTGGAACTTGGACTTCCTTTGTCGATGCTTTTATTTTAATGTCAATTCAAAAATAAAATGGGGGACAACTCTGATATCAGATATGATCCATATATTTATATTTATGGTCCGGGCTCACCGTCTGGACGATGGCACTGAGGTCCGTTCTCAACACGTCGTTCATCTTTTCCAGCTGAGCGCTCACCTTGGGCAGCTGGAATGTAAACAGACAATGAAACATTGATATACACACACACACACACACACACACACACACACACACACACACACACACACACACACACACACACACACACACACACACACACACACACACACGTCTGCATTCGGCTCTGTACCCGTGTGAAGTTGGCGGCGATCTGCAGCTGGGACAGCGACTGGCGGATGTTGCGGCACAGCTGGGCCGTGGTGGCGTCCGAATCCTCGTCCAGGCAGCCCGGGTCGTTCAGGGTGCGGTTGATACCGGTCCGGACCAGACTCAGGTTGAAGTTCAGCTTCCCCGTTCCTTCCTGGAGGACCTCCAGACCCACGTTGACGTTCTCGAGGGCCTCCTTGGTTTCTTGCATGGCTGGATGGAGAACGAGAGAGAAAGCGAGGATGAGGTGGCACGTGTATCGTGAAGATCATGAAGGGAAAACAGCTTGAAAACCATTGAAACTCTCTAATAACACAATTTTCCACAAAGTTTTCCATTGTTTCTAAATTAAAATGAGGTCAAGTAGATTTTGATCCAGCAGGATCATCTTACCTCCATCACTACGTTGAACAATAAATCAACCTTTCTCGTTAGCTAACCTATATTTTGAGGTAAAACATGTAAATTGAAGGAGTTGTCAGGAAAGGCTGTTTTTGTCCCATGAGTCCCAGACTGCGTGGCTTTGCTGCAAAATGAATATTTAATTTAAATCTTTTAGTTTTGTTCTGGGAATTCATGTGGAACTGTTAAAACAGGAAGTATACACATGCACTCTCCTATTCGAAGCAGTAAAATAACTTTTTTTTGACAATGTTTCTGGGGCAAATACTAATTTTTTTCCGAGTATGAAATTGGGTTTTAATTTCAACATTCACAGGGGCTCATGTTGCACAACAGCACAAAAGACTGGCTCAGGAAACAAAGTGTGCGCTCAGGCCTGAGCCGAGCCCCGCTGTTCTCCAGCATCTGAAATTCGACGCTCGGCTTTGCCTCCTCTGTCAGTAACTAACTCCAACATTTGCATGCGTCACGAGCGAGCGGCCATCGTTAGTTAACGATCGCAGAGCGGCGCCTGCAGCGGCCTTTTAAAATGAAAAAGGATAAAGACACCGGCATCCTTGAACGTATAAAAGATGCACGAGCGGAGGAGAGGAAATCAACTCTTAGTCGTACTGGAGGGAGTGAAGAGCAGCGACGGGTGCGACTGTGTTTTCATATTAGGAATCTCCTGTATCTTTTAATATTCAGATTTTTTTTATTTTTTAACATCTGATAAAAAAAAGTATTCGTTCCGGATACTGAGACCCTGTGGCTGCTCGGCTCAGCCCCAGTAGGAACAAACTAAAAAATGAAAAACACAAACTGTGTATTTACACTCATCTGTGGACAAGTGTTTTACCACCTGGACTGTATACCCCATGTAGTGTTACATCCATGGAAACAGGAAGCAACTAAAAAAGTGGATACTGACACATCGGATCGTTGAATAACTGCTGTAATTTGGGGTGAAATTGGTTAAAGTAGTCACAAAAAACACACACACACACACACACACACACACACACACACACACACACACACACACACACACACACACACACACACACACACATGTTTATGCTCACTTCACAGTGGGAGAACACAAGTGGAGAAAGAGGGAGTCCAGGTGCAGGTTGATGTTACGTTGGGGTTGTGGCAACATCTGGTTAACTTAAAATTGCACTAGGCGAGATTTCGGACTCATATCTGTTTATTTAATGGTTAATTTCCAATTATTTGTCTGTTTGCCAATTAAAAACAATGGATTTGGTGACCCATCTGTGTGTTCAGCATTAAGAAACAATTGTCCTTAAAGTTAGCGAGTGGTTTGATCTGTTTCACCACGTCCTTCCCCCGCGAGTCTCTAGGGGGCGGAGCTTCAAGTTCAAGCCGATATCACTTCCTGTAATCTCTGGATCATCGGGTTCGTCCCAAACGTTGCGTAGTGCAGTTTTAATACATTCGTTGGTTGTTGTTCATTTAAGACGCTCGGACCGGTCCAAGTACTCGGGGGGGGGGAGATCACAAGGGGGACGGATTACTGGGAGCATCACCGGTGCCAAAGTTCACAAGGTCAGGGGTCAAAGGGTCGAGGGACACTGTCCCGTCACCGAGTCACCGTTACCTTTGATGGCCCTCTCGATTTTCACTTCGTAAAAAAGCATAGAATATAAAAGGTTAAAAAAATGATCTGAGTGATAGTTACAACTCACAGCTTTTATTAACTCGCCAATATTACAATTAGAGTCCAAAAAACATTTCTGTCTGTTATATTCAGGGTAGAATATGTGTTATTACAGGAGAGGGGGCTTCACTTATCTTATTCTTTAAATAATTGATTATATTTGCAAGTAATACAGGATTCTATAAGTCGCCTAATGACTTGCATTATATTGCGGTCTGCAGCCGTGACAATAACCTGATCATATCGTGACCAAAGAGGAAATGAAAACAGAAAAAACAGACATACCTCCAGCCATATTGAGCACTCTGTCCAAGGCCGGGTGGACCTCCTTATCCAGCTGATCGTGTATCCTTCCACCCAATAACGGACCTATATCTGCAGAGAAGGCAGCGTCAGATCTTCGTCATGCTCGCTGCTTCTGCCGGTGTTTAACTTTCATGGAAAAAGTAGGATGAATATACACAAGAGATCTCTCTCTCTAGACCTCGTTATGTCACAAATCTGTTGAGAAAACAAGTCCAGGCAGACGCAGTGAATTCAGATAACGAGCATGATGTGTGTGACCAGGAGCAAGAAGCCGGCGGATGCTTTCTGTCCACTTACTTCACGGTCAGAGGCCCGGAGGAGGTCTACTTACTATCTAGGTCGTACATGACTTTGTTCTTGACGGTGGCGTATTGGGAGATTAGGTAATCGATTTGCTGCAAACAGGAAACACAGCAGAGGGAAGCAGACAGGAGCAGATGAAAATCACTGTATTAGTCTTGTGATAGTAAAAAAAAAAAAAGACAAAATATGAAATCGGTCTTCGCAAACAACAGATGACGTTTCACAAACTCTCAAAGCAGTAAAGTAAAGTAAAGTTTTTGAAGAAAGTTATTTTTTCCCACATTAAAAAGAGGACTTGAATGAGGCATGGCTGCTACCAGTATTAGGCTGAAACAACTCTCAGATATCGAGAGTATTTCTTGTCTGAGTGAATTTTAGCTTCCCATTCAACGACAACTGAACTCCTTTTTCATGTTTTACCCAAACCTCTACATTAGCTAACATCTCCATAACTAGCAGCCATCTTTTCCCATAATCAACAAAGTCATTTCTGCCTATTTGAGGGTTGCGGTTATGTAATTTGTAGGACTGCCAGGCGGCGTAATGATGTTTCTGCTTTCATAATATGCTTTAATATCACGTTGAGGAATGGGGGGGGGGGGGGGGGGGCGGGGGTTCTCACCATCGGCGTGTCATTGGCGAAGGTGTGCAGGTCCCTCATGTTGCTGTTGACCAGCCTCCGTATGTTCTTCACCTGAGAGCTCAGGTTCTGGTTGGCGGCGTACGCACACAGCACTCCCATCCTAAAAGCAACAAACGCACACAAAAAAAAACAACACAACAACAACCGTGACCTTTGCGTCTCCGTATCAGCATCCCAGCAGCCCCAGGGGGCGTTTGACAGACTGGGGGGTGATAACATGCCATCAACAGTAGGGGGCAGTGTGCACCACCACAACTACTTTTTTTTTTTTTTTTTACATTTTCCCAACTTCCTCTGAGTGAGTGCACCTGTTGAATGAGTTTAATGCCCTTGACTTGTAATCATGTGTGTACATTTGCTGTTATTTGCATATTTCTATTAGAGTGGAATACAAGCAGGGAAAAAAAAAAATCAGGTAGCACCAAATTATTTCTTCATTAATATTATCACTATTCTTCAGCGGACACTTTTACTTTCTGCCTTTTCCAGACACGACGCTCGTCTCTCAGTACACAAATCACCCCCTCCGCTCGTGTGCGTCCACATTAAGCTCACATCTGTATCATCCGAGGTAAACACGTTCAAATGAAATGCAAAACAAGAGTTGCATAAAGCAGAGCGAGCCTCCCTCACTTCAAACAGACCTGAGCAGCTCGGTGCGAGGCTTAATTAGCCCGAGCAACATCAAGGGAAGGCCGGCCCGCTGGTATTAAAGCCCTTTCCATGACTCACGCTCATCCCGGCTGAATCTTCTGCCGAGCATCTCTCAGCCGGTGTGTCTGCGTGAGGATGGCCGGGCGATTAACTCCAGGACAGACGGTCAAAGAAAGTTGTGTTGGATGGATTTGTGGGGCGGTTGTGTAACGCTTCTCGTTTGTGGGGATACGCTTACCGTGGAATAAGCAGCTTTATGAGGGATGTACGATGGCTCCCATAAAGGCTGACAAAGGGACTGAGTCAGAGGCTGCTGGGAAGGTTGAGATCAATGGAGATGAATCCGGGGGTTGTGACTCACTGTATAATAAGGCAGTGTGTGTGTGTGTGTGTGTGTGTGTGTGTGTGTGATGAATATGTTCCTGTGAATCCAACCTGCATGCTGCAGATCTTTTGTCACATTAGGGATTCAACATTCGCTCCAAAATATCCGACACCTGATGAGCTGGAACCACAAGAGCCAGTGGAGCTCATGCTGGGACATGAAGTTATTATATTCATAACTTTCTCTCACTTTGTTTTTATCCTCAAAAGTCAAAAGTTTGCCTGAATCACTTCTAGATCGACTCTATTTGAAAGAAGTAGGGCTCATACTTCTGTCTGGTTATTGTTTCAATAGATAATTTAATTTAATATAGGGAAAAATCTCAAGTAACTTTCTCTCACTTATTCTTTATCCTCAAACTTTTCCCCAAAACACTCGTAGAGAGACTATATTTGAAGGGAGCAGGGCTCATAATTCTGTCTGATTATTGTTTCAATAGATCATTTAATTTAATACAGGGCAAAATCTCAAGTAGTGAACGTATCAAAAGTGCGATCTCTGTGAAACGAGCACAAATCACAAAGATGTCGCCGCCCCTCGAGACGGGAAACGAGTCTTTTCGTGACATCGTAACGATGTTTGCCGTAAACAGCGACGCTGCCGCCCTGTAAATGGAGACTTAATGAGAAAAGTAGGCCGGGCGGAGCGGAGCCACCCGGAACCAGGGGGGAGATCCAAGATGGCCGCTTCCACAAACAAAAGCCTTTTGTGCAACACTTGTCTCTGCCCTCCGTCTCTCTCTCTCTCTCTCTCTCTCTCTCTCTCTCTCTCTCTCTCTGTCTTTGTCTTTCTGCTCTGGCTCGTCTGTTTTCATCTTCATCTCTTTCACTACACCTCCATCTCTCACTCTCAGACTTTACTTCCCTCTCTCACTATTCTATCTGTCCATGCTTTATTTTATTTTTCCTCTTCTCCCGTCTCCTCTTTTGCCCTCAGCCTCCCCCACCCCATCTCTCTCTCTCTCTTTTCTCTCCATCTCTCTCTCCTTGCATCCACCTCCCTCTCTTTTTCTTTGTCTCCCTCCCTCCCTCCCTCCACCAGTGTCCAGCAAGGTCACTGGAATCTGCAGACACACAAAGGCTCTTTTGAGAAAAACGCCGAGCTCTCTCTCTCTCTCTCTCTCTCTCTCTCTCTCTCTCTCTCTCTCTCTCTCTCTCTCTCTCTCTCTCTCTCTCTCTCTCTCTCTCTCTCTCTCCCTTTTCAGCAGAATCATGTTCAGTTATCTTTGAGTTGTGTTGTTCGAGACGTGGGGAAGATAAAGACGAGGAATACAAATACATATTTGTGTATGAACACGGAGATTATCAAACAAACAACAAACCCGGGGTGACAAGCGACGGCGCCAGACTTCAATGAATAGACGAGCGCAGCTGCTGAGTGGATTTATTTGAAAACACACTTTGACTGACGCTGGTGTCTGATTGGACAGGAAACATGTCAGCCTGCAGATGGAGACGGCACCTTAGTCTCCCCTTAGTTTCCCCTTAGTTTCCCCCTCATATAAGGATGTCTTTTATGCCACTGTCATTTGACAGCAGATATTTCAGTTGATATATTTCCGCTGAATAGCTGCTGATAAGCAATTTCTCTCTCTCAACTGAAACAAAAGTAGAACACTGACTAAAATACTCAAATGTACAAATATATTGACCAATCCTTGTTTCCAAAATATTGCAAGGCAATTTTCAGTTTAAAGGTCGCTGCAGCATCATCACATTTCTCTGTTCTCATACTTTTTTCAGTGATGTACCCCCGGTGGAGTTTTTTTTTTTACATCCAAGTACCCCCTAACCAGCGCAAAGCATTGTGGGTTGAAACAACAATGTCACACAGCGCTGTGCCACCAGTGTCTGATTTAAAATAGAATATATACAATTCAGTTTAAGAACTTACACTTTTATTATTGAATATTTATGAAATAACTATTTTTAAAGGATTTTTCAATTGATTTTTAAATCTCAAGTACCCCATGGGGTACTCGTACCCCCATTTAAACTGACCCGCCAGCTCAGAACTGTGTCCGGCCTCGTTGCTCGGTGCTTCTGTGCCTCTTTCGGGCCTCAGGGGACAATTCAACCCCAGCGTGAGGAAGAGTTACCTCCAGCCACTTTGTAAAAGGGCTGTAATTCCTGTTTGAGCGAAAGCCAAATGACACACGAAACTCTCCCTGCAGGGGCGGAAACCCCGCAACAGCAGAAGAAGAAGAGCATCAAACTAGTGCACGCAGTGCCCCGGTATCTAGGCCACTACTGGGGGCTGAGTGCTGAGTGTTACATGGTCTGGTGGCTCCACAGCTTTTACAAACTGGCAAAACAATGGGCCGCATTCAGCGAGGTTCCTGGTTTGCGAGGCTCGGACAGTCGCCCTCCAGCTCCTCCTCTGCTTTCACACTGCTGGAGCTGTACCTCCATTATCCGGTCACTCAATTGCAGAATGATAGTGAAGTCATTGTAACGATTCAAAAACAGTATTGCTAACAATTAAGAGAAATTGCAACCTAAATAGTGTCGAGCAGGAAGTAGGTTTTTCATTGCGATGAGCCACAAAGAAGTATCGTCGAAAGGCCTTATTCGAGACATCCCATTCATAGCTTTGCACGTGGGAATTGTGAGGTATTTTCAGCCTGACATCGGTGACCTGTATTCAAGACACGGCGGCTTGTTTTTCTGATGTTTTTGGGAAGAAAGATCAGCTGATTACAGGAGCTTATGCATGCAGAGTGCATATTATGTATATATAATGTAAAGAGCAGCAAGTAGCCATCATTTTAACGCCAATGTTTTATTAAATTGGTGCAGTCTTTCCTTCCACTCTGCCTCTTTTTCTATTAGTATTCAACAGTATACACTCCTATTAATGTCTATATTCAGTTAAGCCCCTGTTATGTTTCACTTAGCCACCGTTTATGTAATCTAAGCCTCTGGTTAGCTTGTTTATATTCCACAGCCATTGTTATATCCCTTTTATGCATTGTTATATTTGCCTTCTCAGAGCTTCCCAGAGCTGCATTGAGTCCTATGAGGAATTGAACCAGACACTGAGAAGTTCTGACTCCGGGGCCTTTAGCTCCGGGCGTAACAACCCAGTAAATACGCTGCTTTTTTTCCCTCTGTGTTTTTCTTCTTCTGCCCCTCATAAAGACGCTGTCTGCTCCGTCCACAAACTATCTGCAGTGGTTTGATGGGAGACAACAGACCATTAATTCCACTGCAAACAGTCCAGGAATGATATGAATACTAAACTGTGAGCCAAACAGCCTCCGGGGCTCAGGGTTGTGCAAACAGCCGCGGAAGGTCACGGAAACACAGCGGCGAAAAAAAAAAGAAACGGCATCGGTCGACTGAGTCCTGAGCACCTGAGCGAGGCGGTAAAGAAACGTCTAAATAATAGAAGAGGACGGGTTCGGGAATTTGGGAGACGGTCGCTCAAAAACGATCTCCGTCAAACGGCCGTGACAGTAATCTGTGTTCATGAGCAAATCACTGAGCTCTCCTCCACCAGTGTGACAGAGGGAGGCTGAAGCCACTCGTTTTCATATTAAAAACAGAAGGTGACACGTTTGTTACGCTCAGGAAATCATCCCCGGAATGAATAAAGGTTCTGAGAAATGAATAAACCTTCCAAGTAAATCGTAATGGTGTGATTTACCAAAATAAATGTCAGCGTTCCCAAAAGAAAGGGAATGTGTCGACGAATGGCTGTTCAGAGAAATTCAAAGAGCAGGTAAGTAATATACTCTGTAAACAGTAACTTCATAACGACTTCCTGTTCTCTGTCTTAGGTCTCAGCACTCAAAGTCTGTTTTCCAGCTGATTGTTTTTTACAGCTCTTTCCCATTAAGTTGGCTCAGCATGGAGCCGGCTCTGCACAGGGGCCGGATGCATTAGACTCAACAACAAACCAATGGCTCTGATGTAAATAAAAGGATGGAACAATCGGTCGTGAATACTTTAAAGTTGAACAATCCACCTGTTTATGTGTGGGAAATGTTGTACACAAGCATTGTTTGTACGTCTGCTGCCTGCTCTGAGTTGTTTCTACAGCTTCTGTGATACATTGTGATCTCAGGAGGTTTGGATAAAAGTAGCTCCACAACAAACAATACGCTTATCACATGATCCATGTGGAGTCTGCACAGTCACATGAGGGGAATCTACAGACATGTAAATACACATGCAAATACACAGGCATGTAAATACACATGCAAATACACAGGCATGTAAATACACAAGCGTTTGGTGATACGGATCAGTGCATTTGGACAGATGAGAACAATGTTATTCAATGTCTTGTCTTAAAACCTGCATTCTCTCTCCTGACCACCAGGGGGCGACTCCTCTGGTTGTATAGAAGTCTATGCTTCATGCGTTAAAGCTGCATTCTCTCTCCTGGCCACCAGGGGGCGACTCCTCTGGTTGTATAGAAGTCTATGCTTCATGCGTTAAAGCTGCATTCTCTCTCCTGGCCACCAGGGGGCGACTCCTCTGGTTGTATAGAAGTCTATGCTTCATGCGTTAAAGCTGCATTCTCTCTCCTGGCCACCAGGGGGCGACTCCTCTGGTTGTATAGAAGTCTATGCTTCATGTGTTAAAGCTACATTCTCTCTCCTGACCACCAGGGGCCGACTCCTCTGGTTGTATAGAAGTCTATGCTTCATGCGTTAAAGCTGCATTCTCTCTCCTGGCCACCAGGGGGCGACTCCTCTAGTTGTATAGAAGTCTATGCTTCATGCGTTAAAGCTGCATTCTCTCTCCTGGCCACCATGGGGCGACTCCTCTGGTTGTATAGAAGTCTATGCTTCATGTGTTAAAGCTACATTCTCTCTCCTGACCACCAGGGGCCGACTCCTCTGGTTGTATAGAAGTCTATGCTTCATGCGTTAAAGCTGCATTCTCTCTCCTGGCCACCAGGGGGCGACTCCTCTGGTTGTATAGAAGTCTATGCTTCATGTGTTAAAGCTACATTCTCTCTCCTGACCACTAGGGGGCGACTCCTCTGGTTGTATAGAAGACTATGCTTCATGTGTTAAAGCTGCTTTCTCTCTACTGACCACCAGGGGGCGACTCCTCTGGTTGTATAGAAGTCTATGCTTCATGCGTTAAAGCTGCATTCTCTCTCCTGGCCACCAGGGGGCGACTCCTCTGGTTGTATAGAAGTCTATGCTTCATGCGTTAAAGCTGCATTCTCTCTCCTGGCCACCAGGGGGCGACTCCTCTGGTTGTATAGAAGTCTATGCTTCATGCGTTAAAGCTGCATTCTCTCTCCTGGCCACCAGGGGGCGACTCCTCTGGTTGTATAGAAGTCTATGCTTCATGTGTTAAAGCTACATTCTCTCTCCTGACCACCAGGGGCCGACTCCTCTGGTTGTATAGAAGTCTATGCTTCATGCGTTAAAGCTGCATTCTCTCTCCTGGCCACCAGGGGGCGACTCCTCTAGTTGTATAGAAGTCTATGCTTCATGCGTTAAAGCTGCATTCTCTCTCCTGGCCACCATGGGGCGACTCCTCTGGTTGTATAGAAGTCTATGCTTCATGTGTTAAAGCTACATTCTCTCTCCTGACCACCAGGGGCCGACTCCTCTGGTTGTATAGAAGTCTATGCTTCATGCGTTAAAGCTGCATTCTCTCTCCTGGCCACCAGGGGGCGACTCCTCTGGTTGTATAGAAGTCTATGCTTCATGTGTTAAAGCTACATTCTCTCTCCTGACCACTAGGGGGCGACTCCTCTGGTTGTATAGAAGACTATGCTTCATGTGTTAAAGCTGCTTTCTCTCTACTGACCACCAGGGGGCGACTCCTCTGGTTGTATAGAAGTCTATGCTTCATGTGTTAAAGCTGCATTCTCTCTCCTGACCACCAGGGGGCGACTCTCTGGTTGTATAGAAGACTATGCTTCATGTGTTAAAGCTGCTTTCTCTCTACTGACCACCAGGGGGCGACTCCTCTGGTTGTATAGAAGTCTATGCTTCATGTGTTAAAGCTGCATTCTCTCTACTGACCACCAGGCGGCGACTCCTCGGAAAAAAACAAACATGGCGACGGAAGTTTGTAAGACCGCTGACCACTTAACCATATTTTTTTAAAAAATCTGGTGTTTATTCCGTTATTCCTGCATTAAAAATGCAGTTTTTTCTCTGGACCAAACCCCACCCAGCTGACCGTCACTGAGACGGTTAGACCTTCCAGCTGCATCTCCGAGCTTTGCAGCTTTTCCCCCTCATATCTCCTCTCTCTCTCTCCTGTGCAACAATGTGCCACATCATCACTATTGTAACACAAATGTCTCCAATAAATCCGAAAGCAAAGCCTGACCGGGCTGTGAGCGTCCATTAGTCTCAGTATGTAGAATTCCCGTCAGACTGTATTGATTTGTGGCGCAAACGCCGCAAGAACCCACGGATCATAAAAGACCCCGGGAAGAGGGGAATAAATGTAATTAGTGAAAAAAATAAAATGGATTTCAGCTATAAACTAGCAACAAAAAAAAGAAGGGAAGAATCGGAGTGATTAGTGTGATGGAGGTCTCTCCGGGAGAAGGGAATACCTCGTTAATTAGCTCGCCGTTGTGTGGCGTCTACGTGCTGGGCAGCGATGATGCGTGTCCCTGGACCGAAAGACTAGTGAACAGGCACGGAAAAGGGTGGAGGAAGGTTCATTAAAAGAAAATCAACTAATACATTCAGCAACATCCTCAAAAATATGAATTAACAACTGTGTTTTTTAGAAGATTCGATGTCGAAATCATCTTCTCAGCGTCTTCAAATTGTTTAATTTTGTTGGCGTTAACTCGGCCCCGGCTTCCCGGGAGGATGAACGCGTGACGAGCAGCTCGACATTCAGTCGGCAGGCGACATCACGGAGTCATCGCGGCCTCCGTCAGGACGGAGTGAGGCTCAGCTCACTATTAATGAATCCCCTAAAAATAGGCCGGCATGTGATGACTCCCGGCGGGAGGCTGTGTGGGTTGCAAGAGGAAGTGTGTGTGTGTGTGTGTGTGTGTGTTTGTGTGTGTGAGTGTGTGAGTGTGTTTGTGTGTGTGTGTGAGTGTGTGTGTGTGTTTGTGTGTGTGCACCGATTGTGCACTTGTTTTTTGTGTCTGAAAGTGGGAAAGATTGTGTATTATTGTGTATTTGTGTGTATTTGTGTCAACAGTCAGAAAGTGACTGTTTCACTACAAGTGCTAGTTAGTTTCGTGGCTGCAAAAAATGAACAATTGTAGTATCAAATTTCAGTTATTTAAAGTTGTTACTTGAACATTGCTGACTTACTTTACATGTTACACACTTGTGTGTGCGTGAAGGAGTGTGTGCAGACAGGTGACATTATCCGTGTTTGTCTGCAGGCTGCAGCTGCTTCAATAACAAGTGGACCGGTGATGAAAAGAAGTTTCCACTCATTAATTGGGTCACTTTATTAATAATTCAGCATAATATCTCTTGTCACATCAATAAGAGGGGAACTACTGGGAGCTTTTTTTTTTTCTTTCAACCCCCTGATTAAAATCACTCGGGACTGCAAAGGTAGTGTTTAAAAATATTCGGAATATTCTCCGCAGCCCCTTTAGAGAGTTTTCCTTCATGTTGCTTCCCTTTTCTTTTCTATGTATTATATTACGTTTGTTATGGGGTCGATTGTGAAACAGCTCTTTGTGTTCCTGATTTTCATTTTTCCGGTAAACGCTGTGTGACGGTCACTTTCACGTTCAGTTAAGTTAAAGGTCGTCTGTGAATATGAGATATGAGTTCACAGGTATGCACCTGTATGCACACAGCTTTACGGCACATGGCGGGTTGGTCGGCTCTGGAAAGGTCAGAGGTCGGTGATCGGTCCCTCCTCCGTTTCCCCGGCTGCCACAAAGCCACATGGTAAACACGGCTCTACTTCCTGTAAGTACGAGTATTAAACATGGGAGGCGGTTACTCGTTTCCCATGTCTCCTTTTTTCCGGCGTCCGTTGTGCTTAAACGTACCACACACACATTCAAATGAATGCCGTTGTCTCTGCAACGCCTGATTTGTTGTGAACGCAGCCTCGACTGGCTGATTAAGATTTAAAGTGCATGGTGCTGAATGCTCTGTTCACTGCCACATGCATTATCATTAATTACAACCCATATGATTAGCATGAATTACTACGCCCATAACGTTGGGACCTTTTGTCTTTAATAGTGTTGGACACCCAGGGACTGAAATAGGCCGCTGAAATGCATGCTGGGTAACCGCATAAGGCAAGGGGCTCTTCCACTTGGCCGGAACAGAGGGAAGGATCTTCAATTTGTGGTTTTGAATGAATCCATGCATGTGGATTCAGAGCTGATTAGTGAAGACTGTCCACCGCTGTGGATGTACCAATGCACCGCGTGGTCTTTTGATGGCTGGCAGGCCGGATGCAACACGCCGTGTTACTGCACCGTGCATGTGTCTTATGCACGAGATAAGACATTATACGCTGGTAACAAACACACACAGGGGCTAGCGGGGCAGATGTCGTTCATCTCGGCTTCCACAGCACCCGTGATCAGGTTCACGAGGATCGGCGGAGAACAAGTATTCAGATTTGATCTTACACAAAGAAAAATGCTGTGATGCTGAAGTCATAAAGGTCCCATACTTGGACCAGTCTTTATAACCTTCTGTGGTTATTTTAGAAATAGTTGAGCAGAAGTTTCCACCCCCAAGATAGCGGCAAAAGGCATGCTGGGAAAGATAAAGCGGAGATCTATGGGACATATTTATAAGTTGGTAAATGTATCGCTGAGGACCCGGCGAGGCGCGTTGCCGAGTGTTTAGTTTGGATGAGCGGCCGAAGCGAGAGAGACCGAGCAATCCGTTCCAAACAGGCGCGCTTTAAACTGCACTAATGTATGAATGGGAGTAAATGATGCACAAAACATGAAGAATATTGCCATTTTATGAAGCGCACCGCAGCCATAAAACACATTTCTCTTCATATAGTGTGAACATCCTGCAGCTTAGCATGGAAAACTGAGAGGAAGCAACACAGAAGAGCCTCGTCAACCTTCAAGCTACTTTATACGAGTCAAAATGTATTCATGTGATCTTCATTAATATCCATCAAAGACAAAACAAAGAATAAATACATGCAATGTTTTATGTAAATGGGGTAATTAAGCTTCTGTAATTCTGTCTTCATCAGACCAAACATAACCGTGACAAGGCTGCCGACGTTCATTCATTATTGCTGCATCAGCGCTAATACTAACGACTAACAATTCCAGTTCGACGCACGTCTGAATGTCTGTTTGCAGAGTGGGATGTGATCTGTGACGCGTACATGTTGTTAGCCGTGTGCAAAGCAACACTCGTGTCTCTTCATCAGCCTCTCTCCGGCACGTGCCAGGATTAATAGCTCTGAAAGGAATCCGTCTAATGTAATTAGATGGCGCTGCAATTTTGTTTATTTTCGATTTCAAGATTCCTTCACCTGATTTCACCTGCCGAATCCAGAGCGGCGCCCTTTATCTGGCCCTGATTCAATTATTAGTGTTTTTGCAAACGTGCTGATTGGATCTACAGAGTCAGGTTTATTCTGACAAAGCTAATTCTTCAAGCCTGCGAGCACGAGACATGCAGAATGAACTCTGTCCCGATCTTCGCCATCGGCCGCCTGTTCCTGGTAGACTTCAGCCAGAGCATTGTTAAATTTAAAAACCTCGGGCGATCGAATGAAGAGAAGTCCAGGATTCAATTAGTTATAATTAAAAAGTATTTAATAAAAACATGATGATGAACTCTGTGCGATTCACGAGAGGGAATCATCACCCCGTACAAATGTTCGCGCAACTTGTTAAATACTCTCAATCGCTGAGCTTAAGGCCTCTCCATTGGTTAGTTTCCCAGCATGCAATATAACTACTAATAACATAGCATGCTAAAGGCTAAACCGCTTCACAGGGGCGGAGTCCTACTCAGGTAAACAGTCCTACTTCCTGGTAGCTTTCTTACTTCCTGTGTTTCCGCCCTCCTGTGCTTCAAGAAAATAGTCCCTTCTTACGCCATGCTTGTTCCAACCTCTCACCATGTGCAACCTCCATTTATCCATGCCCTCCATCTTCAATTTATTCCATTCACACCTGGACCATTTCACAGTAACAAAAAACCCAGTGTCTTTCTACTATGCTACAATACTCAGCTTCAGAATCTTAATTAATATTCCATGTTAATTATTATTATTATCCTTCATAAGTATTGTAATTTAAACATGTAATAGACATTCTCTACAGCGTCCGAGCAGGAGTGTGTGCATTTTCAGCATGACTGGCATCCGTGTGAATCCAGTCCTTGCAGCGCTCCTCTAACCCAGTGAGCATTACTCATTCATGTTTACAGCCACAGCTCTTTGGCTGCTGCTCTGGGATTTGACCCCGCCCCCTTTCAGAGCGCAGGGCGACGCAAGCGTTGGTTTTTCATCTGGTCTCCTGCTCTGATTCTGTCACATAAATCCCATGTAAAAAAATATTATGATAATGCAACTCATTCCACCCAAACACGTTGAGGGAGAAATATGAATACATATTTTAATGCCTTTGCAGTAGAGTGTGATACTGAAAGTAGACATATTTTTTGGGGTTTTTGCAAATGAATGCACATCACAACTCAATGATAAATTAAACAACACCCAAAAGTAGAAATCTGCCTCAATGCAAAACCACAAACCCACTTTTCTAACCTTTGAGATTGTAAATGTAATGTTGTATGGGTCTGCTTCTCCACTTGCCAGTTAAATATCACTGTAAATATGATATTCATCATCTCTTGAGTACCGCTGTTGGGGTTTAAACCAACTTTTAACACCAGTGGTAAGGGTGGAAGATGTGGAGAAAATCAAATATCACCAGTAAAATAAAACAAGTGATTTATGGGCTTATAGCTCATGAGTGGCTCTGAAACCACAAGGTAGCCGGGTCGATCCCCTGTCTCCCCACAGTTCACATGTCAAAGTGACCTTGAGCAAGACACTGAGCACCCGGCACCACACTGCTCCTTAATTAAGAATTAAGAATGTTTTGGCCTGATAAAAACAGTTTTTTTGGCATCCTCGCTCTCCTCCCTTCAAGCATATGATTGTCGTCACCCTTAGCTGGGTGTCTTTTCCCACCTCTCAATCCGATTTCAACACTTCTTGGCAAACACCCCTCCTCTCTGTTGGCATTCGAGTGGCGTTAACAGAAAGCCGCCCGGTGCTCATCACTCTCCCGCCTGTAATTGCTTCATTAGAGCCTCTGCGGCGTCTCGGGCCCGGTAGCTGGGGGAGATTTAATAAGAGCTCTGAGGATGCTCTCAGACTCTAGGATATGGCCCTGGAATGTGTAATAGCCGGGCTTTGTTCCTACGAAGACAAAAAAAAAAAGTCAAAGGACATCAAACTAAGTACACTCCTGGATCCCTTCAGTCCGAGCCCTTTTGTGCTGCCGCTACATCCCCCAGCGGCTTCTTCTGCCGCTGAGCCTGAGCCGAGTGGAGAGAGGCTCGAGCTTCCTGTGGTGCTTTTTCTGAAAGTTGACATGCAGAGACAGCCGGATGATGTAACGGGCAGAAGAAGTACACAAAGTACAACCTTAAGGTTTACTCACAAACGTGTTTGTCATGGAAACATTTCCAGTCCAGGAAATCCACCTGTTTTATCTTACTTTTTCTCATTTCCCAAGATGTTGGCTCTGCAATATTAAGGAAATATACCCGTAGCAACTGAGGATAAATGGTAGTAAAATAGAGGATCTTCCCGCTGGCCTGTTTTCATTATTACATATGAATAAAATGTATATTATCTCAGCACACTGGGCTGAAAATAGCAGGAGGTACTGTGTATGAAATTGCTAGATTACAACAGTTAATCACAGTTACTACAGTTTGAAACATCGGCAATGTAGGAATGACTCTCCCGTTGCAGATTCACTGCATTCCCCGCCGGATGGAAACCATCGGCCGAATGCTTAAAATGTGCATGTTGGATGTGCAGATGACAGCTGGAGCAGCAGTATCATAAACCCTGCAGGCAGTCGGTACGATACCAGAGAGCTCAGGAGAATAGTGGGCTGCAGAGGTGGAGACCATTTAAATCACCGGCTACTAGTCATATAGCATAACTGCTTTTGAGTCCTTTGTTTTTCTATGATTTTCATGATTTATTAGAAGACTTGTGTGTGAATCCTCTGCAGATTATAACGACCAGCGCTTGGACTGAACGCAAGTATGAAGGGTGCTGCCACATAGCATCTACGGTAGGAAATGACTATATATAGCAAACGGCACTGGGGGGGGAGGAAGCGGATGACCGTGTGTGCGTTTGGATGTGAAACAGACTCACAAGATGACCAGAGGTGTGTGTGTGTGTGCATGAGCACAACACTGTACAAGACAGAAGGGTAGCTCCGATTCACACTGTTTGCACCAGAAAAAACACGCCTGTGTGCATGCTGATACCCCTACATGGGTTTCATGTGTGTGTGTGTGTGTGTGTGTGTGTGTGTGTGCGCATTAGCACAACACTGTACAAGACAGAAGTGTAGCTCCCATTCACACTGTTTGCACCAGAAAATACGGCTTTGGATCTTGGATACCCCAAGCAAGCTGATACCCCAACATGGGTCTTGTGTGTGTGTGTGTGTGTGTGTGTGTGTGTGTGTGTGTGTGTGTGTGTGTGTGTGCACATGTGTGTGTGTGTGTGCTCATGAGCACAACACTGTACAAGACAGAGGTGTAGCTTCGATTCACACTGTTTGCACCAGAAAAAACACGCCTGCCTGCAAGCTGATACCCCTACATGGGTTTCATGTGTGTGTGCATGTGTGTGTGTGCGTGTGTGTGTGTGTGCACATGAGCACAACACTGTACAAGACAGAGGTGTAGCTTCACACTGTTTGCACCAGAAAAAACACCCACAAACACATATGATACCCCTACATGGGTTTCATGTGTGTGTGTGTGTGTGTGTGTGTGTGTGCGTGTGTCATACTCACGTGATGAACAGTGAGGTGGCGAAGAGCAGCGTTCCCAGCAGGCCGCGGCGGCAGTCGGCGTTCTTCCTCTGGCGCTGGTGCATCTCGCCGCCGCAGTTGTCGCAGCAGCGGCACAAGCAGAAGAAGAGGCCGATCATCGGCAGCAGCACGGCGAACAGCAGGCCGACCGCCGCGCACACCAGGAAGCCGATCTCGTAGTAGATGGCCTGGGGTCCGCGAGGAATGTGGGGGCGGGATGAAGAATGAGGGACAATTTGTTTAGGGAACAACATCAGAGGAAGAAGAGGATGAAGATGAAACAACAAGGAGGGCAAACGGGATGTGTGTTCAGGAGAGGTGAGCGGATGAGTTGGGGAGTGAGGGAGAGAAGAAAGGATGGATTAATAACGGCATAAAGGAGGGGGAAAAGGGAGGACACACACAAGGAGGCCGAGGATAAAATGAGCTAAGAGATCTAAAAATATCTAGTCGGATCCCACTGCTGGAAACTCGCGCTCCGCTCTTCGTCCAAAAGGGATTTGCGGTTAAACAATAAGCACACGTTGCGTAACGCCGCTCGCTGCCGGAGAATCCTTCCTTTGTCATCCTTGAATACTACACGCCGGTTCGATGCTCGACTCCTCGGCGACATTATTACACAACAAGTGCAGAGACGCTCTCTTTTCTTTAAAATCGACAATACTTTGCCCCTGCAAGACTTAGCTTAAGCTTAAAAGGTGCTTATTACATACATTTCCCATAAACCGCGATATGCACTGAGAGGATAGCAACATGTGAAGGATGATGGGGAAATACTCAAAGGACACATGTGGCCCTGTGGTGCAGTTTTCTCCTCTAATGATGGGGAAAGACAGCATTCCTGAGGAAAAAACCTGCTTCAATGGGAATAAACTACAAGACAGTCAGTGCTGCACTGAAGAACTTTACACTTGAATTGAGTTTTAAAAATCCGGATTCTTCTTGAAACAAAGTAACAAATTTGCTCGTTGGCTGAGATAATTACACCTGTTTGAGCGCCGTTTTTAATAATTGTATTGCATTGTGCAGAACGTAAGGTGGGTGGGTGACTCAACCAGTAACAGTTTTCCAGTATTACCAGTTATCTTGAGAAATGATCTCGTGGCAGATTTCTGTTGCTTTTCGTGGTAAAACTTTACAACTCCAGCTTTACGCCTTAAATTATAGAGTTCCATTGGCCTATCCGTGCACTTCATTTTATTTTGACTTTAATATTCAACTGTAGATTAAATTGTAAATAATCATTCAATCATGCTCCCATTTATTGCACTCTGTTTATTGTCAAAATGTATTATTAAATTCCTTGAACGTGAAAAACATACACGACAATAAACGTTTCTGATTCAGATTCTGGGAGTTCATTTGGTACATCCAGATAAACGAATGCAGTCTGATACATTCATAGATTTTATTCCTTCATGGAGGTGAGAACAATTCGTCGACCCCATTTAGACCGACGATTGTAACACAAAAATATGCATCATAACCTACAGCCTCCAAAATGACTACGCAGTCATGAGTCAACACACGACACACCGCTCTATGTCACCCGGCACAAAGCGCCCGTCGGCACATTGGTCTAAAAATACGGTTTGGTCTGGCACATTGTTGAGGGAAAAAAACAAAAACGGGTGTAAAGTAAATCTTCTGCTATTTACAGGGCTCATTATTCATACAGCAGGATGTGCCTCCACATGCAGGTACACGACTCAGCTGCTCGTCACATGAAAGCCGTTTGAACACCGGTGTGACGGGTGCAGGCACAGCTGCCTCTTACAGCTAATGGCTGATGACACCCTGATTTGTTTAATTCATGCTACGCCCTAAAACACACCCGTGATTAATCAAGAGAACAAATACAAACCCCGTGCACCTTACTCTGCCCTCAGATTACATTTAACTAGCAAAAGTGGCGTAAAGATGCTCCATAGTCACTTTAGACCATGCACTCTCGAAGAAAAAAAATTCTAGGATGCTCGACTGCATCCAGTTTATAAGAGAGCGTGCATCTCTGGACATTTTGACCCACAATGCTTAGCGCTAGGAGCAAGAGGGTTAGGGTTCGAGGTGAAATGTCCCAATTCAATGCTAAAAGTAAGACAAAGTACGCGGTTTGGAGCTCTGCAGAGAATCTATCGTGCAAATTGAGTTTTAGCTTATGAACTTCAAAGAAAATAAAAGCAGAACTTGACTGTATATGGGGGTGAGGCAGTTAGTGAGGTGTACGTGGCGAGGACCAGTGAGATTAAGATGCATGGCCTTGAGCCTGTTAACACAGGAGAGAGCTTAGGCAATGCTGACGGTCATACAGCGCTATGAATACTCCATATTTACAGTTTTGTTCTGTAGGAATAGTGCTTTGAAATCTGCGCATCCCTCCTCACAAAGCCTCAATAATCCTCGACTTTGATTGAATATCAGAAATATTCAAGATGACTCGGGCGCGACGTCTTTTACATTCCCCCTCCGATGTATTGAGAGGGTGGAAGTTCCATCTACTCTTGTCGTGTCCCACGGTGCGCCCTCCTAATCTGCCCCCTGTCTACACCACACTCAGCACAGGCTTTTTTGGAAATTGGCAAAATTGAGCAGGGGATCGGCCATGTACCTCGTCACAAAGATGTTCACCGGCTTCTCGTTATGAAAGGATCAAAGCAGCGCCGCTATCGCCGCTCCTGAATGGACGAACTGCTCTCCCCGGCTGGTTCACACTAATCTTAATCGCCTTCGTAAGTCCATGGCCGCGCCTCCGCCGGAGACCTGCGGCTTTTTTTTCCCCCGCGGGGTGAAAAGAAACGGCTTGTGAACTCGTCGGAGAGGAGCAGTCTTCCCTGGTTCGTCTGTAAATCTCTGGGCGGTGGTTTTAATCCAAGATCCAAAGCCTGTGAGGTTCCGCGATGTGTGTGTTATGAATATAGTTTACGAGATGGAGGAAGAAAAAGACCCCAAATCAGACGTTAAAGTTACTACAAGGAACTTTTAGTTTGTGTAGATGTTGGTGGTCCATGTGGACCAAAGTGGTTTCCCGAGTCCCTTTAGAAAAACCTCTATTTCTCTGCCCCCCTTAGTCCTGGTTCTCCCGTGCCTCCAATCCCTCCAGCGGGCCCAGTAACACGGCCTGGCTCTCCAGCAGCGTGGTGTCGGCTCCCAGTGGGTTGGCTCCCAGCGGGGGCTCCTGGATCTGGGTCTGTCCACGGTGGGCTGGGGGACCCTGCTGGATCCTGAGCTGGTGAACCTGCACGATTTTATCTGATTTTGCACTGAATCCGCCCCAGAGGCAACGGCGGCCATCATTAAGATTAAGCCCCTCCCCCCTCCCTGGTTGTCTGGTTATGTGGGTCATATCGAGGCCTCAGCGCTCATTTGAGGCGGTTTCATAAGCAGTTAAAAGTTCCTCGCAGTAACTTTAATGAATAAACACAGGGATGGTTCGAGGGTCAGAGGAAATGGAGACAAAAAGAAGAATCCAAAGAAAGAAAAGAGAGTCACGGGGTGTGTGTGTGTGTGAGTGTGTGTGTGTGTGTGAGTGTGTGTGTGTGTGTGTGGTCTGTCATCTAACGGCACCCATGTCAACCCAGTTGTTGGAGACATTTTGCAAACAACGATTGTGTTGTCATTCAGCTTCTGGGCTCTGCTTGTTATTGGGTGAACCTTCACAAAAAAAAGGTCAACATTTCTTTTGTTTTTTTCCCACCACCACTCTTCAAGGGCCCGAAGCTCGGACTATTTTTGTACTGAAGCTTTGCGTTGGCAAATACCCAAAAGAAGACGGCGACCTTCCAATAAGACCGAACTGGATGATGTTGTGTGTGAGCGCTGTTCTGTGACTTTCATCAGATTTTAAAGTGACAGTCCTGGTGGATTTCTGCAGTTACACAGCCATATTCTCCAGGATATATTTTATTAGTTAGGGAGGGAAGGTGGAGAAACATCAGCCTTTGATCACAGCTGGACTGTTTCAATCCGCCGCATTGAGGCTTTCATTCAAACCAAGATTACAGCAGAACATTTCACATTTCCTTCTACAATCAGGGAAATCATCCTCTGTACTCTGGGTTGAAATGGCCTTTTAAAGCAGGATTGCTTTGCTTCTCCTTTGTTTGCAGGAGACAGTCAAGGTCAATGTGGAGGCCACACACCGATGGGCACTTTGGCTTTGATCTGACATGTTTGGTGGCTTTTTTTTACAAAAGCATCAAGGTAGCAGCTCTTGTATGCGTGACATTGGATAACATTTCGCTTGGGCTCCGTATATAATGGGAGTTCGTCTTTTTCTGTCCTCTCAAAGAAAAGGTGTGGTGCCAGTTTTGACTTGGAAAAAAAATCAGACTTTTAAAAATCAGCCACAGTCACGAATCTTATTCATCTCGAATCCATCGGCTACAGAGTTGTTATCTTATGAGTGATTCATCCGTCCTGATTGAAGCAAAAAAAATGTTTTTTTTTAACATTCGCTGTTTCAAGTCTATTTTTAGGAAATCGTCATTGTAAATCACACATTTCAGGATTCCAGAAAACAGATTATCTCCTTCTTACTACTTATAAGGTGCGATGGGATGTTCCTGGTTTTGCGTTGGTTATTTCTTTCCAGTGACGTGTGTGAAGCTCTTTGCAGAGCGCTTGATTTTCCCGACGCTCCATGAAGTCGTTGCAGCGTTGCACACACACACACACACACACTGTGTCGGGGGTCCAGGTCGCTCAGCACACGAAAAGATCAAATGTTTGTGTCACATGCTGGATTTCTATGGGCCACAAATCTCCAGCGGCAAAACAAAGAATATTACAAATGGTGTGTTGAGCGTATGGATTTTTAATTCTAGAGCATTGAGCATAGAGCTGAGATCCAGTCGGCATGTTGCTCCTCCGTAAAGCTGAACAAATCTAAATCAAGACTTAAGCGAGATAGAAGCTACAGGTTTGGCAAAGCTGGTGTTTGCAGGGTGGATGGGAGTCTTAGGGCTGCACAACTACTCATGAATATGATGAAATGATAAGGATGAACACAAAAAAGTAGCAATATGGCAACTAAAGTGGAAGAAAGTTAGTCGTTCTAGCTGGGATTGTGCAACCTGGGGACTCGGGACAGCGGAGCGTGATGCAACAGGGGATGGGTCGCACTGTGAGGTCCCGTGGGCAGACTTTACCTGGAGGCTCAGCACTATGTTCTCTGGCTGAGGGAGGCCAGACCAGATCAGAGCAGATCAGATGAAGAGGGCATGCAGAAGACGAAGGCAACGCAGCGTCAAAGAAAGAGCAAAGCCACAAAAAACAAACAAAAACGTGGATGAAATAGAACAAAAAAAGAGAGAAATCAAAGGATTCTGGCATGCATATCCACACAGTTGACGGCAATTTCTCCCAGAAGTGAGAGGAAGGTACAGAGAGGGTACGTTTGATCTCAGGGACTGAGAATATATAAAAAAAAACATCTTTTTTGAAAACTAAAAGTGATGCGCCGCTCTTTAAATTCACAGGTTGTGCCAGAAGCAATTACTATGTCTCTCGGGGTGCCGGTGAGAACGATGACCTTGCTTTGGCTGGTAAAAGCTATTAACAGCTGAAAAGTGGACAATACAGGCTATCTCAGAGGGGCATTTATTCTGTAATATACATCATCAGTTGCTGCTTCCAATCAGAAAAAACATATTGCATTAACGTAAAATAAAATACTTAAAGCAAAACAATCATTTTAACACACACACACACACACACACACACACACATCGTACCTTTTGGTATTCCGTCTGAATGGCTCCAAACTTGTCCTTTGCCAGTTTGACAATCAGATCTGCAACGACACAGAAAACAAACATGAAAATATGCAACCATAACTGCATTGTTTGCATTTAGCATATTTTACTCATCCACTCAGAAGTCAAACCAGTAGGGTATTACTCAAATTATTAAGATTATTAGCTTGAAAAGGAAAAAGACGTTGGTAAGTGACAGCTACCTTCTTATTTATGCTGTGCACAAAGCTTATGACTTCATATTTCAACCTAGTTCATGGTCATTTTCATCTTTTTTATCACTTCAAAACTGTTCAAAACTTGCCAGTTCATAACGGGCCAATTTCTCACGTCCAACTATTAAATGAATCGGCAAATATTTTGATAATTGATGAATTGGTCAGTAAGGTTTGGCAGAAAAAGAAACGTATTTTCTGATTTCAATGTTTTTATTTTTTATGGTTTCTCCATTCTTATGGCCCTCTATGATCGTAAACGGAGTATCTTTGAGACATTTCAGGACGTCAGATCGGGCTTTGGGAAACACTGACATCGACATTTCCCCCGATTTGAATTCAATCGAATGAACGGACAGTCTCCCTCCATTTCAGTCGGATGAGAACTTTCCTCCGTCACCGGCGAGAAAGTGCCGAATATTGTTAACGTGAGAAACGACTGCTGTCGAGCTGAAGCTGCAAGTGTCATGAATGCAGAGCCCCTTCATCCTCGTCTCCCTCCTCTGGGTTTAGACCAGGGGAGGCTGACAGCGCTCCTCTTGTATTATTTATTCCTGGCCTGACATCATGTGGCTAACATTCTGATTTCTACAGGGAAACTTTATTTTGAGAATATGGTGTTCTGGATGTTGTAAGAAAAGTATGTTTTATGGTGCTCCTAGTGAGAGATGGTAAGTTTATGTTGGAGGGTCAAAACTATCAAATGAATGACACTGTATGTATTACACAAATGTATCAATTAGAATTATGGAATGTATTAAGTGATTGTGGAAGGAATCCTGAAAACATCAGGACTAAATATCACTTAAAAACTGTTCAAAACTTGCCAGTTCATAACTGGATATCTGTCTCATGGGATATCTCTCCCCCATGGGATATATTTTGTGTATTTTGTGTAGTTATTAGTGTGATTCAATTCGAAATGCTGTTCGTCATCTTTTTATTAAATCAGTTGTTATTATAACTTTCTGCATCCGGGACTTCTCTTCCGACAATCGGCCAAAGATTTTTGAACTTAACGATGTAAAAGTCATTTTTCAGGTAGTTAGAATTGAAATGATATCTTATTGAACAACTAGCCGCTCATGAAGAAATTGCATACGGACAACTTTGGGAGCCCCAAAGAGCAAGAAAAGTAAGAATAGAAGTATTTTGTACAATTAACTAATTAAATGTAGCAGTTTTAAATAGAAATGTCTTTGCATTTTGAGCTCAATGATACAATGTAATATTGTTTCCCTGATTATAATGATAAAATATTACAAATATGATGAACCTTTGTGGCTGTGAATGACATTCTTTCTGTAACGACAGATAAGACAACTTTGTGTACTGTACCACTTAGTGTCAGATCAACACATAAAAAGAAGCCTTAACATATACATATATATATATATGTTTATATATATATATATATAATGGATACTGCAAATTAATAACCTTAATCCAGACTTCCAGAAAACACTTTATGAACTAGCATTTGCCGTGGTTCTGCTCCCATGGGAACCCCTAACCCTGTATGCTCATACACAGTTACCACTTGTGGATTAGACGACAAAATAGCCTCACTGGGACTTTTGTAGCTACGTGGATGTGACAGAGGAAATACACTCAGCCTGCCCACCTGTTGAGAGTGTTAAGTTCTAATAGATTAGTGAGCTTGAAATTACCTGTACATGTGTATTAAAGGATTGTTTAAGTGTACATTACAATGCATAAGAAGGATATGATAAATAATGAAGGGCATTATGAAGGATATGTAATTGTATGTATTAAGAAAGTCACTGTATGTCATATTGTTTAATGTTTAGGTGTGAATGGGTTTTTAGATAATGATTCTATAGGAGTTAGGAAGTGGGACTGTTTCTTTACGAAGAATGGTTCCTTCATGTGTTGCTGGGGGAAGATGGAGTGAGACACAGACATTTAGGACCGGAAGGACGCGCGCATGGATACTTGGAAGACGGACTATTCCTTTGCCTCCGCCTTTCCCGAAGCAAATGGACCTATGGACAATCGAGAAGAATAACTAACCAATGAGAGGGCCTTAAGCTCCGTGAATGAGAGTATTTAAACTAATAAAGCGGGATGTACGGCCTCTTTCTCCTGGACGTGAAGCGACAGCTAACTGTTTACAGTCTGTGAATTTGCAGAAAGGAGGAAGGCCTCGAATCGAGTAATGTATAACTGTTTTGTCATCATCTTTTATTAAATCTTTTAATTACGTAAATTTGAATATCTGAGCATTTCTCCCACGGACTGACCGGGATAACGAGCAGAATCTTTCAAGAGTTTAAGATATATTTTTGATTCATTATGAACAATTACTGTATACTATGGCGGCCTGCCTTCTAGTTAATAAATAGGAAACGTCAATGTTTTTGTACTGAATAATAGTTATTTATTAAGCAAAGTGTCTGAAACGACATCCCTTTTCTTGTGAAAGTGATTTTTTGAATAACATTCTCACTTATATTCGGAAATCATATAGATTTAAACCAAAACCAAACAAATACATTTTCCTATCAAATGCTGCCGCTCGTCTCCACACCTGCAGCAGCGCCGGCTGTGACTCATCATAATGATGACAGAGACAGCAAGTCTTCTCAGAGGCAATCAGTTTCCAAAAATAAGATGCAAAACACACCAGGCTTTTGTTTCTGTTCCCCCTCCTGCAATGCAGTGTTTCTTTTTTTTTTTATATTTCTTCCTGAAGGAAGAGCATATCCTGCAGATAAACTGTTGACGATAATTGTTTTAATTCATCACAAGGAGACGATGATGATCCCTGCCTATTATTCAAAGCATGATATTTGTATTAATGGGAGGACGCTGCAGGCGGATACGCCGAGTTATCACGGCTGTTTAGGAAGACATGAGCTTATCTTCTTTTCATATTTTATTTAGGTATTTTTACAGTTTAACAATAAATAAATCCTTTAAAAGTAAGAAAGAATAAAAGTAATTAACCATGCTTCTGGCCAAGAAGGGCCATAAAGAATGTTTAAGCAAGTAAATAAGTAAAAATAAGAACAAAAACAATCAAAACAACCAAAATAACCATGCAACACTTCAACAATGTTAAATACAAATATAAAAATATATATTCAAAGGGATTTATGTTTCTTATACTGCTTATATTCTGCTATGGCCTCATATTTGATATATTTGATATATGCACAGTGCACTTTATACACTCAGTGAAACTGATGTCATATTTTATATATTTTCTTATACTATTAGCATTAGCATAGCAATTTTGTATTCTTAATTCCAATTCAATTGTTTTTTTTTTTACCTTAAGTTTATTGTAATTCTGTGTGTAAGGAGCCTAGAAAAATAAGCTTTTCATTGTACGGAGCAACTGTCTGATACCTGTGCATATGGCAATAAAAACATCTTGAATCTATATACTTGGATCTAAACTTATATATATATATATATATATATGCATCCTGGTCAAAGACAGCACCAGTCGTGTCTCATTGCCTTTATTTAAACATGTATTAAAGCAGCATGACCATCCTTCCTCACACTATAATGTGATATAATGAGAGGCGTACAGGGGCCTCTGCTTGTTGCAGGCTGAAGGTTGTGATGCTCGTTTTATTGCCAACGTTTTCCCACCAAGTTTGGAAAAATCCACTCGGCAGCTCAGCCTGCAGTCAGTTTTCCAGCCTCCGGGTTAGCTCCTCCCACAGGAGGGCCGGTCATTACTGTGCGTTTCGGCATCGAGGTGTAAAACGATTTAAGCTTTTAGAGGAAAATAAAGCGAGCCTGAGCCCAGCTGCTGTTATCTTCTTGTTGTGGCGAAGACGCCCCTGACCTTGTAGTGAAGGTGTTTTGAATCTCCTTTTGTCCCCACAGGACTGTAAACAAGATGTCTGCATCGGCACAGTGAGCCTTCAGGCCCAAACACTGCAGTAATGTGTCAACATGTGAGAGGGAGGCGGCCGCTGGTTTGAGGAGGCGGATGTGGAGAAAGATATCGGCTCCAAAAAGGATTGAAACACGGCGAGACAGATGGAAAATTACTGTTCACACTTTTGGGGAATATACAGCATCCATTGAAAGTATTCTGGTACAATTTCAATAAATCCTGAACTCAGTCTCCTCTGAATTAAATACATATTGCAAGTGCTGATTATTTTATCGTTTGAATGTCAGAAAAAAAATTATCTTTTCATATCTTGGAAGACAAAGTAAAAGCAGCACATTTGAGAAGCTGGAACTTGGGAATATTTCACCTTTTTAGATTTTCAAAATGCTTGTAACGTCGTTTTCTGATGATTAATCAATCGTTTATATAATAAAAACATAGTTAAATAAGATTGTCCATCACATGGAGATTATTTGCATCTGGATTGTATTCATTTATTATGTCTTCCCTGCAAAGTGTTGTTCTAGTGCAGCAGCTGAAGGAGTGGACGGCTGCTTGTGGTCTTCTCTCGCTCCGAGTCGGCTTTTGGATCTTCAATATTTAATCGAGACCTAAACTCACCCCGACATTTAAATCAGGGCGAGTTGCGGGAAGCGAAAAAAAGAAAAGAAAAAAGAAGCATAATCGATGAGAGAGTCTGTAGCGTCTAGCACACCCACTTAGAGAGAGAGAGAGGGAGGGCGAGCGAATGTGTATGAACGAGTGAATATCAGATTCATAACCAAAGCCACAAATCAACAGGTTCAACCCAACTGAAGCACCAGAAATATAGAAACAAACGAGCTGTAATCACAAGGAATAAAAGGATGGAGGGGGCGATGTATAAGAGACTGGAAGGAGAAAGAAGGGACAGAGGAAGATCAAAGACGGGGGGATAAGAGAGGAGAAAACGAAGAGAGAGGTGAAAGAGAGAAAAGCAGCAAGGCGAGAGGGCTGGATTGAATCCAACCTCCAGTGAGAGGCGTCTAATCCCTCTCCACCGAGGAAAAGCTGCTGGTTCCCACCCACGTTAACCCTCTCCTCCCCTTTAAAGGCACATTAAAGCGTATTTGTCAGGTTGACCTTTGACCTTTTTTTTTTGTCTCTGCCGTGATGACACTGTCCTAAACCGCTCTCTCGGCTGAAGAGATGCTCGTGCGGTGAACTCCGAATGCATCCGAATGCAAGGGGAGTTTTTTTAATAGCGGATTTAATGAGGCTTTGCAGGGAGCTCAAGATAAAGCAGAACCTGGAGAGATGAATTTTTCATCAGTTTCACCAGAAGGGAGTCGCCCGGCTCAGAGGAATCCAGCCGTCCTCTATCTCAGTTTGGGCTTCAGGAGAGGAGAAGAGGGAGGAGCTACCAGGGACAGTGGGAGGGGTTTCCCAGGCTGGACCAGAACTTCCCTCTCAAGGGGGCTGATTATTAAACATCTTTGGTTGATCCTTCATGGTTTTGATATCATATTTCAGCCCATGTAACCGTGTCTTAGCGTTTGTCTGCAGCCGTACCCTCGGATTTATTTCACCCCCCCGACTGAGAACACAAAGCAAAATGGTTTAATGTGATCGGCCCAGACTGCACTTCACAGAGAATTGATTTCATTTTTTTATGCTTGGCTTTCCGCCCATCTGCCGGATAACAACATTCTTTTCTTTGTACTCATAAAATGTTTTTTTTTTTCTCCCTGTAGTTCAAAATATGCAAACACATGCATGGGAGAGGACGGACACCTGCAGCAAGGCCTGGATTATGTATTTAAATACCACATCATAACTTCTGTTTATGTTAACTACTGTGAGCTCTCTTTTCTGCAGAAGACGAAAGAAAAGAAATTCTAGAAACATTCTATAAATAGCAGACAATAACAGGTATACATTATATAATTCTGTCTTAAAAACCCCATGGTCAAGTGTGAATTATCAATCCAATTCTGATTATATTATTTATTAATTTTGGTTGTGACTGATTCACATTTTCACTCTGGTTGAAATGATCTAAACTTCTATATAAACTTCTTAATATATAGTAGTTTTTTCCCTAAAATGTGGCTTAATACAGCGCTTTCCTCTCATCTGACTCCTCCGTATACGTCCACTTTTCATGAAACCATCACTGAATATGGAAAGTCATATAATGTCTCATATTTATGATGAGAATCTTTTTTTAAATCTCAGAAACTATGAAACACTACCTGACTTTATGTTTATGTTTGCTGTGTAACATTATATTCATATGTGAGTCATCCTGTATATCGAGAGCGACTGAAAACCGGAGAAAAACTATCTTTTGTGTGTCAAAACAGATGATTTTGACTCAGATAAAAAAAAGAGCTTCATCATTTCACAGATATTTGCTCTCATAAGTCTTTCTATAAAATATATATATATAAATATATAACCATGTGGAAAGATAGATTTCCACTATAGAAAGAACGTATTTCTTGTACATCATAATAATATAATTAATATAATATGATTAATTAATAGTATGATGGTGTTTCTGTTGTGCAGCAATGTTTCCATTATTTGATGGAATTCCTTATTTAATAGGGTGACTGTGGCTCAGTGGGTAGCAGGTCCGTCTTTCAATCTGAGGCTCGGTGGTTCGATCCCCGTTCCTGTGTCTACTGTATAGCATGTAAATCGCTTTAAATAAAAAAGCCTCAGCTAAATGAAATTCCTTCTCCCGACTGTAGTTTTCACAGAGCGGGCCGGGAACAAGGACGTCCTGTTATGAACTTCCTGTGGTTGTGATTGAAGCGGAGCCGTTGAGATAACTGACCTTTGTGAAGGGCTCCAACCGCATCAACCATTCAGGAATATCATGTAACACGGCGTCCGTGAGGAGCCAATAACCTCGACCCCCTTGTTTTTTTTTTTCTTCTCTCTCCTCCCAAATGAATGTCACACAAAACAGGTCCGATTGACAATGAAGCCGGCCGGAGGGGGCGAGACGAGTGACGGGTGATGAAGGCCTCAACAAAGCTCTCCTCCCACTATGGGGCCGCGAAGAAAAACACGTTTCCACCGGAGCTCGGGGTTAACCTTTGCAGACGAACGCACACTTCAGCCGGTCAACGCCGTGACTGTCACACTCGGGCGTTCCCTCTTCTTTAATGGTGTAAACTCTGAGATCTGGACCGCGTCTGCGCTCTGAAGCAATTCTGGAAAAGAAATTGCTAAAATGTGTCTTTGTTAGGCGGTTGCGTGACACTCAATCAGATGTTTTCTTGATGCAGCGTCAACACAACACAATACCTGCACTGTGTGAAGATGTGTTGTGTAGATAGTTCAGTCAAAAGCTTGACATTTGGTGATTGAACAAATGAAATCCACTTTGCAAGCTGTGTGGAGCCTCTCTTAGTTTATGATGCAGTATGTTTCAAGCCAATATCGAGCAGTTTGGAAATATTGTTTGATACAGAAAAGCTGTTCAGCACAGAAAATGAACAATACTCCATGGATTTATCATCACACGTCTATGAAACTCTCAGATTCAATGCAGCAGAACCAGAGACATTGAATTCCCTGCATCCTTCTTCCTGTTTGTTGGCCGAGCTCATAACAAACTGAGCTGCAGCACTTTAATGTGCAATATAAATACATTTAAACACCTTGTATATACTTTTATTCCGTCTGTATATTTAATATTGTTTTTTTATTACTGTTTTACTGTTTATTTATACTACTTGATTTCTTTTAAATTTGTATTACTATGTGTCTCTTGCTGCTGTAATCCTGCAAGTTCCCCACTGAGGGACTAATACAGGATTATCTTATCTCTTATAGTGTTTAATACATCATGCAACAATTTATGCTTTTCATAAAGAGTTCAAACAGGTGTACAGCAGAAACTGGATTGGAAGTCTTGTCTGAGACGTCGTTAATTATTTCACATCCTCAACAATTTTAAGTTGCTCTGCATAAGAAAATGTAGAATCATAATCATAATAACTGCTAAAATGGGAAAAAAAAAGAAAGTGCATAAGAGGAAGAGACAGAGGTAAAGACTTAGATGGCAGCGGGACGTCAACAAGTGGCGCACAAATAATGTGACATGTCTGGAGTCATCGTACCCAGGTGTGTGTTTCATGGGTCACTTCAAGCCGGGGAAGTCTCTGTGAGGTCGGTGGGTCAAACAAACACAGGACTTTCACCAAGGAGACCGCCGTTCCTGTTATTTACATTTTTATGTTGATTACTTCACTTACGTAACTCAAACCTAACCAGGTAGTTTGGTTTAAGTTACCAACGTTAGATACTGTGACGAGTTGGGAATGAGAATCACAAAAAGGCTTCAAGTGTGTAGCCGTGACACGGAAAAGGTCCTCAGAAGCGGTTTAAACAAATAAAAACCCCAGAAAGAAGGAATTCCCTCTCTTAGAAAAGGAAGGATGGAAAGATCGATTTGTAAATAGATGCATAAATGATAGTTAGGTGGAAAGATTAAACTTTGAAGACATAAATGGGCTGTGCAGTAACTAAAAAGGGTGAAAAATAAAAAAAAACACACAATCAACTTTCGCCCCAAAAGCCACCAGCCGATCCAACACAACTCTAATATTCCCGTCCTGAGCCTCGGTCTGTGACGCCGCTGCTAACAGGCTTATTGCAAATATGAATAAATAAGGAAGCCACAAACTCTTCTTTCAGCCTGCTCTCCAGTCAGGGGTTTCTTTTCTGAGGACGCTGGAGAGCTTTAAATTGAGATTTAAATCCGGAGATGTAACGCTAATGCAGAGAGGGAACTCCGCTTGGCCCCTGCGTCGCTTTTCGGGACGTTAACAAGGAGTTTAGCTGGTGGCCTCGTTTTTCTTACACTCCCGTTTTATATAAATACATGATATTTAAAGCTGATAGGTTCATATTAATCAATAACTTATTTTAAATTACTTGCTTTTAAGTGACGTCGTCTAAAATGTCTTTTATGTCCTTTTATGTAATTTTATGTCCTTTTATGCAGTTCTTTTGTTCACATTTTTTGATTGTTTATTTTATTTATTTGTTTGTTTTCTATTCCATTTGCTCTTTTTGGTTATTTGTTTGCTTTTGTTGTATTTATATCCTTTATGATATTGACGTTATGTATGACTATGCTTTGCTTCTCTGTAGAGCACTATGTAAACTTTGATTTTAAAGGTGCTGTATACATAAAGTTATTATTATTATAATTATTAAGAGTGGATCCAATGTGATCTGCATTGTTTTCCTCTTCGGGGTGTTTCGCCGTCTTTCGGCTCATTGTTTTGGTTTTACAGCCTCGGCGTTGTTGCTGGAGAGCAAAGTGGAACATTGAGCCGCTACGGAGCCAGAGATTTCCCTCAGGAGTTTGAGAGTGAATATGAACTTACACCCGATGGGCGCACAAACAAAAACAACCCTAAATTAAAGCCAGTGTTTTGAATCTCCTGGATGTGTCTGTGGCCAACAGCTTCTCTCCGCTGCCCTCAAGTCACCAAAATATCATTAAATGCAGATTTCAAATGAAATTGCTGCTGACTCAGCCTTTAGTGAGTGAGTCTATACAGCAAATATTGTGTTTACGGTTATCAAAAGTCTGACAGGTCTTCTTCTTAATGCTAGAACACTGACGTCGGGTGATTTCCACCTGAGCGATTGTGGTTACGTTATTTTCATTGTGTTGCTTTTGTCTGAGTTGTGTGGGTCCTTGTGTAGCTTCATGCTGCTCACTGATGTTATTGAAGGTGGGCGTGTCTTTATTGGAGGTGGGCGGGTCTTTATTGAAGGTGGGCGTGTCTTTATTGGAGGTGGGCGGGTCTTTATTGAAGGTGGGCGTGTCTTTATTGGAGGTGGGCGGGTCTTTATTGAAGGTGGGCGTGTCTTTATTGGAGGTGGGCGGGTCTTTATTGAAGGTGGGAGTGTCTTTATTGAAGGTGGGCGTGTCTTTATTGAAGGTGGGAGTGTCTTTATTGAAGGTGGGAGTGTCTTTATTGAAAGTAGGAGTGTCTTTATTGGAGGTGGGCGTGTCTCTCTGCTCCAATCCCTGGTTGTTTCAACCTTCACGTGTTACGTTAGTGATAGAGGGTGAAAACATTTCCTCATTTTTCACCCGATTTTGAGCCTTTTTTCAGGGTCCCCCCATGATACCTGTTTTTAGTTTATGAGAAGTTCTACAGGGTGAAATAATAGAAGAGTACTTCAATTTGCCTTGTATTGTTGTATTTTAATATATTTTGATGAGAAGTATTTTTTTATCAGGTATATAATATCGTGTAATATGGTGTTATTTTTAACGTTGGTTAAACAAAAGGAGCACCACTGGTTCGTTCGGCTCACAGAATCGTAACCAAGCGAGTAAAATAAAAGTGCACCTGCAAACCTGAATGAATAGAGACATCCAGCCGAGCACCACCTCCGCTCCCTGGCAGGTAAAACTGCACGAATATCCCTCCAGCATTCAGAGCCCAGCGACCCAAAATGAAGGCGTAATTAAACAGAAGGTTTCCGCTGTAATAAGTGCATATGTCACGGCGGTGTGTTCCTCCTTCTGGAGGTGTCATGGCAGCCCGAGGCTGCGATCAGACGCCAGGCCTTTCTTAATGTCTCGCAGCAGAAGGAGCCGAGAGCAAGACAGGTACATTTCTTCACCCTTGTTGCTATGCAACAAAAAAAAGTTTTGCAGTATTTTTAGATAATGGCTTTTTTTTTTTTTTTTTTTGGTGTTTACTAGAAACATCTTTACTAGAGAGTGAAACAAATAGAGACAAACAAGGGATTTTAATTTTAAAGGGATCTGATTGCGCACACATTTCTTATACTACAGCATTCTTATTTCAAATTAAAATGTTTACTTTGTTATCTCTGTATACAACAATAAAAATATCTTCTATTGAAACCTTGGCATACGTCAATGATCGGACAGTGACCATTTCCTGGTCAAGGGAACGGAGGTTAAACAGTGGATTAACACATTTGGTGTCCTATAAATTCTTGTCATTTTGTTATTTGAAAACCTTTAATTTGAAGGAGCAAAATCAGGAAATGTTGTGTTTTCAACTGGACTCAGACAGCAGTTCTTAGTTGTGGTTTTCCTATCTATCTATCCATCCATCCATCCATCCATATATCTATTTTAAAGAGAACAGTCTTTATTTTGACTGATATTGCAATAGCACTGTGTTTGCAATATTTTACGGACCAATGCTTTCTACATTACTATTCTCATTTTTGTTGAAAAACATATTAAAATGATTATGTTGTGATTTTTGTGTGGTCACATGCTCCTGACAGTCCGGAGGGTCGTGCGCTCTGATAATAATTCCCTCCACTAGATTCAGGGTTTCATCGCTTCCTGTTTTGTTAAATGTCTCCCAGTGACTGTTAGTGACTTGACATTTAACTGAAATGTTTCTGATAAAGGACAGCAGGCGTGTGTGTGTGTGTGTGTGTGTGTGTGTGCGTGTGTGTGTCTCCTGACTGTTCCTATCAGAGCTAACGTCCCATGAGTTTGGAGCAAAAACACCTCCACATGAGGTAAACACGCTTGTTACCATAGAATCTGTAGCTATGGAGAGGGAATCAGGCTCACAGACACACACACACACACACACACACACTTACAAACCCACAAAGTGGAAAGGCATTTCATTTAAAACTGTTAATCTTTTACCTTGATGACTTGGGAACAATGTCCTCTTGTCTATTTGCAGGATTAAACTGGTCTGAAAGGTTGAGAGTGTCTCCTTCTTTTAAATTTAAGACGGTGTAACTAATGAGAAAAGATATTAGTTGTTCTTATCCTGCATGAGACAGTTATCCCTCCCATTGCAGTCGGTTTTGTTCTTCCTGTGAATGCGTCGTAGGAGACAGACGTTCTCCATCTGCGTACGAGTCTACGTACAGTAAATGTGTGCGAGTGGGTGTGTGAAGAGCACATTGTGTCCCAACCCTCCACTTAACTGTGTTTTCACACAGGAGCCACATGAGCGCAGAGAGAAAAAAAAAGAAAAACTAACATCCAGGTCTATCTTATCTGCTCTGAGTTGTTGTGCTGTAAATACAGTCCGGGCTGCAGATTCAGTATGTAAATAAACGTGACAGCCTCCCCTCAAGTGGAAATCACATTGATGGGTAGAAATGCATGACAGAGGGAGACACACACACACACACACACACACACACACACACACACACACACACACACACACACAGCAGATATAAATAAATCTGGGCGACATTGCAGCAGACAGTAATAAAGAACGATGTATCATCATGTGAACAACCGGACTGTGAACAACCTAATCTGCTCAAAAGCCGGAAAAAAGCGATGCTTTGCTCTCGGCACACATTTATTTTCATTGTCTTTTTTTATTTTGATATATTCTGTTTCCAACGCAAAGCATCTCACGCCTGGTTCAGACGACACCTTATCAGCCCCATTATCGCCCGGCACGACCGCCTCAGGGCGTCGAATCGGATCGATCGTTTTAATCTTACGCTCGATCTTAAGCGAAAGAGGAACGCCATGAAACACACAGAGCCAAGGGTTCGTCGCTTTCTGCTATTTTCTTGTTTTTATGAATTGTGCCTTCTTTTTCTTGATAATCTCATTATTACTTAATTGAATTTGATACAGCTAGCATCAAACACACGTTTACATTCCTGTTCCTGGGCGTTAGTAACCAGCGCCTCCTTCCCCGTGACATCACGCCGAGCTGTGACTTGCCGTGGAGCTACGGAGTTCACATTATTTCTTTAATGTGCCGTATATCAAGTGCATAAAAGGAGTGAGAAATCCATTAAATCCACATTTCCAGGGGCCGTGTTGGTGCAGCCGAACACGCACCGACCCAAACTATCGACTGGTGAGCTTTTCTAAAGCTCTCTAAGAAGTTATTTGTGAGTCCAAGGACAAAAGGCCAAGCAGTCTGGTCAGCGCGTCGTCTGACGGGCAGACCAAGAGGATTGGCTCTCTCAGAGCCGCCGAGGTAAACAACGGCCCGGATTACCGCCAGATAATCGAGGCTGAAGCCGGGCCGCGAAGGTGACAACAACGGACAGGAAGAGCGTCCTGCCGATCAATCCAAAGAGACAATCCAACCTCTAGCCGCCGACAGTTAACGTGAGAAAAGGTGACACGCTATTAAATCGACTTGGGGAAGAACTTCCTCAACAGGGACGCACAAAACCTTTTTTTTTAGCCGTTCAGATGGTGTTATTAATCACAGACGGAGAGGCTTTTTTGTTTTTTCTGGTCCCAAATAGTGTAAACGAGACCGCCAGTCGCTGGTCCGATCCCCTGCTCCTTCGACACTATGTCACCACTTTGTGAAAAGATAAATTAGATAATTTAATAAAGGGCACACTGAGTTCTGGTGCATCTTTTTAAAGTTTTGATGACATTCAAATAACAAAAAGCAATGCCGCTATCGATAAACACTCAACCTTTCTCATGAGCAGCTCGTGATGGAGCGCTGCATCCCAGCCCGAGTGACACTGCCGTGGTCCTCCTGTCCAGGGAGGGAGGCCCTTTTCAGAGGCGTCATCTGCGGCCTTGGCAGAGCTGACCCCTCCCCCTCCTCTTCCCCCCCTCCATCTTTTACCGCCACACATCTGCAGCCGCCAATGGAGCGTAAAGAGGGGACGCATGACTTGCCCATCCAGTCGCCTTGCCCTCGCCCCTCCTGCTTGGCTTACCAGGCCTGACCCAAATCCGACGTCCCCGAATGAGACACGGCTTTAGCAGCACCCAGCGAAGTGGCAGCTCCTACGCCAACCTCTATTTATTTCCTTTCCCCCTCTTTTCTCTGATCTTTGAATAAGCTGATCTCCGCAGCCTTTCTCGCTGCAGCGATCCTTTGATTTTCGCCGCTACCTGCGCTCTCACTCCTTTCTCACCTGCTCCGTCAGATAGCTGGCAGCTTAAGCTAATGGCGGCATTATAATATTACCTCAAAGTGTCTCAAACCTTCGACAGTCTTAATGCCGTGGCTCTTATCTCCTCTCTCTTGGTGTGCCGATACGCCAGCCGCCGGTGAAGCGAGCCGTCTAAATGAGCTGCATCCCTTTATCAGGTCTATTGATCTGAAAACACTGGATGTCACTGGCACAGTGAACGGCCTTTCACTGTTTGTGATGGAGTTATGAATTCAACAGTTTCTCTTAGTGTCTTAGTAAATCTTTACCAAAGCTTTGTCAATGAAAGAAGCCTGTCCAATTGGAAAAGCTTTGAAGCACTATTCTATCCCTTCACAAACACTTTGTAACCTCTGTTTTTAGTCATGTGAAAGCATTTGAAGTCTTTGAGTCCGTAACGCAGCTCGTCTTGGGTTCTCTCTGAAGGAAAAATGTGCATTGACAGTAAAAAATACAAAAATGAAACAGTAGAGCCGGCAAAGTGAAGAGGAATTAAAGGCTCAGACACCAAACCAACACATAAAGACGAGCGGTGATGAACATCGTACATGAAACATGTTGCACTTGAACACACCACAAAGACTATTATTACATATTATATATATTTAGCTGACGCTTTTATCCAAAGCGCCTTACATTGAATACACCGTAGACACACCAACGTCAGCAATTCAGGTTAAGTGTCTTGCTCAAGGACCACCGATCCGCTGATTGAAAGACGGATCTGCTAACCACCGATCTACAGTCGCCCATAGCCTACAGCCAGGCTACATATTATACGATAAAGAAAACAATCCAGGATGTCCAGTAGCAAGAGCTCCAGGAGGCTGAAGGCTTGAGAGATGCTCTGCTGTAACTCTAATGTTACAGAGGGGCGTACAGCTCCACACATCTGAACTCTCGCTCTTCGTTAGCTAAACAAGCTAGCACGAACGCCAACGGCGCCCGTAAAGATACGTTTGACGATCCCATAAACAATAAAAGCCTCACGAGTAGTGACTCATGTAAAATGGGGAGCTAACAGCTTAACGGACTGTAATTGCGTAATAAAACTACTACAGATTTAACAGAACCATCATTCAGGATGTTTTAAATGTCACATAAACTGAGGGCATACTGAGGGCGACTGTGGTTCAGTGGTTAGCAGGTCTGTCTTTCAATCAGAGGATCGGTGGTTCGATCCTTGAGCAAGACACTTTTCAGGAGGAACAACATGTAGCTGAGGGCCGTTTTGATATCTTTTCACAGGACCGTAGCTGCAGGCGAGGTATTAAAGAGCCGTACAATGTTTCTTTATGTGTTCTGATTATGCGGCGTGATCTTCTCTCACAAAGCTCGAGCAGCCGCGGATTAAACGGGAAAGAAGCCGACGGGAGCGTTACCGGTTTGCATCTCCCAACCTGCTAGGAAATCTCTGAAAAGCATTTTTTTTTTTTAACAACCAGATGCAACACGGCGTCACGTTTATTCTGAAACACAATAACGCAGATAATTGGGGGATTATCGTCCACCACCATGAAAGGTCTCCGTGATAATCATACACATTAACATGTGCATGCTGTAAATAATAATTTGATCTATTAAATCGGAAATTGTGTGGTCAATTCATTAAACATTTAAACTATATTCCTCTCATATTAAATGTCCTGTTGGTTTCACAGTCCAAAATACAAACATGTTGAATTCACAATGATAGAAAACACGAATCTTCACATTTCTGATGCTGGAATTATTGGCGATTTTGCTTAAATAATTAAACAATTAATCAATTATCAACTCTGCTGATGGACTCATTGATTTAGTTGGGCTCAATGGATCTACTTTATAAATAAATCTACACACACGAGGGAAAAAAACAGACTGTAGGATGATAATCAACCGCAAAATCCCCCCAAAAAGATACAAGTTTGACATGAAATAGATGAAATGACATGAGTTAGTAATAAAATACAGAAAGTCAAAAGTTTTAATCACCATCTCATCTCAACTTTTACTCACCATAAGTATTGTAAGTATTTTTGTACCATGTTGAAACCTTTGATATATCTCACACACACAAACTCACACACGCACCTCCGCACCGTGTAACCCTACTGAGGTGCAGAAATCCATTTATAGTGCACGCCACACTTCATCTGCAGTCGAGTTTCATGAAATTTCACCAGATTAACCCGATGCCAAACACACAGAGCTCTTTTTGACTCTTCCAACCAGACCTCGTCAGTCAGAAGACTCAAGTCGCGAATGTGTGTCGTCTGAACGATAAGCGGAGCATTGAAGCGCGTGGAGCTCTGCCTGCGTCTCTTAAGTATTTATATTTCTGTAATCTGTAAATATGGGCAGCAGGATATTAAGACGATGGGCGTCGGTTCACCTGCGCCGGCCTCAGAGCCGCAGTGACACATTGCCTCTGGTAATCAGCTGGCTGTTGCGTCGCAGGCCGGCGAGGCCGAGCCCGGCGGCGGCGCCGGTGGCCGTCGCTGTCAGAGCGGTGACGTGACCGCATGAGACGGCTCAGAAAGGCTGCAGAGGAACCTCACACATCCCTCTGTAATAAACTGATTATGAACGTGGCATCTTCGCAAGCATGGCCCGGTCGTTCGTAATCAGTTTATTTATTGCGGGATGGTTCGCTTGGATTAAAAACGACGCGTCGGGGATGCGAGGCGTTTTGTTTATATATAGTATAACATATACATATATACAGTTAGGGATTTGGAACATCTCAATGATGTCTGGTTGGTTGGATATGTCATTAGACGTCTTAGCTGGCTTGTTGTGCTTCTCATAATTTAATTTGATCTGGTTTAGTAACAGATGGGAGCTGAGGAAACTTTTTAAATATTGAGGACATCCAGGCATGTTTGTGCTGTGGGCTTCGGGGCCGGCGATCCGATCCCACAGAACAAAGGAAGAGCAGCAACGTGGTCCAACGACCGACACGCTTTAAATAAACATTAATTCAGTTTGCACCAGCAAACATCTGAGATGTGAAACGGACCAAAATGTTTAAAAAAAGAACAAAAAAAACAAGAGAAATCTATCAAGGTGTAAATATTTTTTCATGAAATATTTTTCAGTTTTCTAAATGTAAATAAAAAAGATCAAAAAAACAAAAGAAATCTATCAGGGTGTAAATATTGTTCATGTGTGTCAGCTAATGTTGGCCATATTTCAGCCTGCCCGAAGACAAAAACATAAAAAATGAAATATGCATTGACCATGTTTTAATATTAAAAGAAAAGTGATCCAGTCTTCTGCGTTTTGGAGGATTTGTTTCATAATGCACAGCTGCTGCTTTATTTGTCATGCATATAAAGCAGCCGCCCACACCAGTGAGTAACGGGCAGAGCAAGTGCAACACAGTGTTGGTCACTCTCATGTGCACACGCCTCCATGCAACACAGTGTTGGTCACTCTCATGTGCACACGCCTCCATACAACACAGTGTTGGTCACTCTCATGTGCACACGCCTCCATACAACACAGTGTTGGTCACTCTCATGTGCACACGCCTCCATACAACACAGTGTTGGTCACTCTCATGTGCACACGCCTCCATACAACACAGTGTTGGTCACTCTCATGTGCACACGCCTCCATACAACACAGTGTTGGTCACTCTCATGTGCACACGCCTCCATACAACACAGTGTTGGTCACTCTCATGTGCACACGCCTCCATAAAACACAGTGTTGGTCACTCTCATGTGCACACGCCTCCATACAACACAGTGTTGGTCACTCTCATGTGCACACGCCTCCATACAACACAGTGTTGGTCACTCTCATGTGCACACGCCTCCATACAACACAGTGTTGGTCACTCTCATGTGCACACGCCTCCATACAACACAGTGTTGGTCACTCATGTGCACACGCCTCCATACAACACAGTGTTGGTCACTCTCATGTGCACACGCCTCCATAAAACACAGTGTTGGTCACTCTCATGTGCACACGCCTCCATAAAACACAGTGTTGGTCACTCTCAAAGGGAAACTTTTGGGTTTTGTTTCAAAAGTAAGAAATTCACATTTGCACTAAAAGTTGATATCAGCCCTGCAGCCACATATTCACCAGTATGCTGATGACTACACGTTTAGATCAGGAAGTCTGTAAAAACACATAAATAATAGTGTGCGGACAGCAGAGATTACGGATTCAAAATAAAAAAAAGGTATTCAAAGAGTATTGGTCAGCCTGCATTGCTGCGCTGAAATTAGTGTAAATAAATACATTATTTAACTTTAATCACAAAAGGTTTAAACTTCTGATTGCGAGCGCTAATTTTCTGCAGTAAAAGCTTAATTATGGACGGTATATCAATGTTTTCCAGCTCAACAACAGATCCCGATGAGTTTATTGGACGCTGGTGGAACAGAGACTAGTGGTCTTTCTGGTCTTTCTGGTCTTTCTGTTACCGCCATGACAACTATCACCGAACGCCCGTCATCTTCGTGCTCTTCTTGAACCGACCTTTTGACCCTCGTGCCCCTGAAGCCGCTGAGCCCCCGCTGCCCCAACAAGAGCATCCTACTCAGCAGGAAACACACACACACACAACGTGAAGGGTTGGTGTGCTTAACACCAAACAGCTGATCGCCTTTTCAAATAGGTGATCTGGACGGAGATGTACGCGCCTTTGTCAACTTATTTGATACTTTTAAAAAAACGAGGTCTTCGGTGATGATGGAAATATAAAAACCAGACATCGGATCATCACTGCTGGTTCTGCAAGTCATTGCTACCCACTTGTTTTTGATATTATAAAACAGAGAAATGATTCAGATCTGCCAGAAAATTATGATTGCAAATGTAAGCCCTTTTGGGGGGAGCATCACAGCATCTCACGGTAATCTCCACAGATGTGCTCGCTGCCGAAGAAATCTCTAATTAGGGGAAATGTTTGCAACTGGCTTTGCTGGGGAAAATAATTAGCCGTGACTTCATTTTCCCTCTTCTGACATCGACGCTCCCGACTCACGAGACATCCCCGTCCTCCGCCCAGATGTGCGTGGTCAGCGTCGCTCAAGGACGCCGACCTTCCAGCTGAAGGACACTCTCTTTAATCACTTCACCGGCGTGGAGGAGAGGAACACCGCCTGCAGCGCTTACCAGCCGACCCGCTGTAATTACCTACCGCCAGGTTTTTCTATTTTATTTATTCTGACTTCCTGGTTGCAGTCAAAGTAAAGAGAGCTGACGGCCTTCGCTGCGTTCAAGGTTAAAACGCCACAAAACTGAAGTGAAATCCGGCCGGCCACCTCCGTCGTCTCGCTGGTGAAGAAAACCCTCTTTGTTTCTGCTCGTCTTCCTCGTCTTCGTCAGTTCTTGACATTTCTCGGCTTCGGCGGTGAAGTGCCAAAAGGCGCCGTGTGCAGACTAATCCTCTAACAGTGATTGGCCATGCTCGTAATTTGGTTCTTGTTTAGTGTAATGGCCTATAATGACGCTAATAGGCTTTTGCAAAAAGATTATGAGTAAGAATAATGATGTTGAGTTGTAATTTGGAGAACTGCGGTGCACGAGTCTACACAACAATTACTTGTATTGTTTTGGAGGATTTCATAAAGAGTTAAGTGGCAATAGACGACTTTTCAAGCGAAAGCAATAAATATATTTGATTGTGTTTTATTGTAATTCATTCCCAGTAATCCCAGTCGACGTCTCCTCCTCGCTTCAACCCGACGCGATCACAAAGACGTTGATACTCTCCGGTTACCGGGGGAAACAAAGAGCGATATCCTCTTCCCGCTCGGGCCGCACAATGTAAAAATAACACACAATAAACCTTGTGTATTGCCATTTAAGTATTAAGTTAACTTCTATTGATGGGCTTCCTGTTTCACTGCAATCTCTCCAGGTGTGGCAGGTCAGACGTCATGATCGACTTTGACGGAGTGGGAGTGGCTTAGCCGGCCAATAGAAACACGGCTGCAGCTGTTTGTTTGTTAGTGGAGAAGTTATTATAAGTTATAAATAAATATGACTACGAACAATGTTAACGCTTTGTGATCGCTCTGATTAATAAAAGTAAAACCCTAAAGGTTAGAGGCATCATGCGTGTCTTTAAACCTCGGTCCACTATTAAATATGTGGAATTCCTATTTAATAGGCAAGGCAAGGCAAGGCAAGGCAAGTTTATTTGTATAGCACATTTCAACACAAGGTGATTCAAAGTGCTTCACATACAGCCATTAAAAGCATAAAAACACAATGCAGAATAAAAGATTTAAAAACAATTAAAAACAATTACACAATCCAAAATAAAAGATTTAAAAACAATTAAGAACAATCATTAAAACAATAAAAAACAGTTAGAAGGCAAAAAGCAGAAATAGATAGATACAGAATTGAATAAAAGTTGCAGTGCAGTTTAAGATATAAAATGCAGTAGTGAAATGTAGAATCTGGTTTAATTAAAGGCAACAGCAAACAGAAAGGTCTTCAGTCTGGATTTAAAGAGGCTGAGGGTCTCTGCAGACCTGCAGATCTCAGGGACCTTGTTCCAGATGTGTGGAGCAGAAAAGCTGAACGCTGCCTCTCCGTGTTTAGTTCTGACTCTTGGAACAGGAAGTAGACCCGTCCCAGACGACCTGAGGGGTCGGGATGGTTCATAAGGCAGCAGTAGATCACTAATGTATTCAGGCCCTAAACCATTCAAGGCTTTATAAACCAGCAGCAGGATTTTAAAGTCAATTCTTTGTTGGACAGGAAGCCAGTGCAAGGACCTCAGAACTGGAGTGATGTGATCCACTCTCCTGGTCTTAGTGAGGACTCGAGCTGCAGCGTTCTGAATCAGCTGCAGCTTTCTGATTGACTTTTTACTGAGACCTGTGAACACACCGTTACAGTAGTCAAGTCTACTGAAGATGAATGCATGGACAAGTTTCTCCAAATCCTGTTGAGACATAAGTCCTCTAACCCTTGATATATTCTTCAGGTGATAGTAGGCTGATTTTGTAACTGTCTTGATATGACTGTTCAGGTTGAGATCTGAATCCATAAGTACTCCTAGATTTCTGGCTTGGTTTGAGGTTTTTAACATCAGTGATTGTAGCTCAGCGCTCACTTTCAATCGTTCGTCCTTGGAACCAAAAACAAGTACTTCTGTTTTATCTTTATTTAATTGAAGAAAATTCTGGCACATCCAGTTGTTGATTTCTTCAATACATTTAGCCAGCACTGGTATGGGATTATAGTCCCCTGGTGATATAGTTATGTAGATTTGTGTGTCGTCTGCATAGTTATGATAACACACTTTGTTGTTTTTCATAATCTGAGCCAGTGGAAGCATGTAGATATTGAACAGAAGAGGCCCCAGTATTGAACCTTGGGGAACACCACATGTCATACCAGTCAGCTCTGACCTGTAATTAGCTACCGACACAAAGTATTGTCGGTCCTTCAAGTAAGAGTCAAACCAGTTAAGTGCTGCGCCAGAGAGTCCTACCCAGACTTTCAGTCTGTCTAGTAGTATGTTGTGATCGACTGTGTCGAATGCAGCACTGAGATCCAATAATACTAAGACTGAAGTTCTGCCACTGTCTGTGTTTAAGTGGATGTCGTTGAAAACCTTAACAAGAGCAGTTTCAGTACTGTGATGCTGACGAAAGCCAGACTGGAAGACATCAAAACAATTATTTTCGGCCAAGAAGCTATTTAGCTGATGATAAACCACTTTTTCCATTATTTTACTTAAAAAGGGGAGGTTTGATATTGGCCTATAATTTTTCATTATTTCGGGGTCTAAACTAGCCTTCTTTAGGAGTGGTTTAATAACTGCAGTTTTTAGGGCTTGTGGGAAGACACCTGAGAGAAGGGATGTGTTTACAATTTGTAAAAGGTCAGTGATCATGCAGTGCGAAATATTTTTGAAAAAGTGTGTTGGTAGAATATCTAAGCAGCATGAGGATGTTTTCAGATGTTGTATAATATCTTCTAAGCTTCTTTGGTTAATTGAATGAAATTGTGTCAAGATATTTGGATGGATGTTATTTAAAGATGGGGACAACACACATCCTGTGGTTGGTGTGGAGCCACCAACTGCTTGTCTAATTTGCTGAATTTTGTCAGCAAAAAAGAATGCAAATTGATTGCATGCCCAGGTGGATTGGAGCGTAGCAGTTACTGACACCGGAGGGTTTGTTAGCCTGTCCACGGTAGCAAATAAGGCGCGTGCATTGTTATTGTTTTTGATTATGATGTCAGAGAAGAAGGCCTGCCTTGCATTTCTAAGTTCCAAATTGTAGTTGCGAAGTCTCTCTTTATAGATACCACAGTGAACCTGGAGATTAGTCTTTCGCCACCTGCGCTCAGCTTTCCGACACTCTCTTTTCTCTATTCGGACCAGCGTGGCATTTCTCCAAGGGGATCTTTTCTTACCTGAGACAACCTTCACCTTAGTGGGTGCAATGGCATCAATAACATTTTTAACTTTAGAATTGAAGTCATCCACAAGCTCATTGACTGAGATGCAAGAGAGGGCTGGTGTGGAGGAGAACTTCTGAATAAATAGTTCACCCGTGTTTTCAGTGATGTAACGCTTTGTCACAACCTTGGTTTGGACATTTGTGTGCAGGGAGATTGCACTCTCAAAGAAAACACAGAAATGATCAGAGAGTGCAACATCAGTCACAGCAACCTTGGAAATGTCCAGACCTTTGGTGATGATTAGGTCCAGGGTGTGCCCCTTGTTGTGGGTGGGACCTGTTACATGCTGAGTCAGCTCATAGTTATCAAGGACACCACATAGCTGTATAGACCCTCTGTCCTGGGGATTATCAACATGGATATTAAAATCACCAACAATGGCAACACAATCAAAATAAATAATAAAACAGTATAAATAAATAAATAAAACAGTACATATATTTTTGTCAATCTTAATGTTTATAATATTTTGTTTGATTTAACAACATCAGACTGTTAAATGTTAATTATCTAGGAAGGGAGAGGAAACTTAAATTCAGGAGCAACAACTGAATTAAACGTAAATAGACTGAAGTTTGACCCTTATCCCCCTCTGTAGTCGAGATGTATCTTCATTTTAACGTAACAGAGCTCTTTCTTTGTGGATATTTCTTCCTTTGAACATGAAAGACATCAAACCCAAACGTCTCCTGCTCTGTAATCCAGTAAATCTGTGATGCGCATCACGAAGAGCTTCCATCTCTTTGTCCTTGGTTCCTACTGAAGGGTTCCCCTTCAGCTCCCTTTCATGTTTACGTGTCCTCCAGTGAACACCGCCAAAGCCCCATAATGCACCTGTGCTCCGGACTCCCTTTTGACGAGCGTTGAATAAAAATGGAGACCGCGAGGTGACGGCTGCCGACGGGTTTCCTTGGCAACTGTTACTCGTCTTGAATTAATGCCAAGACTTTCAGCAGGTCGTCTGTAGGTGAGGGTGTGAGGGTGTGAGGGTGTGTGTGTGTGTGTGTGTGTGTGTGTGTGTGTGTGTGAGGGGGGGGGAGTACAGTCGCTAAGGAGAAAACATTTCCAACAGGGATCTGCTGGCATCGGCTCACCCACAGGTGGAAGCGATAGCACCCACAGGTACAAGAGGAGCGATGGTGTGTGTGTGTGTGTGTGTGTGTGTGTGTTCACACTCGTTGAAGTCTACAGAGACTGCAAAACCAGTTTTCATTTATTTTTCTGTCTTCGATCGGTCTGTGTAAACTGTTTTCTCTCTCGCGGGGCGAGGGAGACAAACATGACTCGACGAAACCAAAGTTATTGTCATCGGGCGACTCCCACCTGGTGGATTCATGAGTGATGGGCGGATAGGGATTTAAAGACGGCCCCGACCGAACATCTTCTCCTCTCTGTTCTCGAGCAGAATTCCGGTGCCGAGAGATTCACGATGAGAGAATAACGATGCGTATTTATTCAGGTTTTAAAGAGAGAGAGAGAGAGAGAGAGAGACACTCCTGTTCCTTCACACCATTAAACTCCTCAACTCTCTCGCTGCCTCTCGATCCCTGAATGTCCGGTCACGTTTGACTGAAGCTGTAATGAAGAGACTCGGGTAACCGACGCCAACGTCTGGGTGACAACAATAAACAAAACATCCCTCCAACAGCTGGTTGAAGCCTGCAGAGGTTGTGCGCTTCATGTCTGGAGCGGCCCGATGACGCCGTACAGCGGTATCGACAATTAGCAGTTGTTTGTTGGTGAGCGTGTGTGTGGGAGGGAAGGAGGGAGGGAGAGAGGCATTGTGGGTAGGCGTTAGGGTGGGAGGGAGGTGAGGCTTCCACACTGCAGCCAGAAGCGGTTGGAATCCGTAAAAAAGAGAGCGTGTCGGCGTGGGCGAGTAACGCCTCCCACGGGCTCGGATGCGTCGAACATCCACCGGATCGTGGAGAAAAAAGAGGATGTGATGACGGGGGGAGGGGCTAATTACACACGATAGTTGTTTCTACGGTTACAACATCCCATCAGGCCGAGATCGACTGCTCGTTGCATATAAGTGTAGTCTCGCCCGTCCAGGTGGTTCAGAGGAGAAGACGCTCAACACTGAGCTCCATGCGATGATGTTTCTGGTGTTTATCCTCCAGAAAATTATCCTTTTTGTTTTTAAGTTTAATTGAAATCTCTGCAGCTTGTTCATTTATTTATTTTTTCAAATATTATCGACACTTAAAGTCTTTATAGTAAACGGCCGCGAGGCGACAGGAAACGAGAGGAGAGAGAGGAGCAGCAGAGGTCACCGGCCGCTCGAATCATGTTTGACCTCTTTGACCTAAAAACACTGGGCCCCCAATTTGGTTGATTATTGACCTTAAAAAAAACAATTTAATAATTAGTAATCCCAACTTTTTTTGAAATGTAAAGTTGTAATGTAGATAATTGTTCAAGTAATTGATCGATCAATAAACAAAAGCAGACGTTAGCTTGTTTTAACTGAAAAGCATTCATAGTTTTTGTTTTTTGTGTTATTCATTATATTTTATTTTCTGTGGATTATGGGCTGGTTGAAGGATCCCGCTGGAGATGTCGCTCTGAGCTCTGGGCTGTTTTTTGCTTTTTCCAGTATTTTCTGACATTTGATGAAGACAACAATACGTTGTCGCCATAGCATCACAATAATGTCCGCTGGCACTCTGCACGCACACAAAGAGGATCCGTTCAGAGATGTGTGTGTTTGTATCTGCTGCTGTTCAGTCTTTTGATGAGCTGTCAGAAGGACAATATTTGACAATGAATTCAGTGATTAATTATGTAAACGTGAGCTGGAAGACGGCTAACGCTGTGGCTAATGCAGGCGGAGGGGAAGAGACACACACACACACACACATATACACCCACACACATCCATATATACCCACACATTCACACACGCACACACGCACACACATCCACACACCCACATACACATCCACACACACCCATATACACCCACACATCCATATATACCCATACATCCACACACACACATATACACCCACACATCTGTACACACACATCCATATATACCCACACATTCACACACGCACACACATCCACACACCCACATACACATCCACACACACCCATATACACCCACACATCCATATATACCCATACATCCACACACACATGTACACCCATACATCCATATATACCCATACATCCACACACACACACACACACATATACACCCACACATCCACACATACATTAATATATACCCACACATCCACACACACACACACACACACCCATGTCTGAAATATTTGAATGCAAACCCCAAGTTGTTTCCCAACAAAGGGTGCGGTGCAGAGGGGCTTCCTGTAAACTAAGTTTAGAGGTGGCCACTGTATTCACCACAGCAGACCTGACAGATATCCGGATGCATTGTGCTAAAATATCCAGGCGGATGCTGCTATTAATAAGCAGCCGGCCTTTGCTTACGTCATTAGACTCTGATGAACCCGGAAAAATAATACAACATAAAAAAACGAATCCCGCGGTGCTTTTTAATCAAAGCATTGACACAACTGGAGAGTTGGTCTGCTGAACTATTGTCTTGGAACCAACAGTTTGCTCACGCGTCGCTGGGCAGTGAGGGGCCGGCTCCGTGGGATTAGGCCCCCGAGTGCTGGTGACAAACGGGAAACTAAAAGGCCAACAACATATGGAGCAGGGGTTTATGGGATTACCCAATTAACAAGGTGACTCAGAGAGCCGCTAATCGGAGAAATGTTCCGACACAGCGTGGACCCAGACTGTGACGCGTGGAGAGGATCGCATCTTTGGAGCACCCAAGACCCAATTAAAGACGCACCCCTCGTGTGTGTGTGTGTGTGTGTGTGTGTGTGTGTGTGTGTGTGTGTGTGTGTGTGTGTGGACCCACTCCGGGTGTTGGGGACAAACACTCACTCAAGCAAAATGTGGTGTGCAAACTGGCCACTGAGCACGTGATGCTGTCAGAAAAGGGGTTGGGGGTGGGTGGGTGGGTGTGTGTGTGTGTGTGTGTGTGTGTGGGGGGGGTCATTAATTGTAATTATCTTGACGGAAAGAGCACCGCAGGCAGAAAACGGCACCTTCCGGAGCGCTGTCAACTCTGCGCGCAAATCAAAACGCGCGCGCGTGCCATGGATGGATGGGCGTGACGCGCAAAAACGCTCCAAAATGCGCAAAGTGGACACCTTTTTTCTGACCCTAGACAGGGGAGACGAACCGGATGTGCTCGGTCAGAACGGGCGCTGTTGAGTCACAATCGTTCATGAGAACTATTTCTTCAGTTGTTTTTTTTTGGCGCAGTGTTAAAAGCGACCGGTGTGCAGATAGACACCAATCAGTCCCATCCGGGATAAAGCTCTCCGTGAACCCTACGTGCGCGAGAGATAATGCTCTGTAGTAACAGTTAATCACAAGTTAATGCAGTCGGTCCAATTAAATGTTTCCAAAAGTGACGTTTCTCAAACCGAGTCCAGCCGCCGCTCAGAGGCGCTTACCTTGCGGGAAGGCGTTGGGTTGCACCACGCAGAGGAACGCGTGCACCATGTGGAACAGGATCCCGATCGGTCCCGGTTCGTAGTGGGCCAGAGTCTCGTAAACTCCCGCAGGCACGTAACCGAAATCCAACTTTCCCGGGGGTGGGAGTCTCCGCGTCCCCGGCTCCTGCTGGAGTTCGCCGGACGCCAGGAGCACCCACAGCAGCAGCGGGACCCCGGTCTTCCACATCGCGTTCTGGAAGGACACCTTCCGGACGTCAGAACCGGGGTTAGAAAGCCAAAGAGGTTGGGTTGTTATCGAAGAGGAAGGGGGAGGGAGAGGGGCGCGAGAGTAAAAAGTGTCCAGATGGATGGACCGCCGCTTTTTAAGTCCCGCTGCCGGCGGAGGGACTCAGTCTGAGCATCGTTCCCCGCGGCCTGAGGCTTCCAGACGGACGCAAACCGGGTGATCTCCTCCGCCCGTCTCCGCTCGTCGATGCGTTTCGGTCCCACCGAGATGAGCGCGCCTGTCGCTTCCACTCGGGCATCTGAACGCACGGAGCTGCGCTGCGTCACGGGAGCGCGCGGGAGGGAGGGAGGGAGGGAGGGAGGGAGCGGGTGCGCCCCTCCGTAGCGTCTGTACGGGGAGGACAGGTCCAGAGAGAAGCGCTCCTCCTGCCGGAAAGAGGAGGGTGGAGTTCAGCAAACAATGTTGTATGAAGGGAAACGGGCAGCAACTTCTGTTCTATCTAACTCTGTATTATCGGGCTATTATCGGGCTGCTCTGCTGGGTCTCTCAGGTCTCTACAGTTGATACAGAATGCTGCAGCCCGTGTGCTAGCGAGAGCTAAGAGGAGAGATCACATTACTCCTGTATTGGTTGATCTCCACTGGCTTCCTGTAAGACAGAGAATTGCATTTAAAGTCCTTCTTCTTACATATAAAGCCTTAATTGGTAATGCACCATCATATCTTAGGGAGCTTATAGCACCATATTGTCCCACCAGAGAGCTGCGCTCAATGAATGCGGGGCTACTTGTGGTTCCTAGAGTCTTAAAAAGTAGGATGGGGGCCAGAGCCTTCAGTTATCAAGCTCCCTTTCTGTGGAACCAGCTTCCGCTTTCGGTTCGGGGAGCAGACACAGTCAACTCATTTAAGAGAAGACTTAAGACTTTTCTCTTTGACAGTACGTATGGTTAGGGCTGGCTCAGCGGACCTAGGGTCCAGCACCTAGATATGCTGCCATAGGCTTAGACTGCTGGGGAACATTTTAGGATACAATGAGCTCCTCTCTCCTGGCCTCTCTCTCTCCTCCTCTTCCCTTCCTCAGGTGCTCCTGGGGTGCTCCTATGGACTTGTGTTTCCGGGGAGCGCCTTGGGGAAACACCGAGGGATTTATATCTTCTTCTCGCTCTCATTTTTCTCCTCTCTATACTTCTAGATAAATTAATGAATGTCTCTTTAATGCTCATTACTAACTCTACTTCCTCTCGGGAGCCTCTGTGCTTCCTCTCCTCAAGCGTCCATGGATCGTGGCTGTCTGAAGCCGGTCCTGTTCCCTTCCATGGCGGCCCTGCTGATGCCCTTCATCTTTACCTCCGTCTGCTGTCATGGATCACAGTCATCTGGGTCGTGGCCATGCCTACTACTCATGAATAATTTCTGTGACATCCATTGAATGTGCTGTAACTCTGTTATGCTGATTCTGTACACATGACATCTATTGCTTCTGTCCATCCGGGGGGAGGGATCCTCCTCTGTTGCTCTCCCTCAGGTTTCTTCCCCTTGTTTTCTAGAGGGAGTTTTTCCTGATCCGATGTGAGGTTCCGGGACAGGGATGTCGTATGTGTACAGATTGTGAAGCCCTTAGAGGCAAATTTGTATTTGTGATTTTGGGCTATACAAAATAAACTGAATTGAATTGAATTGAACTTCCTGTACTCATTAAAGCTGTTGGTTCAATGTGCTTTAATGTTGAAAGAAGTATTCACATCCAGTACTTCGATCACAATACCACCCTGTACAAATGTAATGGCTCCATGCATCATTTCCCCAGAATAAAAAGCATGAAAGTATTAGATTATAAAAGTAACACATGTAAATACCCACTATGGAGAAAGAACGCCCCTTTAGTGTTGTATTACCTAATATTATGCATTATTACATAATATGTATTAGTATCACAGATGCATCAACATGTGAGCAGCATCTTCAAAGTGGAGAGCTTATTTTATTATATTTTATCAAATGTATAGTATTGTATACGCTGGTATGTAAAACATAAATGTGTCAGATTAGTACAAAGTAGCATAAAACGTAGAAAAACTACCTTTGAAATGGTACCTGAGTGAGTTCATACTTAGTTACTTTCCACCAATATTTGTACTTGACGCGAGTATCTCCATATAATACTTGTACTTCACATCTCAGAGGAAAATAATGTACTTTATACTCTAGTTACTTTGTTAAACTACTCACTTCCTCTCCTTCACCTTCTGAAACCCAGGTGCAACAGGTGCTCTCTTTCTTCTCGACCTTTGACCTCCACCCTGTTTCCAGCCAGAGGGCGGACAGAGGATACCTGAGGAGCGGCCCGGAGCAGCTGATTGGTGGAGCAGCGATCAGGTGGGCTCTTTGCACAGTAGCATCCTTGTCCTCTCCGCTGGAGCCCACGGGGCCCCGGGCTCCTGGACACAAGGGGGCCTCCTGTTGGGAGACCCTTTGATCAGTGATGGTGAGGAGCACCTTTCTTCACTGATCACACACACACTCATTAGACCTGCAGGAGGGGGGAGGGGCTTTGAGCTGGACAGACCCTTAATTCATACCCTGCAGGAGGAAACAATGCATTTAAAACAAGGTTGAGGGGAACAAAACAAGTAAATACATTACACGATTTCTCTAACTTTTGTTGTAGTTTGGGTAACATTGTGTTAACAAAACTGATATGTAGCAAGTAATTGTGTGTAGTTATGACATGCTCTTGTTTTCCAATACTGAACCCCAAAGAAACCCAGTATTTACAAAAAAAAAAAAAATACATCAACCTTTTAGAGGAAAGGAGAAACGAATGCCACCATTTGTTTCCCATTGTCTTGTTTTCTTCCTCTGTACCGACATTTAAGTAGCTGTAGGAAGCAGGAAGTATCTTATTTGCAGCTAATAGTCGTCTGATTTATTTATTTCCCCTCTTTCTAAGTCCTATGTACATTTTTTTTTTTTTTAAATATCTTTTTGAAGTGAGCTCTGTCTCAGCTCTGTGTCGGATTTTATCCTCAAAGTCGTTCTGGACTCTCTCCAACAACTACTACTGCTACTACTACTACTACTACTTATACTACTAATACTACTGCTGCTGCCGTCCTCGTCATGTCTTGAGACAACTTCCCGTTAGCCGTGAGCTGAAGCTCGTCTGTCCTCAGCACTTCTAAGAAGATTATCCCTCTAAGAACGTTTGCTGCAGATTTACTGCCTGACCTAAAACCTGCAGCGTGCACGGACAGGCCTCAACAGAAGAGATGCTGGGCCTCAACAGAAGAGATGCTGGGCCTCAACAGAAGAGAGGCTGGGCCTCAACAGAAGAGAGGCTGGGCCTCAACAGAAGAGAGGCTGGGCCTCAACAGAAGAGAGGCTGGGCCTCAACAGAAGTGAGGCTGGGCCTCAACAGAAGTGAGGCTGGGCCTCAACAGAAGAGAGGCTGGGCCTCAACAGAAGTGAGGCTGGGCCTCAACAGAAGAGAGGCTGGGCCTCAACAGAAGAGAGGCTGGGCCTCAACAGAAGAGAGGCTGGGCCTCAACAGAAGAGAGGGTGGGCCTCAACAGAAGTGAGGTCATCGATGGTGCAAACCTTGATTTACGGGCAGTAATACTCAAAATAAAAAAAATCAGGAAGCGGGCCGGAAAGGCCGGACGTCTCGAGGCTCAAAACAAACCCAGAATCCAAACAGATCCGCAAGAAACAAGACGAGAGAGACAAACCTCCTCTAATGTTTGAGCTGCTTATTGCGACAATAAAACACATGTTTTAAAAAACAAACTTTTATTATTCCAAAAGGGGGCATTTTTTTCACACAGCATCGAGGTAGGAATTAAATAAGGAACCAAACTGAAGCAGAGCAGGCAGTGTGCCGGAGCGTCGCAGCTCCGCTTGCATAAGAACACTTCTGCCCCGCCCCCTTTAACCCGGCCCGGTCCGGTCCGGTTCTGGTCCGCTGCAGACCGGAACCGGGACCACGACCAGACCGAGCTCAAGGCCGGTGGAGACGAGACCAAAAACCACACGGAGGACTGAGGAGAGTCAGATGTCACATGACAACTGGCAGCTCCCAAAAAAATAAAAAAAATAGAACAATCTTCCTTATTACAACCATAATGGACTTTATAAACAACTTAGGATGTGTTTACATCATGTAGAAATCTTTGTTCTACTCCAGGTTAAATATATATATATATATATATATATATATATAATAATAATAATAATCATAATATATATAATATAATAATATATGAGGCTCCGCTTCTTTCAAAGCAACGTTCAGTGTCATATGTGCGATTGTGCGATTAACACAGCAGAGAATAAACAAATCAGGAGGGAAGGGAATTTAACGCAGATTATTTATAATTTCTTTTTTTATGAGGATTGTCTATTTAATTCTGCAAGAACTACTCAGATCACTGCACTAAACTGTTGCTGTAAAATAACTACAATGAATAATATTTATTGATTTTAACTACTTTGGATCAGATAAAAAAAAAGTAATCTGAGTTAAAAAACAAATGAAATATTTAGCTGCTGGACGTTGAACTGTAAAACCGATATGTTGAGAATAATATTAGCTTTTGCACTCGATTACGTACAAATTGTATTTGTAGATTTTTATTTTTATTGCAATAAAATAAATGTTTGTCAAGGTCAGTCCACATAATGTAAAACACACATGCAAAAAAAAAAAAGGCATTTTGTTTTTGGAAGTATTCCTTCTATTCTCTAGGATGTAAACATTTGAACTTCACTCGAGACTCGAATGAGGAACGTGACCCGTTAAGACAACACGGTCCATCAGTGCAAACATTCTTCTGACCGACAGAAATTAAAAATTAAAAAACACTTCTCTAATATTAGGATGCGTGACCTTAACCCTTAAGGGTCAAAGTGAGAAACCTTTTCTCTGAATCAGATGATTTCACACAAGGATTTGTTATTGTGTGTGTGTGAAGCATTTTAAATTTGTTTTTCCAAAAGCAATAAGTATTTTTTTTTCTTTGTTCCTGGTTTTTAAAGGAATCTCTAAAAACACGTCTGGCAGAAGCAGATTTAGTGTCGGCACTCGGCAGCGATTCACCGGCAGCTTCTGTTAATGTTGTGCACTGACTGGTTCCTTTAATGAGCGGTCCTCTAGTCGCTGAAGGCAGCGCGTGTGTGTGTGTGTGTGTGTGTGTGTGTGTGTGTGTGTGTGTGTGTCAAATGACTTTATCTGCTGGCGGTGTAAACAAAAGACTCTAATTAAAAGTCATGTCTGGAACTCAAGCGATGATGTTGGAAAGCACGGGTGACAGACACCCTTAAAAACAAACCATTTTTCTGTTGGTGACATCACGTCCTCAGTGGTGGGTGCAGGTGTGTGACCAGTGTCATAAAAAATAATACTGAAATTAAAACGGAAAAAAAAATAATATTCTTTTGTATTTTCTATTTTAATTTGAGTACCTGAAGACAAGTCCGGCTATAAACATAATTTTTGGAAAAGCATAATTATTTTATGTTTTTTTCAGCTTCCCTGACTTGTCACCCACCACATGTGTCTTACACCCTTCAGAGGTCACGACCTTCAGGTCAGGAACCATTGAAGGAACCTTTTTAAACACCTTTCCAATTCCAGATCGACTATTTCTCAGTTGAATTGTTTAAGTGTCGGATTAAAAAAAGGATGACAGCAGATATTTTATAAAATTAACCCTAACATTATTTTTTAAATCAGGTGGAACAGGAAACACGAGGCAATGAAAAGATGAGGAAGTCAGGAAGTTTGATTTCTGGCTGTCGAGCTCACTGGGAAGTTTCTCTCTTTCTGGTCCCAGTGACGCTCAGACAGGAAGTGCTGTGCGCCCTCGCATACGCTGTTTCTCACACACACACACACACACACACACACACACACACACACACACACACACACACACACACACACACACACACACACACACACACACACACAGAGTTCATCCGGAGCTTCCACAGTCTTTCTCTGCTGAAGTTTTTTTTCTTTTGTGCCGAGCTTCCCGACTTCCGGCCTCCACGCCAGCGGGATCGTCCGCCGTAAGTTCACCATAACTTCCCGTATTGTCTTAAATAAATACGTCCTGCTGCCGTTGGCCGGGGAAGCCGGCCTGGAGAGCCCCTCTGCTCTCCGTCGTTCCTGAGTGGTCGGTCGCCGCCGCCGGTCAGTCGATGCGGTTCCCGCAGATGGTGAAGCGGTCGATCTCCAGCAGGTCTTTGTTGGGAGTCCTGTGCTTCAGTTCGGAGGCTCCCTGAGGCTCCGCCTCCTCCTCCTGGGCGGGTGATGGAGCGGGTTGTTCAGGGGATGGAGTCGAGGGACGGCTGGCTGGAGAGGGAGAAGGAGAGGGAGCGGCGGGCGGGGGAGGAAACGAGTCGGTCCGGGGAGTCGGCTGGGTGGTCACTGAGGAGGAGGAGGAGGAGGAAGAGGAGGGTGGTGGTGGTGGTGGGCTGAAGGCCGTGACGGGGTTCTGCTCCATCCTGGATTCATCTGGAAAGAATAGTCGGTAAATATTTAATTCAATGACGAAAAAAAAAGAAGAAAAACATATACTATGATTTTCTTATTCAATTTCATGACATTTTTTTTGACATACTATATAATATGACTTTAAATAAAATGAATGACATACTATAATGGGAATTTTTTCAACATACAATGACTTATTTTGACATCTTATAGTATATTTTAAAAAACATATAAATATGACATACTATAATGTGAATTTCTTCAACATACATACTATAGTATGGCTTTTATTCAATTTAATATGACATACTATGACTTTAAATATATTTCATGACAAATTATAATGTGAATTTTCTCAACATACTATGACCTTTTTTTGACATATAGTATGTTTAAAAAAATATATAAATATGACATACTATAATGTGAATTTTTTCAACATACATACGTATGGCTTTCTAAAAATAAATGAATGTTAATACTATAATACAACTCTTCTTTCGACGTAGTATACTATGACTATCAATTTAATGTCATACTCTAGTACGGCTTTTTCTGACATACATACAAAAGAGCATATTTCCAAATGTCGAGCTCTTCCTTCAACATATGTAAATGATGATTTTACTTAAAAGCAATATATCAAACATCAAACAAAGCAAAGGGGAGGACAGGACGTGGATGTGAGCCACGCAGATGCCGAAAACAAGAGATGGAGGCTTCTGCAGAACAAAATAAGAAGTGAAAAGGGCGAAAAAGAAGAGATGTCTCTGTAATGAAAACAGAGAAAATAGACGAACACCCGACCAGCTGACTGCTCCGTTTCAAAGCAGGATAATGAAACACGGCCGGGGAACAAAGCGGACGTGGAACTTGAAGAAGCCCGGTCGCTTCTCTTCAGGATTCCTCGTGATCGCATTAAGAGAAAACACTGCGACGCCTTTTCAACTGCGAGCACAAAGCGAGAACTAAACAGAATAATTCATCACGTTACGGAGACTCCAGCGAAGGCGGCTCTGGATATCGAAAAGGCCGTCCTCGGGGACGACCAGCCAACAAAACCTCCCGTTCCCACTGCAGACAGTTAAACAGAAGCTTTGCAGAGCAGCAACGCTGCAGCCCGCTGAACATACAGAGAGGTTGAGGTTTTATACGCGAAAAGGCCAACCTGAATAATTCACTACGATTAATTTGGCTTCTGACGCGGCTCGGTCGAGAGACATTGCAGACGACATGTTGGACAATTATTACATGATAATTATCAAAACCAGTACAGGTGCTTAGTAAGAAGCAGCGTCCCTGTTCCCTGTTCCCACAGCATCGTTCCTCTTTTGCGCCACCGTTTTCTACGCAGAGTTTTCAGTATCTCTCAGCTCGTCGTTTTCACATCTGCAACTTTAACTGTTTTTGGGTTTGGTCGCCGCTCAAAGCCCCGATAAACCAACTGCAGTAAACCCGTCGAGCACGAAGCCACGGACAGAGGAGACAAGTGAGCGACTAGCTGGTGAACGTAGGAAGCATCCTGCAGCAAATGAGCCAGAAGACTTACTGCTGGAAGTGCAGATTGGTAACCGTTCATATCAATAGCTCGTGACCAAGTGGCAAAAATAAATCAATTAAGGCAAGCTTGGCAATTATGATTCAAGAGGACTTTATTTGTACCTAGAGGAATTGGACTCGGACATAAAGGCTGCTACATGTTGTTGTTTTTTTCTTAATTACAGCCTTTTCTGTCTGGCTTGTTTCATTTACACGTGTAAATAAACCGGTTGGCGTCCCTAAGGGTGCACATTACAAACAAAAGATGTAAAGGAAAATGTTATTCGAGTCACATACTGCAGGAAGGAGCCGTCCTCCACGTCCTCTCTGGGAGACACGCAAGCTTTAATAAAAGCTAACCACCATATGGGGCTTGATGTGAAACCGCTCATTACCCATCTCTGCCCCCTGGACAAAAACATGCAGTATAGGCAGATGGCGCATCTAATGTTACGTGAATCCAGATCATCGTAAAAGAAGACGACATGGAGACCAACAGAATTGTGCAGTGAATCCAGTGGAGCAGCAGGTGAAGCTGGGGGGGGCGGAGCCAAGTAGCTTCATGTCGGTGCAGCGAGTAGCAGGTCTGCGAGGTAGCTGGTTCGAATCCCAGCAGCCAAATGTGTGGGAAGCAGAAGGAGACTCTCTCTCTCTTTCTCTGTATACTGTATAAATATATATATATAAATAAATAAATAAATATACGCCTTAAGCCCTGTAGCTGCGGCTGCTTTTGTGAGAAGCCACATTCATTGGAGACACTAGTGCTGGTGGCAGCTTTGATGTTTCACATGACATGATGCACCGTCAGGATCTTTGTCATTTTAAAGCTGCCGGCTCTGAGCCGCCGGCGGGTCTGAGGCACACGGGAGAAAAGATCTGCGGGGATTTGGTGGCGGATGACAGCGAGATACTGCCACCTCCGAAATGTGTGTGTGTGTGTGTGTCAAGATATCTGCGTGAATGTTAATGAGGAGATTCATATGTAAATATCTGGATGTTGGAATTCGTTTTTTGTTTTATTTGTTGACGTCCGTCACATTGAACTAAACACCACTGCGTCTAAACTTTTACTTTCGTTATTGATGGAAATGTGTATAATTTTCTTGATAATCATTTGGTCTTTGAAATGCGAGAAAATGGTAAAAAAAAAATAAGATCAATTTCTTAAAGCCTAAAATGTGACATGTTTTCTTGACCAAGAGTCCAAAATCCATTTATAGACAGAGAAGAGCTGCAAATCCTCACAACTGAGGATTTTCTTGCATTTGCATTTTTCGCATTTGTGCCGAAGAAATTATCAACGTAGTCGCTGATTAACTCTCGCTGTCAATTACATAATTGATTGATCTGGATCTTCTATCATAGAAGGGCTCGATCTTCCACAATGTGCCACTATAGAGAAACTACTTTCCTTACAAAGAAGTGATTTATCTTGCATTTCAATTTTGACGGTGCAATATATTTTAGTCCAGACAAATTAAACTCATTGATTTGATCACATCACCATAATCAAATGTCCCAAAACTGATCAAGAAGATACTTTTTTTTTGGACTAATCGATTAGTAAAAAAAAGTCTAATATGTTTATGAATGGAATATGGACAAAACAATATGAACATGTTAATAATAATGTGCATATTAGCTATTTTCTGACATTATAGACACAAATGTGGCAGATCAATAATACAAATGTTCTTTAGTTGCAGCCACACACACACGACTTAATGACCATTAAAAACACAAGAGTAGCTTTGATTAGTCTCTGGACACAACATTACATTTGTTTTTTAAAAGCCTAAATATGTGCATATGAACATAATTCCTCACAGTGCCTTGTTTTCTCTTTGTATTTGTCTTTAAAGATCATTGGAAGACGATATTTTAATATTTTGACGCTGTACGTCAGGCGAGACAGTGAAAGATCAGCGATGCAGTCGGTGGCAAAGAGCAGCATCCGCGTTATTAATGAGAAAAATTAAATCCCAGGACGCCTCATTTACTAGACGTCTATTCCTGAGAAGCACCAGGATGCTCTCACATGGATTTTCATGTCTCCAAAATAAGATGCAACTTCTCAAATCTGTAAAATCTCTCAAGTCGATGTTCTTTGATCAAAAGCTTTTGTGTAATTCAAAATAAATCCACTTGATATATTTTCTGCCATAAAGCAGCTGCAAGAACTGAAATACTTTTTTTTTTAGCACGTATACGCTGCAGTTCCTGCATTTAGATCCAAAATCAAAGAGTCGTGCTCACGCTGCATAATGACCTCCACCGAGGGATCCTAAAGGCTCTCTGAATCTTTCATGCTGAAGATATGAGTGCACAATAAAATCTCGATGTCTAATGTGCCAGCATTTCTTTTTGGGATATTGGTTAAAACATTTGTGGATTTGTGGCTAGACATGGAAGGGAATTTATTTAATTAGGTCATTATTTAGTTTATTGTCATGTAAAAAGGCTTTTTCATCAGACTACTGATGAGAACAAATACATTTTATATATTTATATACATAAACGTACATATTTCTGGAGTTATTCTGGTTTTCCTTCGATTGCAGGAAATAATTAGTGAGAGATGTTTGAATAAGTATGTAAACTGGTTGGGAACACTCCCCCCTTTAACTGGGTCAACCAGAGTTCCTCTTTTCCAATAAACCTCCAATTATGAGCATACTGAACCTGCAATAACTCATTTTCTGGGCCATCCACAGAATGTAAGTTTAATATTCGCTCTCTTTTAGCTCCGTTTTTGGTCTCCACCAGCGAAAAATGGCACTTTAGCTCCGCTCCGTTCTGTCAGCTGTGTGGAGACAATGTAAAATTAGCTTTTCTTTCTTCAAATTTGTGATGTCATCAAGTCTGGATCAGCTCCATAGATTGTACATTGGGAAAATATATATTATTGATGACACTGGGATGTTCCGAGTACACGGAAATGTTCTACGTCTTAGAAATAAGCTTGTTTTGGGTATAAAGAAAGAAGCAAAAAAAAAAGTTTGAGATTTACTCCTCTGGATTATTGCTCATATTCACACATATTGATTTAACTTTCCTCGGCCATGGAAATAAGATACGTGAATTCTGTATTTAGGCGACGTTCCCCTTTAAGAGTTATTTAATTTAAAGGTACGTTTTCTAGACTATCATCAATGTGTGGTTTACCTGAAGGGGTGGGGCATCTGGGCTGCTCCGCCCTGTTGGGGGTTTTCCCGGACGAGGACGGAGCGGCGGCGGGCGTCTCGAACAGTTTGTCCTCCATGTTGGCTCTCTTCACGTAGACGCACGACTTCCCCAGCAGCACAATGCTGTTCAACACTTTAAGGGTCACCAGCCTACGGATGGAGACGGCGGCGGATTAGAGATGCATTTCCGACTGGAAGAAGTATTTATTACATCAAACACACGTAAAAAAACTCCATTTCTTAAAAAAAAAACATGGCAAAGCATTTCCAGCTCTGATGTACCATCATTTCTATTGGTGAAATAAAAATAACCACATATAAGATGTCACATCGTCTTCTATTGCTTCTGACATCTAATATATTAAACTCATATTGAAGCAATTTGAGCTTTTTTTTTGCCAGTTTGGTTGAAGGATTCAGCAGATTATCAAAAAAATGTTGGTATATGTAATGCAAATAAATCTAAAAATGAGGATAAGCCTGTTCCATCTTTCTTGCTGTTATTAAAGCCGGGATATAGCTGAGCTATGACAGCTATAATGAATCTTTTGCCGTGACATAAGAGGGACGGACACATTTGGGTCTGTGGACCACGCTCGCCGTGACGGGGCGATTCGGACCGAGCGTCTTTGCCAAGGCACGACGGTCTGTTCGAGCCAGAGCTATTTTTAGACCAGGGGGTGGGGGGGAAGGCCAGCGATGGCACTGGAGATGACAACGTTGTGTTCCTCACCCCCCCCGAGGGAAACTCTTGGATGGTGCGAGCCCGATGGGATCCGGCAAACGAGAGCAAGCGGGGCGATCGGCAGCTCGGCACGGAGAGAACTGGGGCCACGGTGTTAATACTTATGTAACTCTGTGTGTGTGTGTGTCTCTGACTCTGTGTGTGTTTATTGCAGTGCCTGCATGTGTTAGTGTGACTCTGCAAGCATGTACTTGGCAGTCTGTGTGCACATTTAACACACGATAGTCAAAGAAAACATCTAAATATTTATGATTTATGACTAAAGGATTCAAGTGTTGGGATAAAAAAAAAAAAAAATGGAAGTTTGACCTCAATCTCAAATGGTTTAAGCCTGAACTTTAAAAAAAAAAAAAAAAAAAAGAATATCCTTTCACCAGAGCAATGTGCATGAATAAACTAAAACCATTTTCAGCCTTTAAATCTCCTCTTGAGCTAAAATGCAAAGTTCAGTGTAACAACAACGGGAATACAAGGCTTAAAAGCTCCCTTCAGGATCCACAAAAAAACAGTGACTTACCCAAGATAACAGAGGAACACACACGTGTACGAAAGGGCTCCCTGCACCTTCACCGAACTCATCACCACCCGGATAAGCTGTCAAAACAATACAAAAATGGACGATCAACAAAATAAAATGGCCCAAGTGGTGTCCAAGTGGTCTCCGAGAGCCGCCTCTCTTACCAGGACCGCCAGCGGCAGAGGGATGAAGCCCATCCTCCGGGCCACCGAGTCGCTGTAGTCGGTACAAGCCTGCGCGGTGACACGTTACGGGCATTGATTAGCTGCAGCGGCTCAGTGCCGGTCATGCAAAGTGCAAAGAGACGGCTCGCTTACGTTCTTCTGGCGACTGCTGACGAGGTCGAACGCCAAACTGGCTCTGTATTCGCTGTACACCTGGGAAGGAGACGGGGAAAAAATGGAGCCTGTGAGTCTTAATTGAGGGAATAGACAACATGGAATGCTGCTGT
>CM042216.1:27891442-27981442 GCA_023566465.1 Cottus gobio | reverse complement strand
AATGCATCATGGAGAAGCACAGCACCATGATCAGGCCCTTCAGCACGTCACACACCTGCGCTGGCTGCAGCAGCCGAGACCCGCTGACCACACACACACACACACAAACACACAACTTATGGCATCTGTATTGAATATGGAAACACATTTCACCGACCTTTCAGAGCATCCTCACGTACTTGAACACACACACACACACACACACACACACACACACACACACACACACACACACACACACGTGCATGCTGGTAGTGCAGTATATTCATATATGCAAGTAGTGTATTTGCACAACATGTGCACACAATAACTGGAGGGTCATTATATGACAATATAAACAATATAAAGTGTTTGTATGCAGATGTAATGGAGGCTCTGAACGATCTGCTACTCACAACATGCAGGAACACAGATGATAAATAAAACAACATAGAGGGGTAAATAATTCATTTCTGTTCAAAATGAGATATCCCACATAAAAGGGAAAGGCTACAACTGATAACACACAAAAAAACACAATATAAAATATTAAAGTTATTATCTGCTTTATATCAATCAATCAACTTTATTCCAGACACAGAGGTCCATATAGTCATCACAATACATATAAATATAAATATACCTAAAAAAATATAACACAAAAAAACACAAAACATTTAAGAATGGAGCCGATGAGGCATCATTAATAAAACATATATAAGCTTTGAGTCCAATGTTTCCAGAAGCAAGATGTGTACCTTGTGTCACTCTTAGAAACGTCAACTATGGACACAATGATCATATTCTTAGATCCTGTCAGTCTGCACATGAATCTATACATCAAATTTCTTAAAACAGCGTTAAAAGTGGGCACATTGTTAGACACAAACATTTCACTGGCACTACTCCACCTAGGAACTTTAAGCACAATTCTCAGTGCATCATTGTAAGCCACTTGTAGCTTTCTCATTTTCAACTTACTAACATTACACCACAGGTGGGCAGTGTACAGTGGAGTGCAATATGTTTTGAAGAGTGAGATTTTTACATCATATTTTTACATATATGAAACATTATCGCATTAATAACATTTATCTCCTCGATGTGATTTTGTTCTGTGCTTCTGGTCTTACAAAGATTCATTCTTTCTTGTTCTTATCTCCCAAACAGACAAAAAATGATATGTTTATCTCTTTATCTTTCTTTTTTACCAAAATTGAAGTTTTTTTTGTTTTTTCCCTTTCTCTTTATGGCTTTTATTGCATTTATACGAGCAGCTGCAGAATGCCAGTAAAGAGGATGACGAGCAGCGACATGGTGCATGCTCTCTACTGGGCGAGCCAGAGGTCACCCTGGGGTGCAGCATCTTGGACAGAAATGTTGAAAAGGGGTGTCGGGTGGACAAAATAAATGGAATAAAAAAAAAAAAAACACAGGCTAAGCTGTCACATACTGCAAGAACAGCAAAAAACATGTCTAATAATGGGGCAGTAACGTGTTCAGAACATGTGCAGCTTTCATAATTAGTTGCAGTGGATGACAGCGGCAGCTTGAGAGCATGTTAAGAGGAGGGCTGACAAATCCATAGGACCGCTATTTGGTATTTACTATGACAGGGATAAGAGAGGGAGAGAGAGAGAGAGAGAGAGCTTAACTCTAAGACGTCCTGCATATTTAACATGTCAGCTGTGGGACTTGGACACACGACCACAGCAAGAAGACGACGCTTCATCCACTCGCCACTTCAATATTTACACACATATGACGGTTAAATCACAATACAGCAGAAATACACAGCGTCTATAAACCACACAGACTTATACTTATATACTAATATACACTAAATCACTAAAGCACAAGACATGGGAGGACACCGATGAGCTACTCCAACAGCCATCATTACCTTAATTCACTTTAGTGGCTGTTGATTGGTCTACTCCTCCTCACCTTGTTACACTTCTTTTTTTAAACATGAGAGAGGAAAAGAAAATCGTGTTTGGGATGGAGGCAGAAGGGGCCTAGAGGGCGAGGAGCTATTTTAGGAGCCGACTCCGAGCAGAGAGAATAGAGTTTGGGAAAGATGTGGAGACGAGCTGAATAACTGAATGGATTTCCAGTTACACTGACGAGGTGAACTTACATAAAAGCTGTGCATGTGTATTGTTTTTCTCTTGTGTCTTCACATATGACAAAAGGATTCAGATTAAACCGCACAAACTGATATCAGGAGCGTCTGTGATATTTTATTTCTCTTGAGGCTACAGCTCCACCTAGTGGCCACATCTGTAGTTGTTCATGTAAAAAAAAGAATACATAAATCATCTATTTATGAAGTTTTTCTCCACTTGTTTTTGTCCAGTACTCAATGGACAATAGTTTACATTAAATTAATATATGTTTAGTACCAAGACAAAGTGTGCTGGGGCAGAAGAGTGAGGAAAGAGAGACGTTTTGTGAAATATATAAAATATATGATAAAACAGGATTGCTGCGAAACAACAACAAAAATAAAAGTAAAATCAGATATAAAAGATACTCGGGCACCATTAGTAGAGCTGCAACAAACAATTATTTATATACAGTAAGTCAATATATTTTTTTAATAAATAATAATAAATAATATTCCAAGAGCTTAAGCCTTTAGTTTGAAGACAAAAAGGTATTTAATTCATAAATCACATAAAAGCAGCAAACCCTCACATTTAAACGATGACTCCATCATCAGGAGTGTTGCGGGTTGATTTCCTGTCGATCTGCTAATGTAGTAACACACTACCAACATGACACACGCGTGTGCTGGTAAACAGCAGCTTTGTATTCAGCCGGTTAAAAAAGGTGCTGATGCATCTCATCCCGAACATGTGCGACAAACACAGCTCCCCGGGGGGGAAGAAGCTGCAGCCTGCAAAGCAGCCTTCACCATCTCTATTCCACGAGCACGTCTCCATGTGTGTGTGTGTGTGTGTGTCGTTCATCGTGCATTAGACTAATAGGCATGAAGACTCTGCCCCAGAAAGATTTTGAAACAAAACCTTGTTAGAGAAGCAAGCCTGCTACCTGCAGAGCAGCTGTGTGTGTGTGTGTGTGTGTGTGTGTGTGTGTGTGTGTGTGATCTATGCAGGGAAGGTGGACATGTCTTCCTCTTCCTTAACAACAACTGACTAGAAGACAAATGAGCCGCGACCTGCTCCAGTGGAGCTGTACCGTAAGCAGCCCTCCAGTTTCAAGCATGTACAGCTGTGTGGGGATGAGAATGAAACATGCACTCTCAGCAAACCTTTCCTGGAAGAGCTCGACAACAACCACAACATCAACAACAACAACAACCGTATGTGGAGCCAACATGGCCGCTCTGGACTCGGGGGGGGGGGGGGGGGGGGGGGGGGCTGTGTATCGACAGACACAATGGAGGTGAAGAGAGGCGGGGTGAATGGATGGAGGAGACCAGTTCAGGACAGCGATAACATTTATGAAGCCCGGACCGGCTTCAGGGAGCGTACCTGCTTCTTCTGCAGTACGGGCATGTGCGAGCCCTGCAGGGGGGGAGGGAGGGGGAGAATCAGACAGAGGGTGAGGCGAGTGGGAGGACAGGTAGTGTCCATCAGTGGGGGGCGAGGGGGGGCGTCTGAGTATGTTTACTGCACTGCTTTTTAGTGGTATTCAGATCTTATACTTCAGTTTTAACACATATTCTGCATCAAAACAAACCTACAAAAATAGACTTAAAGTACCAAAAGGAAAAGTAGTCAGACTTATTTCATATATATATATATATATATATATATATATATATATATATATATATATATATATATATATATATATATATATATACATACATACACACATATATATATATATATATATATGACTTTACATACAGCTGGGTGTCTTTACCTCTGATAATACATCATATTATATTATTATTATTATTATTACATTTCATTTAGCTGAGGCTTTTATCCAAAGCGACTTACATGATATACAGTAGACCGTAGACACAGCAACGGTGAGCAATGAGGGTTAAGTGTCTTGCTCAAGGACACAACGACATGGACTGGCTGAGGCGGGGTTTGAACCACCAACCCTCTGATTGAAAGACTGACTTGCTAACCACTGACCCACAGTTGCCCCCGCCTCATCATCATTTATAAGTTGATGTATATTTTGTATGAATAATCTAGATCTCCAATGTAATGAAAAGCTGTCAAATTAATGTGATCGAGGAAAAAGGACAAAATCTGCTTACAAAATGCAGAGAAGAAGAATTACATAAAACCTCAAAATTGTACTTGAGTACAGTTTTCTGGTAAATGTACTTCGTTACATTGCACCACTGCTGCTTTTCAATATTACATACTTTACATTAACTTATCTAGTCAGCAGAGGACGACTCGTTTCCCAGATCTTTTGTACAAACCCCAAACTTATCAGTCACATGACCCCGTGAGAGGTCCAGTAATTGGTCAAATCCAGAGCGCTGATGTGAAATACGTGAGTGACAGAAAAACCTTTGCCAGAATGTCTTTAAGGCTATTTCTGCTTCATGTTGAAGAGTAAACAGCTGCTAAACTATAGTATACGTTGTTCCTGTTTAGAGGGAAGTACACAAAGAAAAGTCATGAACTGGTGACATATTACTGCGGCGGATCGGCAGTGATATTCGTTTGTGGTTAAAAGTAGCAATCGATGGTTAAACATGACCATGTGGGACGTGAGGAATAACACAATTTGGCTAATATGTGTCTGTTTAAAATAAAGAAATCAAAAAAGGAAGACTGAAAATGTTTTGTTACTTTAATCCAAATCATGCAAATACACCAATGTATGCGTGTCCCTCCTTAAATACGTCTATCTACATTTAAATGTATATATGGATCTATGGTTCAGCTATGTTTATTTGTATATAGTAGGACTGCACAATTAATCATCATGAATGATACATATATTTTATTATTTACTCTCAAACTGACACAGCAGAGTTGAGCCACAAGGTGATATTTAAACCAGTTAAAAAAAAAGAAACTTTGCCGAATTTCAACTTAGCTCCAGGCGTTGCAACGTGGACGGATGCCCAAAACCGTAAAGACACAGAGCTGGTTGAACTACTTCGAAATTAGGTTGAAAATAATAGCAATAAAAGCTTTTCCCTACTTCCCAGCTGCAACTGGGACTCCTTTAATTAAAGTTGAATTTGCTTTAAAATTCTGTTTCAAGCTTATTCAGAAAGTTGAAAGCATTTTTCTTCAAATTTTTGAAAACCAAATGTATTATTTTGTGTCTTTTGCTATGCATGTATTTCTTGTCTTTCTTTGGGTCATGATTACGGGGGAGGAGAGAGTGTGTGTGTGTGTGTGTTCAGCCTCTGACCTGAAGCCACAGCATGGCAGGGTGAGGAGGCGGAGCACGGCCAGCAGCACCCTGAGGGGCAGCAGGGTGAAGACGTACAGGAAGGCGTCCACGCACAGGAAGAAGCCAAAGGTCATCAGCTGGAGAAGTCACACAGAAACAACGACCGTCAGCGTGAACGACACCGTTACAGCCTGCAGACGCATTCACTCATCACCTTTAAGTGGGAAAAGCATGCAAAAGAAAATCATCTTTCCATCAAAGAGAAAAAACTAATAAGCAGCACATGTGACACTGAAATTTAAAATATTCGGCTAAAAAGCAAAAGATGCAGCAGACACATACTGTACCTTCACAGCTCCCCACATACAAACAGTCATGGCCGTGTCATTTTAAAAAGAAGAAGTGACTTTAAACCCGCGGGTGTCTTCTCACTCCTTCTTCTAACTGGAGAGAAACATGGAGGCACTCGGGTGAGTTTTGGTAAAAAAAAAAAGCGTGAGCGAGAGTTAGACTCTCATCGGTGGCGTCTGGGAGTTGTCGGGTTTGTGCGCTCAACACAGCGGCGTCACAGAGGTCCACAATGTTTACACACATTCCTCACTCGCCCCCCCCCGAAAGGGGAAACCGAGCCGGCGAGAGCTCGGCTGCTCTGGGCTCACTTCTGCAGAGAGGTGCTACTGACCTCCAGAAATCAATGAACAAAGACTGTAACTTGTGTGGTTTTAAAGCATAATTATAGTTAATAACTTGGGTCAGTCTTCTTCATATTTGATTACTTTATAACCTGTGTTTTATTTTATTTTATGTATCATAACATATGTCACACATTAAAGAGATTTATCACACAGTTCAGATTAATCAACATTTTATGTTTAATACTGCTACCTGGTGGCTCAAGACAAGAGCAACACATAAAGATGTCAGTGAGCCACACGGAAAATTCAATGTTTTTTTTTATATCATATGTTTGACATAAAACTATCATTTGTACAAAATTGTAAAAAAAGAAAATAGGGTGTTTATGTGCTCTTGAGATTGAAATTAATGAACATTTTTACCACTGATAATAAAAATAACGACCATCAAATCGTTTAACTGTAAAAGCAAACTTAATCTAACCCACTGCTCGTAAAAAAAAAACGTACATTTTAAAGATTGATGATTAACAGAGAAAAGCAAACCGGCTCTATCTTCATTTGTGAAGCTTCAACCAACTCATCATCAATTAAGTGTTTTTTAGACAAAAACACTTAATTAAGCATTAGAGCAGAAAGTGAAGGAGGGCCATGAGGTTTAGGTGAGGCTGTAAACTGAATGACAGATGGAGATAAACGAAGAGACAGAGGGCAGACATTGTAAATATACTCGTATACTCATGAAGTACCTTCTCCAGCTCCTTGGGAATACGCATGCATGTGTACACTCGCTCTCTGCGCTCGGTGTACTTTGCCTCATTGTGCTCCAGGAAGTAGCCTCTGGTGAGCTCTGCGTTAATGAAGCGAGTCAACGACGGATCTGGAAACATCAGAGAGCCATTGTTACCACGACGCCATTGTTACCACGACGCCATTGTTACCACAGCATCATTGTTACCACGACGCCATTGTTACCACGACGCCATTGTTACCACGACGCCATTGTTAGCACAGCATCATTGTTACCACCACAGCGCCATTGTTACCACCACAGCGCCATTGTTACCACCACAGCGCCATTGTTACCACCACAGCGCCATTGTTACCACCACAGCGCCATTGTTACCACCACAGCGCCATGGTTACCACCACAGCGCCATGGTTACCACCACAGCGCCATGGTTACCACCACAGCGCCATGGTTACCACCACAGCGCCATGGTTACCACCACAGCGCCATTGTTACCACCACAGCGCCATTGTTACCACCACAGCGCCATTGTTACCACCACAGCGCCATTGTTACCACCACAACGCCATTGTTACCACGGCGCCATTGTTACCACGGCGCCATTGTTACCACAGCACCATTGTTACCACAGCATCATTGTTACCACAACACCATTGTTACCACAACGCCATTGTTACCACAGCATCATTGTTACCACAACGCCATTGTTACCACAGCGCCATTGTTACCACAGCACCATTGTTACCACGACGCCAGTGTTACCACAGCGCCATTGTTACCACGACGCCAGTGTTACCACAGCGCCATTGTTACCACAGCGCCATTGTTACCACAGCGCCATTGTTACCACAGCATCATTGTTACCACAGCATCATTGTTACCACAGCATCATTGTTACCACAGCATCATTGTTACCACAGCATCATTGTTACCACCACAGCGCCATTGTTACCACCACAGCGCCATTGTTACCACCACAGCGCCATTGTTACCACCACAGCGCCATTGTTACCACCACAGCGCCATTGTTACCACCACAGCGCCATTGTTACCACCACAGCGCCATTGTTACCACCACAGCGCCATTGTTACCACGACGCCATGGTTACCACGACGCCATGGTTACCACGACGCCATGGTTACCACGACGCCATTGTTACCACGACGCCATTGTTACCACAGCATCATTGTTACCACAGCATCATTGTTACCACCACAGCGCCATTGTTACCACCACAGCGCCATTGTTACCACCACAGCGCCATTGTTACCACCACAGCGCCATTGTTACCACCACAGCGCCATTGTTACCACCACAACGCCATTGTTACCACCACAACGCCATTGTTACCACGGCGCCATTGTTACCACAGCACCATTGTTACCACAACGCCATTGTTACCACAGCATCATTGTTACCACAACGCCATTGTTACCACAGCGCCATTGTTACCACAGCACCATTGTTACCACGACGCCAGTGTTACCACAGCGCCATTGTTACCACGACGCAAGTGTTACCACAGCGCCATTGTTACCACAGCGCCATTGTTACCACAGCGCCATTGTTACCACAGCGCCATTGTTACCACAACGCCATTGTTACCACAGCGCCATTGTTACCACAGCATCATTGTTACCACAACGCCATTGTTACCACAGCGCCATTGTTACCACAGCGCCATTGTTACCACAACGCCATTGTTACCACAACGCCATTGTTACCACAGCGCCATTGCCTGCAACAATCACAACCAGAGGCATCGGCACAGTGACAGTGGCAACGTTTCCAGTGTCACACTTTCACAAAATGAAAGAGAAGGAAACTTCTCTGGACGGTGGGAAAAACTGGAGGTTTAACAACATTCTCGGCTCACTTGTTTTGATTCAATGTGCCGTGAATACAGCTTTATAATGGCTGAACATGCAAAGTAAACCTCTCTGTGATATACAGTTCAGCATGACTCTGAGAGAAAGTGAGTGCAGTGACGGTGACTTTAATCACTTGCCTTGTAAAGTACTGCATATTTTCAGAAAGAGTGGCATTTCACATGTTCAGAACAATTCAAACTGGAAAAGTGACTTAATTAATGCATTATACACTCTTAAAATGTGATGGATCTTGTTATAAACTAGTTTCATAAATGCAAAAACATTAAATAAAGTAAAAAAGGAACTTTTTTTCATAGCAAACAGGCTGTTGTATTCAGTCTGGTTTCACCCTAAATGCCCCCCCCCCCCCATTTGCATCTTATCTCAGCTACAGTGTCTAGTACGTGTACTTTATACTGTGCACTATTTATTCAGCCGTGTTTACCGAACATCAGATGTGCCCTTTAATTGATTAGATAACTTCATGTGCCGGGTCAAATGAGGATCCATGTCATCGGGTGTTACACCAAAAGCTGCGACTCATTGAGGACTTTTCAGGTATAGATCACCATTGCAAACTCTATTTATCATACTGTATTAATATGTATTTATCTATGAGCACATTTTATTAACTTTAAAAGTAAGCAAGAAGAACATATGAGGTCATGGGATAGATTTAGTTGAACTTGAATCTGACAGGTGGGGTGTCACTACAGTAGATCTTCAATGAATGATTATTTTCACTATCTGCCAATCACTTTCTGGATTCATTGATTAACCAACTTGTCCATAAAATGAGAGCACATAAAGGGACACATTCCTGTTATAATATAGGTGGCTTAAGTCATGCAGTCCAAAACAGAAGATATTTAGTTCACCATCATATGCATCACTTAATTAAATAATCACTTATAATCCTCACATTGGAGAATCAAGCGCATGTAAAAATAACTGCAACACTTATACAATTATAATTAAAAAAAATAAGGTGTCGTTTAAACTATGTCTATAAACTGAAGCAATAATCAAATAACTGTTCCAGATTGAATTTAACCCAATTGAACTATCAAATATGGCAACCCTCTGTGCATTTCTGGATCAACACGTTTGCAGAGGCACAGGTCACACAATCCGATGGGGGACATAATTTGGTGTAACACCTATGAAGCATAATTCGTGGAAACCTTGTAATGAAAACTGTGGTTTAAATAATATTTTACCAAACTAAACTTAACTGAACTTAACGCAGCCATGCAAACTATTTATCACCACAGTAGCTAAACAGTGTTAGAGCTCCAGAAGTAGTTTTAAAGAATGACGTTATCGTGTCTGTTGCACGGTTGTTGTTGTGAGCACGAGACAGAAAGAAAGCACGAGAAAAACAAACTAAAACTCGTTGACAGCTCTCGACAGTTTTAACTCACGCTTTTCATAACGTATTAAAACAAGACGGTCGTCGGTAATATGACATTCACGCAGCCACTACAGCTGTAAAGCAGTCGGCGAGATAAAACAACTAAGGTGCACGAGCTGTAACGTCAGCAGCGTCAGAAACGAGGGTTGCCTACCTGCTGGTTGCTCCCGTTGCTCCCTCCTGACAGCGCTAATATCGTAAAAACTCAACGTTTCCGGTAGTTCCGGGGTCAGACCGATTTTACCGGACTTGTGCAAATCTTCCCACGCTCGTTTCTGTCTTTTCTTTAGCTCAATTTCAGCCTCTTTCTCCTCTGACAGCTCGGTCCCCGATAAGTCCGCCATCTTTACTTTGGCGGCGGCGTCGCGCTGTGCAACGTCACGGCATTGTGGGTAATAAGAAAAGAGAGAGAAAAGAAACGGTGAACGTCACGAGGTAGATTCAACAGTTTATTATTATAATGTGTATATTTTAATCAGTTATTATTATTATTTTATAAATTATAAAATATATCAGCATTACCTGCAACATCCTGGTAATAAGTATTAATTAATATGGTATCTTATTTTGAAAATGTGTTTTCATTTTCAAAATAAGATAAAATGTATAAACCATTAACTGCATCCCGAACAGATAACAAACAGATGACTTCACTTTTGTGTGGGTTAAAATACATTTTCATAAAGCCAAATTTACAGGCAAAGAGTCATGGTATTCACAAAGAAAAACTACATTGATGAGATTGATTTAACTATCAATCCAAAGGCTGTGAAAATGACAAATACATATATTTTGTAAGAAAAAGTAAATAATTTTATTCCTTTTATTATAATTCTCCTTCAGCCTAAACGTATTAGGAATATCTTCTGTACAACCCAGGGGGCAGGACAAGAAACGTGTGCTTATTTATTAATTTATTTAAAAAATAACTCACAAAAAAATGAATTAATTTGTAACACCCGGGGTGGACACATTGGCATTACAAAGATTGTTTTTTGTTTAAATACATACGTACACTAATACCAATGCTCATGATAGTAATAATAATAATATTAATAATACAAATAGGAACATTATTGAAATGCTCCACATGCATAAATAAATTGACTAACTGACTAACTGCAGTGATAATATATATATATATTTTTTTTTGCAGCATGATGTCATAGAGAAAATAATAACACGAGAATTATAGAATAATTCAATGTTGTTGCAGTACTTCCTATAATCCACTAGGTGTCGCCAAAGTTCCATCAAATTGTTCTGGATTTAAAGTCTACCCAACAACAGAGGCTTGTTCCTATACTGAGTTAACTTTGCAGATGTTTCAGGTTTTCCTTCGCACTATTTCTCAGCTAACTCAGGATAGCAGATGAGGGGTGAATACAGGGATGGTAGATCAAATCCAGGTTAGATCTTACAGAATAGTCCATTATATTAAATATTTTATTGTGTAATATCCTTGTAGACAAAAAGAAACTCCAATACTACCAACCTTTGAAGTTTGGCCAATACCATTTGTTATCCAATGCTGTTGTTTAAACCAGTGTCCCACTACAGGAAACTTAAGGATAACAACTGCAACATATTTATATATGATATACTGAGGGCTGCTCGCATCAATGAAAATAAAAAAAAGATATGCCCAGATTCCCCACTAGATATCATTTTGACATCTTCATCACATTCCAGAGCTTATTTTAATATTTAGTGATTGCCTACATTTCCCAGAATGCTTTTTAATAACCTCCAATGAGCAGGGGAGAAGGTGCATGAACCTGTCGGGAAGATTTTTAATCAAAAGCGAATTCATGAGCATGTGGAAATGAGATGAAAGCAGTTAGTGAAGTTTGAATACTGGAGCATCATGGACTGCATTCTAGTCTTCGGAGAAATATTTTTTCTGTAAATATTTCTACTTCATCTCTTCTTTTTTTGTTTCTTATGCAATTTATTTCTCCCAAATGTGATGAATAAATATCAGCAGAAAAAGGCAGCTGTGGAGGGAAAGAAACTTTTGCTCTTTTATTTTTGACTAACGCCAACATGTGATGTTTAGGTTGGATCACTAAATCCTTTTATGACCAGGAACAAGAACAATATAGCACAAAACAACAATTTCCAGATAGAAACGTATAGTTTTCTAAAGTGAAGTTTGTCTTTTTTTGTCTTTTTTCTAACTCTCATCGATCGCATCATGCACTCAGCAGCTGTTCAGGAGCTTTCGGTTGCTCTACACTTTCTTCCTCAGTAGATGTGGCGATGTCCAGTAGTCATGTTCAAACTACGACCGCTTCGCTCCCATTGGACGAGACAGACGTGGAAGGTCATGTGACTGAAATTACTTTTCACGGTCTAGAGTTAACTTTCCAATAGTTTATCCGACCAATCCGCATTAAGTAGAACAAATAAAAGAGATGCTACCTGCACACACGATAAATGTGAGCAAATCAAATGCAACTCCTTTGTAAGCACGGTTTATTGGCACACATAATGGTAAAGCATACATACCAGACATCAGATATGACACTGAACACCTCTGCTATATAATGTACAAATGGTGTCTAATAATACTAGGCTCAAACATATTTAGAAATGTGTTAGCTTCCTTACAAATGCACAAATAAATACCCTTAAGATCCAATTGTAGAAAGACATACGTCGCTGTCTTCTCGCCCATTTTCAAACAAAAGTCCAACAAAAGAGATCAGGGATATATTATCAATTCAATTAAAGATTAAAGAATAGCACAAATACAGGGATGCCCGATTTCTGTGGGGTGGTGGAGATTTAATCTGCGCGTTGTTTTGAAAATGTGACACTTTTCTTCTTCTCGTGTCGCACAATATTCAAGAAATATGATTTTGTGAGCGTCGACTTGGTGGCTTTGGTTCTGCACTAGCTAAAGAGGTCGGGAAACACTTTGGCTCTGGACCGAAGCGAACCAGCGTCCATCCGAACCACCCCACAGAGACCTGAACCTCCTGCACGAAACAAAACAGCTGCCATATTCAAACTGGTTTCAGTGGCTGATTTACAGTGGAGCGAATCGATTCCACCTCTATTTACAGAGCTACAAACCTTGTAACAGTGTTCCCAAACTGACGAACCCAAAAAGGAAAAATCAAGACAGATTTTTATTTTATTTTTTTCTTAAAAAGTACACATATCAAAGAAAATAAAAATCCTATAAAATCATGCAGGAAAAAGGCTTTAGTATCAGTTTGGGAGTAGGTCGTTAAAGGGAGAGAAGTCCAATTTCTGAGGAGGGGAGAAAAAAAAATCAAAACATTAATGCATCGATGCGTGTCGGCAAAGTTCACAAACTGATCGGCGCAAAATATTACAACGTGACCGCAAAGGATTCTGGGAGAAGCGAAAAATACCAATAGACTACGAACACAATCAAACTGGTTTGCATGAAATCACAATCTGTGACGACCGCAGTAATGTGGAAAAAAAACAAACCCTGGTTTGAATGGGAGTCCATATCGGTACAGAACTTTTATTTTCCTCTTAATTGGAAACGGAAATAAACAGCAACAGCAGAAACAAACCAACGGCCGACTGAATTTTCCAATAAAAACTGAAATTGTCTCAAACAATGTTTCATTTGTCTCCAATGTGGCTCGATTCTTCCATTGGCTCTGTTGAAAAAAACCCCAAAAAAACACCTTGCTCGCCATTTTATTTTGTTGTTTTCACTCTTCTTCTTCTTTCCTCCCCTCTGTCTACTGTAGTGTTCCACTAGACGAGAGGTTTGTATCTGCGGGAGAATTTGATCTGCAATTTTCCACTGCGTTCTTGAAAAAAAAAAAAAGAAAAAAGTTTTTTTATTTAAAAAAAAGCCTCCGCCGTGGTATTTTTAATTTACAGTTGCATACAGCGTATATATGCAGGTGTTGTCTTTGACGTGTGGATATTGCTGTGCAATGCCGCCAGTGTTCTCCGAGATGTTACAGCGATTCGGAGAAGAAGAAAATACCCAGAATATCTTCGGCTGGAGTGAGTTTGCAGGTTCTGATTTCAGTACAACGTCGTGAGGCGTAGAAGCTCCGCCTTCAGGGGAGGGGGAGGAGTCGGGGGGAGGGGGAGTCAAGGATCTGTCGCTTTACTTCTTCTTCTTCTTCTTTTCCGTGTTTACTGCGAGGACTGGGGCGCCGTGCTCTCGGGCTTGGTGTCCTGGGCGGTGGCGGGTTTGCTGCTCCAGGGGGCGCTGTTGCCCAGAGCCGGGGAGCTGTTGAAGTCGTCCTCGTCGTCCAGGCCGTTGGTGGCGTCGTACTGCGTGTTCTCCAGACGGGTGATCAGGCGCTCGTCCTCGTCCCCGAACTCGCCGCCCATCAGGGTCGGCTCGCCGACCACCATCACGTCCTGCGGGGGAGACACGGAGAGCAACGTTCACAAAGTTGGAGAGAGAGGGAGCAGATTACAGGATGTGCGTGACCTTTTTTGTGTCCTTTTTTGAGTTGAATTGAGTTATTTAAAAGCTTTTTATTCCCATAAATTAGAATGTTTGTATTATTGTACAATCAGGTCAATGTTGTGTATCTCAAGAGCCAAGAAGTGTATCCACTGGGGTTTATGTCCATCTTAGAAACATATCATTTTGTGACTTAACCACAGTACATTCGCACATTTTGCCCTAACAATCCTCTTAATATACACGTTTTTCATTTTAGTGACTCTCAAAACAGAAAAACAAACATTTGCCCGTTTGTCTTCTTAATGAATTTTGCTTGTTTCTTTCATTACTGAAGACACTTTCAGTTTATCTTCCCAAGCTTTTAATTTGATTTTTTTTTACTCAACTTTAGAACTGGTTTCACGAATATAATCCATTTTTAACGGGCACCCGTGACGTGTTTTTCAGTTTTGTGCAGGCCCGACCACGTTTAGCCTCGGGGAGGCTCACAATGAATATGCTTAAGTGAGAGAGAAATTACCAGAGAAGAAATTAATGCATATCTGTTCCATCTAATTCTGAGACCAAATCACCATCTGAATATCAAGTGAACGCACATCCAACACAAAAAAAAACATTTGCATGAAAATGAATGAATATGCATGTCTGCTATCTCATATAGTTTTTGAAAAAAAAAAAAAAACGCCTTAAAGGGCATAAAACCACCACAAGGTCACAAACATTAGACCAGAATTCAAGTTGAATGTGTCTCCACTGATCTATTTGTTTACAACGTGTCCCCCACCTGAGCGAGGGGCTTGCAGACCGCCCTACGATGGGAGGTGTGCCCCAGACCCCACTTAAGATGGGAGGTGTGCCTCAGACCCCCCTACGATGGGAGGTGTGCCCCAGACCCCACTTAAGATGGGAGGTGTGCCTCAGACCCCCCTACGATGGGAGGTGTGCCCCAGACCCCACTTAAGATGGGAGGTGTGCCTCAGACCCCCCTACGATGGGAGGTGTGCCCCAGACCCCCCTACGATGGGAGGTGTGCCCCAGACCCCACTTAAGATGGGAGGTGTGCCTCAGACCCCCCTACGATGGGAGGTGTGCCCCAGACCCCACTTAAGATGGGAGGTGTGCCCCAGACCCCCCTACGATGGGAGGTGTGCCCCAGACCCCCCTAAGATGGGAGTGTGCCCCAGACCCCCTGCTCCCACCTCTAACGGTCGACCCCTCTCCGAATGAAACCTTCCCGCTCAGAAGGCGGATTCCCCCGGCGCTCTGTCCCCGCCCACCAATCAATACTCATCATGTAAGACATATTTCACAGAGATGGCTCTGTGGCAGCGGGTCAAGGGAGCGACGGAGAGCGATTTAGCCAATATGTGTGCTTCCTGGGACCAGTGTTGCTTGTTTTTCATCCGTGTTTCAGGAGCAAACTCTTCCCGCAAATTGTTGACAAATAATCCCCGGAGTGTCATGTGTGGATTCAACCATTGATCAATAAGCTCTGAATCATGGCTGTATTTCTTAGTGTGTGTGTGTGTGTGAATCTCATCTCCCTTTGACTGACTAAGCATCTCCCTGCAGGCGAGCCCCAGCGCCACCCAGCGCAACCCGGGAAGAAGCTGTACAGTTAAATGGAGCGCACGCTCCACTGGCCAAGTGTGTCAACGCGGCCCGGCTCGGGGAGATCTCGCTCTCCTCAGCCGTACACACACACACACATGCACACACGCACACACACACGCACGCACACACACACACAGACATGCACGCACACACACACACAGTGTGACGTGCAAATGCGGCTGGCACACAAACCCAGATTACTGTACAATCACACACACACATGCACACACACACTTAAATGCAGATTAACCCCCGTGCACACGAACCGAGGGGTTGCACGGGGAGACGTCAACACACACGGTGACTTCCAGCGTGCACTGATGTAAACAGACAAACAAAACTAGACAACTTAGCACACTTCAACCCCCCTCCCCCCCTCCCCTCCCCTCCCTCTCACCAAAACTCAAAACACACACACTTAGATGGAGAGTACAAGAGCAAGAGGCTGTATGTTTATGGAAGCCATCCCCAAACCCCCCTAGCGACCACTTCTACACCCCACTATGCCTTAATCAGGCTAATTAATTTAGGTGAGCTTTTCAACTGAATGACAATATCCACACTGATTTGTCAATTTGCATAGCTAATTAAGTCATTAGCTAAAAACGTGCTGATTGCTAACAAGCCATGCACTCACCATCTGTTCCTGTGAGGAGGCCTGTCAACCTACCTCTGGCCAATTTTGGGCCTCCAAAAAAAAAAAAAAAAGAAAGAGAGAAATCCCTCAGACGATAACAGCTGGTGGCTGGTGTGAGGCTGGGGAGCGCTAATTGTGAGCTAATTAATACTGTCAACTCGTCTACTCATCTCGTTAGCTTTAGCGCGAGCTAAGCGGCGGCGCTTTGAATGGGCTGTGGCGGCGACCAACGCCTCCCTGCTCCATTCACTGAACTGTGTCATTAGCATTTATACTTTTTTTTACAGGAATCAGCAGTGAGAAGCTCCTCGTGCCTTCAACGCAACAAGTGTGAGTTTAAGGAAGACGTGGCGGGAATGTGGCGACGGCAAAGGGGGGCCGGAGTTAAACTGTTTTCTTTGTTTGCTTGTTATGTATTTATGGTTTACTTTAAGCTATCATCAAAATACAACTTTTAAGGATGCAACTAGAGATATTCTTTATTTTTCTGTCTCTGAGACTGTGGCTCTCAGCTCGAAGCGCATTAGTTCCTACTGGAGATGTAAATTTAAAAAAATGCTCACAATTACATGGATTCACATTAAAAAAAATATATATATATGTATACTAAGCAGTAAAGTAAAGTATTGAGCTAATGTTCCTCACACAATACAGTAAATATAGTACAATATAGTTTGTTGTGGACTATTTTCAGGGGTGGATTAAAACTCTCCTGTGAGTATTTGAGTGCGTGTGGCATCGAGTCAAAATAAATAAAAGAGTGTGTTCATGTTAATGAAGGCGCTCGGTACCCAGAGCCACAGTGAGTGTGTTCCCACCAGTTGGTGGACAACAACAGACGAATGCTTCTTACTAAAGTCAACGGTTTTGGTTTTTATAGGATTTGTTGACATAGAATACCACTAGTCTTAAAAAACTTGTAATACAATGTTTGAATGTAATTACTAAGAACAGGCTCGTATGTTTTGGGGCAAGCATGCATCATAAATAAGACTTTGTCTGTGCCTATATTTATATATATTATATATATTTTCCCTTCCAGTGCCACACGAGCACAGGCCACTCCATCTTAGCTCAATGCAGATCCTCGAATGATCTCCAATCTACCAATTTAACATACTTAATGACTTTAGTCTTTAATATTTGCTTCACATACACTGGCTGACTGACAGCAAGACAAACCTGCTGCTGGAGGCCTGCTTCAAGGAACAACCCGTTTTCAGTGAATTCAGGCCACTAGAGGTCAGTGTTGCTCATTCTATGAACCCCCCTCTGACATGCACACAAACACACATACATCCTCCCCACCTTCCTCCCCCCGCACCTCCTCTCCTCCAGCCGCTGGTAGCCCCCCCCCCCCCCCCCCCTCGTGAGGGTCCACTCCTTATTGTCATTGGGCTCACGTAGGCTCCTGCTCAGCCACGAACGAACAACTTCTCAGACAAAGACGGCAGCCGAGCAACATATGTAACCAGCATGTTACCAGCCAGTCTGCAAGAGGCGTGTGAATGCATGGCATGAGTGGTACGGGCGGTGTGTGTGTGTGTGTGTGTGTGTGTGTGTGTGGGGGGGGGGGTCAGTGATGGAGTAGCGTGTGTGCATGTGACAGAGGAAGGGGCTCGGGGGTGGAGAGGGTTGTATACAGATATCGGCGATAATGAGAGCTGGCACAGAGCCAAACTTCCTTCTTGAGAGAAAACAATTGCACACGCTGTGTGTGTGTGTGTGTGTGTGTGTGTGTGTGTGTGTGTGTGTGTGTGTGTGTGTGTTATGTACATTATGAATGCGTGAGATGGAGAGGAGGGTGAGGGCAACAAATCTGGAAAGATGACGAGACAGCTAACCACAGGACGGTACATAGAGGGACAGAACGGCATGTTTGTGTGTAGGCTGGAGACAAAAAATACAGCGAAAAAGCCCAAAAAAAATAAAGTTTGAAAGTATCGAGCAGATGAACAACCTCAACCTGGCTGGAAACTGGTGAAGTCCACACAGTATTAAAATAATTCCCCCAAATAGGACACATAGAGCTTGTACAACTTCTACAATGTCCCCATATGCAATCTTCTCCCCTATTAAGTCTTTTATTAGTTTTTCTTGCAATATTGTATTTGCTTGCAGCAACTAAAGCATGAAAAAAAACATTTGTATGTTTAAGTTTCGGGACTTGGTTTGAGTTAGGGAAAGCACCTTAACATTAAACCTAAACGTAGATCTTTAAAGAACTTATTCGCCTCAACCTAACAACATACATCACTGAGGTCTCCGATGTTAAAAGCAGCAACACTATCAATGCAGGAACTATGTCTTTCTTTCAAAATGTAACAGGGGAAACACACCACTACTATGTGAACGTCTCTTCTGGCGGGTTAGGGTTGCGTTGCAGAACACGCTTGTGAGCATAGAGAAGCATCAGCACCCTTAAATGTCCCGTTAAGCAGCATTAATCCAATACACACACATGCATGCCAACCTGCAGCCCTTATGAGCACAGTTTTAGCTGAACTGCAATGACCTGCATTAAAAAGAAACACACGAAAAAAAAAGAAAAAAAAACAGTTTGCTGCACCAGCGTGGCTACAGAATAGTAAATTGGATGCAGCGGTGTAAATACAACACAGTGTATAATGAGCGGTGGATGGAACAGGTAAGGAAACTAGACAAGGCACTCGCAGCGGCATCAGATCCTCCAGGGGAGAGCCAGACATGTGGCGCAACACTCAGCTGTTTAAGAGGCTATTTAACCTCGAACTGTGTCAAGTGGGCTGTTACGGAAACACGTAGCAAATCAGACGCTGACACACAGCGAACGAGAGGCTTCTTACCGCTATCCAGGTCACTTTTTATGAATAAAAAAAAAAAGAGTGTGTGACTGGATATTGGGGGAGTCACACACACACACTGCTGAGGGTCGGCTGTTGAATAGTTCGCTGATGTCGATTTCCTGATTTTAAGTTATTCAATTCAATTTAGTCTATTTTGTATAGCCCAAAATCACAAATACAAATCCCTGGACTTCACTACGGATCAGGAAAAACTCCCCCAAAAAATAGTGAAAACCCTTTTACAGGGAATAAAAAGGGGAAGAAACCTTCAGGAGAGCATCAGAGGAGGATCCCTCTCCCCGTATGGACAGAAGCAACAGATGTCATGTGACCAGAGTTACAGCACATTCAATGAATATGACAGAAATTATTCATGTGTGATGGTGAGAAGAAGCTGATGAGATGACCCTAAACTAACTCTTCTGGTTAAACTCTCCAAGGTCTGCAGAACGTTTTAGAAACGTTTCTATCGGCACTTTTTCAGAAAAAAAAAAAAGGAACAAAAGTTTACTTTCGAGCGCTCGAGACGACAAGGTCGCCTCTCCGGATGAACACCGAACGCACAAAAATACGACTTGAAACAAAAGAGTCGTCAGACAGGTTTGTGACATTTTGTGGGGAACAATGGGCCAAAAGTAATGAACGACTCAAATTTACAGACATGTGCAGTTTAGCCATCAGAATCTGACATCCGCTCAAACATATTTTTTTCAACATGCACTTTTTTGTTTTTACTTCTGAAAAAGCTGCACAGCCGAGTTCATCCTCCAATATTAAGGTTATTGTGTTGCATTTCTATGTTGTACATTTCAAGGAATTATGAAATATCTTCACTCTTCATCTTACATTTACTGATGCTGTAGAGTTCATGGATCAATAATGAAATACCAGCCCTCATGGAGCTGATATATAGCATATTTAATGGTTGTTACTCAATTATTCGGCTTAAAAAAGCCCTAAATCCGAGCTCGAGCTCTTAGGACTTCATTTCGGCCACCAGGAAGTAACTGTAGTCGGACTCCAAGCGAAGCTCTTCCAGTCCTGCGAACGTCCCGTTTTGCTTAATCAAACTCTGCATTATTAAAACACAAATAAACTCGGCTGCACAGTCCTCCTCCTCTGGGCAGTTGTTGGGTTCAGTGTCTCGGTCAAGGGCATTTCCACCAGAGGTGGGTGAGAGAGGATCTCTTTCCCCACCCACATGTTCCCATTTGGTCCTAAATCAAAGAAACTTTAAAAACACACAACAACAACCTCTAGGCTACGGCCCCTCGGATGAGCAGCGGGGTCAGCCGGGTCTTTTTAAACACACATATTAGAGAGAAAGAGTGATACAACCTGATAGAGAGCTGGAGTTGGTCATGTGACACTACCTGCAGCGACGGGACCCTTTCATTCACCTTCCCCACATGCTGTTTACGAACGTAGCTGTTCCTGGACTACTTTCCGCTTTGATGATTCTTAATGTCGCTTGTGTCACCCTTTATGATGTTTCATGTATTTCCTCTTTGTCTTTCTGGCGACATGTTTCCAGAACAAATCCCTCGAGGTTTCTTTGTCTCACTGCACAGATTTGAGTTTCCGTTCTCGCCTCTCCTCCCCGGTGTTTCTTTTTTAAAATATTTTTTCCTTCTCTTTTGTGAAAATAAATTAAACCTAATAGCTGCAATACCATTAGGAATACTACGTGCCTGTGTGTGTGTGTGTGTGTGTGTGTGTGTAAACCGTCAAACATGCATGTAGAGGCAGAGAGAAAAAGGCTGATGCTTACAGGTACCTGACTGGAGAGGCTGAAGTTGGTGGCCGGGCTGCGTTTCTTGCTGGCGGTGGTGCCGGCGCTGTTGGCGCTGCTGGCCGAGTTCTTCCGTTTCCTCCTCTTCGTGGTCGTCTGTCGGGCGGGCTCAGCTTTGGCGCGACCAGCGATGAGAAAAAGAGGCAATGCCAAGAAGATAATGCATACAGACGGAGACAAGGTGTGTGTGTGTGTGTGTGTGTGAGGCTCGGATGGACAGCATCGTAAAAAACATGTGCAAAATGCTCATATTCATGCACACAAACACACACACATTACAGACACAAGCGACTCGTCTACACTGGTCCATGCTTTGTTTTCCTCAGGGGTGAAACCCTACGAGCGTTGACATCACCCCAGACATGCACTAGTCAGAAAGAACCCGCCTCATTTGCATAAACGCTCCACAATGGACCCCGATGCTCAACGTAATGTAAATCCGTTAATGATTGCGACGTTCCGCAATCGCACGAGCCAGATTACAGCGGCTCGGTCTAGAAAGCGCACTCCTGTATGTTTTAACGAACGTGCAAATACACTATAGATTTCACTCGCTGAGCATGAGTGGTTTTTTATGCTCTAATCATTACGTTTAAGCCAGAGAATTATGTCCTTACATGCATTAATCTGGCGTGTGCAAACCTGTTTTTGGTTGTGTTACAGGTATTAGTGCTATTTTGAAACATGCAGATAAAGTTGCACACGGAAAATGTGTTTCATGGCATTCCGGCGGGCAATTAAAATGCCGCTTTCCTAGAAAGACTACAGACGGCGTCACAGAGAAGATACCTTTTTTGGGATTTGTGGGAAATATTTCCGTTTTGAAGTTCTGTGGGTGTCCAGCTGTAACCAGAGCCAAACTCAAGTTTTATTTTATCCAGGTTGGATAATCTCTCAAACACTTTTCGACAGAATGAGACCAGAGATGACAACAGAGACAAGAGGAAGAGACATAATTGAACTTTCAATGCCATGCAGATGCTACTTTATATACCACTGGGACACTTAAATTAAGATGTTTGTTTTTTCTCCAATTATGAGTTATTCATATTTCCTAAAGGTGCAATTAAATCACAAGTGAAATCATCACTATCAAAAAGATACAGTACACAGGTTAAATAGAGATCTCTGGGTTTTCTAGTATTCACAAACATAATCTATGTAGTGCATAATTTATGAATACAAGATTTAGCAAATTCTGCCAACATTTGTTAGAAAATCATTCCTTTTAATCTCGAGGGGAACAAGAAAACACTGCTGTGATCTTCAAACAGATGACTGAAAAACGAAATCCATTTTCTTTCGAGGTTCTCACTAATCACACCAAGGGAGATGCTTTCATATTCAGTTACAATAACCAGCAACTCATGATACAAACAAACTGAGACTCTGTATCAGAGGCAAAACAAAAAGGGGAATTTTATCAGTAGCTTTCCCTCTTTTGATTCCCGACTTTGACAGACGTGTGTGCGAAAAAAGCGTCCCTATTGTCGGAGACAATCATTTCTGTTATCCCACTGGTTTCCTTCGACGCTGAACTGGTGACGCACTAAAAATCACTTCCATTTCCACCGAAAGGACTTATCAGAGCATAAATGCGCCTGTGGCTTCCTTCCTGGCAAAATCCCAACCGGTTTCCAAGCTGGAGAAGAATTGCAGGAAAGAGGGAACAACAGGCCTCCAATGAGGGAAAACCGCAATTCCAGCTAAACTGCAAAGCTCAGGCAAACTTCATGAGAACGTACGGACAGACGGGCCTAAACGGGCCAAAATGGGCCTGAAAAACACACCAAGGAGGACTGATGTCTGAGACAAGATCTGTTTACAGCTAATATTTAAAAAGGTACCAGGAGGCAAAACAAACCAACCACCTAGAACGATAAAGCTGCATATGCATCAAACTAAATGACACATTAAAGGGGTAGTTTGTATGTTTTAAAGTGGGATTGTACGAGGTTCTTACCCGTTGTCAGAGTATTACCTGTAGTACAGTACAGTAAACGTATTTCAGACACCTATAAAAATCAATATCTCTTTAAGTCCACGTTATTTTATAAATATGCCGTCAGCCCTTTCTGACAAAGAACTGAAGTCGTTATCGACGCTCTCGCCCAAACCAACGGACTCCATTGAGAAAAACTTAGTTTTACCTTGACCTTTTTGTTTGAAAGGGTTAGTTCGGATTAACCAAAGTCACACAATAACTAACAATAACACGGATAAACTAACCAATAGAGGACGTGTAAGACCTGCAGCTCTGTGAAGTAAAATGAAATTCTGTCAATGGAGTCCGGTGGCTTTGATGAGACCGTAGGTCACAGCTTCAGTTCTCCGTCAGAAAGGAATGTGTGATTGCGAGGTAAAGGTGTCTTTAGGTGTCTGAAATACATTGCTTTGTCTGTTACACCGAATATGGATCATAAAAATCATAAAACCTCCACTTCAGAAAACACAAACTATCCCTTTAAGCTGTTTCTCATTAATCACACATATAGGATATACAACTGCACCACCTATATACGATTTCATATCAAGCTCTCTCTCCAGGAGCACAATTAATCATAAATACAAGAGCTTTTTTTTTTTTCTTCTTCTCCTCAGACTTTATATTCATAAAATGCTTTCCATGTTTTTTCTCTTCCCCCCCCCCCCCCCCCTCTCTGTTTTTTTTTTTCTGCTTCTTTCTTTGAAGACGAAGTCGACACTGGGGAGCCGCTGGCCGGGGAGCTGGATCTACAAGTCTGATTACACCCGGCACTCTTAATTAAAGTTACACAGGTCTGAGTCAAAGGCTTTTTGACTGGTGTTGGTTTTTAAAGACATCTCGTCACGCCTCGCTAAGCATTGCTGTAATTTGCAGCCACTCCGATGTGTCCAAAAAAAAAAAACTCGGCTTACTCTTTCTCTCGAGCTTAAGACCGCACAGCCAATTTAAGTCTGGTACTTTTCAGAAACCGCCCTTAAAACATCAATCATAGCGAGCTGAGAGGGCGCCGTTTAGATTGGCGAGGTTGAGATTCAAGGGGCGGCCCTGAATCCAGGTTCATTTCACACACCTGACAGGCAAAACATATTTAAGGGATTAAGACATATAATGGCAAATTTGGAAAAAATAAATGATGCAATAAAAACACACCGTCGGAGAAAATATATTCCTACAAAGTGAGTAATGGTACAGAATTATTATTATTTTTTCAAGGAAAGGAAGTCAGTTGACCCGTAACTTAAAAATAGATCTGCAACACTTTAGAAGACGCAGATGATTTATGCCGTCATTTGATGAAGAGTTCCTTATTTCTGAAACCAGAAAATCTCTTTTCAATAGGCGTATGGACAGTAAAGACATGTGTCGGTAGGTAAATTACCTGGTGGGGCGACCATTCTCTGCCATTTTTGGAACAGGCATGTCTTGAGACAGTCCCGGGGGCTGAGGTTGTAGGTCTTGTGCCTTGACATGAGCTCCTGCATGGGCTCCAGGATGACACACAACTGCTGACACAACGGAAGAAACAGGGCGTTCAATTAAGTCAGACTTATTTAACATTTGATGAGAGAACATTGACGCTCAAGGTAAAGCAAAACAACGCTCATAAACACTGAGATTGTTACTCGATTAATCACCCGCAGACTGACTTTGACTGATTAATTGTGCCGTAAATCTACTTTTTTATAGACACTGTTAATAAAAAACCTTTAAAAAAAACAGGTTTATTGTCAAGCGCTTTAGAGAGGAGACAGATAGAGAGAGAAACACGGGCAGGACGATACATTTTAATATGTTTACAACTCACGGCAACGTTTGTCTGACGGATTCATGCGTCAAGACAAACCCACTTGTTCCCACACTGAACTCCACCAATGTTCTCCAGTAGATCTCTGGTGATCAGCAGTGAGAGGAACCGGGGGTCAGCCTGTCAACTTAAATACATCAGGCTTAGTTTATCCAGTTAACATCTGGATAACATTACCGGTCGGCCATCCCTTCTTTAATCCAAATGTTTGCTGTCTCGTCGCTGGACCAATCGCAAGGCAGCACTGGGATCAAACTCCAGGCAACATGGCCGCCTCGGCCCTTTAACTGGATACAACTGTTTGGTTTCTCCTCCTGACATTTCCCCATCTTTGACAATTTGACCACTAAATCCACCCGACCCCCGCGATAATCTTTTTTTTCTTTCTTTTAACGTGGTTTAAGGTTAGGAAACGATCGCGGTCACGGGAAAAAAAAGAGACAGCAACGTTGAAGCGAAGGCCAAGGAGGACATGTTAGAAACCCACATAATAAAAGGTAATTTATCCGAAGCTACAGAGGTTCGACTGACCGGGGCGAGCGGTCGATGCGGTCGCCGTTCGCATTTCACATCCAGAGTGCGATGTAAGGTCAAAAATTACTGGAGCGAAAGGAGGCGTGGGTTTACTAACTTGCTCAAGGGCACTTGGCAGTCGTTACTGAGAGAAAGGGGACTGTTAATCATTCCCTGCATGCTCACATGATCTCATCTGACCTTCAGCGTCCCAGCACCCCAACGCTTCTGAAGTCAAATCTAATCAACATGCTCGTCCCGTCTCCAGCCGTACTGTACGGCGACTTGGAGGTGAAAAGGGAAAACAAGGGCAGGTATCATGTGCCGTATATATTACCGACTACTATGTGTTTGGAGGCTTTAACACAAATCACCTGACAGCAGCAGGAATCCGAGCGGACGTGTTTTATCATGATGGATATTCAAACCGGGGATGTTCAGCGTTCCCGGGTTTTTCAAACAGCCGCGGCTGCTTACTCCAAATTACCCGACATAAACATAGTAATGTCGGCTGCCTGCGTTAGGACGGCGGTGTTTTGTTGCCATGCAGCTGGAGGTAAAGTGAACATCCCTGTAGCAGACTAATCCCATGTTCTCCTCTGATAGTTCCCTCCTGACGCAGTAATATCCCTCCACAGCTCAGCCAACAAGCCCTGGCTCTCAGCCTGAAAACAAGGGCTATTTTCAGGCTGAATAGTAGGAAGCCGGCAGCTCCGATACATAGAAAAGGCTTAAATACTCCAAATGGAAAAAAAAAAGAAAGACAGATAGTGTGTGTGTGTGTGTCTGTTTGTGAGAGTGAGAGAAAGGCCGGTTGTAACCCCTGAGCCAGGAAACAGTCAGTCTCTTTCGGAAGGACTGATAAACGCTGGGAAAGGCCAGGGACGCATTATCGCCAGATTAATGTGAGGAAAAGGGTGTATTTTACTTTGACATCCTTGGACAACAGTAGGCGGGAAATATGTTTCGCAAAGCGTGTGATATGATGAACAACAGCAGGTTTCCGAGGGGGTCGCGAGATGAATCCGAAGCGAGGTCACGCTGCCTGACATTCGCGGTCCGCGTAACGGTTTGATGAGGGTCCTTGTAGTCGTGGTTTTGCGGCGGCAGAGGGATCAGATCCTTCATCCGGAATCCCCGATTTGGTCTCCAAACTCCGGAAACACACGCACCTTTTCCACACTTCACCTCTGTAGATCAGTACCTGTGCTAACACCCAACCCCCTATAGGGGCCGCTACAGTAACAACAACACAAAGCAGTGTCCTGTGCTCTCATTGGCTGAATCTCGCCAGCACGCTGGATATCAGGAATGCGTCAGCGGAGGTCGAGCGGTCTCCGGTCTCCGGTCTGGGGCTTTTTTTTCCGGCTCTGCCAGTGGACAATTTGGGCTAAAGGCGTGTCGCGTCGAGATAATGGAATTGTGGGAATATCCTTATTTGGGGGAAGAAAGTTTGGTAGACTTTTCCATGATCTTGTCCTTGTTCTTGTGAAAAGTTTTTATCTCCTCAGGCTTCAGAATAGTACCCAAGTGGAACAGTCTATTAATACGTGAGAGGCTGCAAGTGGATATTGATTCGTTTTAAGGGTCACAAAAAGCCCAAAAGGTTGGGAACCACGGCTTTATTATACGACGACGCCTTTATGAACCACTGGATCTGTAACTGAGCCTTCAATCCTCTTGATGCTCTCTAAAACTCACTTAAATTAAATAAACAGCATCGCTTTTAAACTAGAGAGATACTATTTGTAGTTTATGGTGTTTTCAATATTACTGAATGGTAAGAAAACATAAAATTAAGGTTAAAGGTCCTTCATTTTCGCAGCATTTCAAATAAAACCACATTAGGAAGTCCTGATGTAGCAGACACGCAAAGATTTATGGGAAATATTTCAGGTTTAAACCAACTTCCGACCAACTAACCATCCTTCAAACGCAAACAACCTCCAGAAAACGAGGCGTGATCCTCGTCTCATTGTTCCGTTTTCCACTGACCATCCGAATCACCCAGAAGAAGAATGAACAGAAGCCAAATCTTTTAGTGTGTAATTACAGATACTTGAATTATGTGTTCCCCCGCCCCCCTTCAGCCGCATTACAGTTGCTTTCTGTATAGAAAATCATTGTTACAGGCAAACAAAAACAGCCACCCTGCTTCCTCTGCTTCTCTGTGTCTTTCTTCACTCGGTTAATATAAGCAGCGGAGGTGCCGTTCCCTGATTCGCGCGCCATTTCACAATTATGAGTCTCAACAGGGAGCGTTCATTAATGTTATGCTAATTTTCTGTATCCAATTAATTCTTCTCTCTCCCTCATCTCTCTCTCGCGCTCGCACTTGTTCTCCCATTTGGAAATCGGAGCTGTCAGTCAACTGTGGCAGCGAGAAACACAAACAAAACCCTGTGAAATAATCACTAATGTATTCAGCCGGCTTATACTTCCTATTTCCGTAAATTACATTGCTGCGGTCAGGTGGAAAAGCATGTATATGCAGGGAGTAAAGAAGAAATAAGTGCTTATATCTTTTATTTTTTTTGATGCCACGCACCTTTGAAATTATACACTCTGGTTTCAAACGCTGAGGAATCATAAAACGTGTTCGGCACATAAACAACAGCATCAGCTTTCAAATCCAGTAAGACAGAAGGGAAAATATTTACATTTACAGTCACGATATGACCTTAAATAAACTAAAGAAATAATAAGGGAAGTGTAAAAAAGCACATCTTATCCGAACGCTGAATATACCTATAATTTAAAGCCACATTTAGAATATCTCATTACAGATTTACTGCAGTGCAGGTAATGCAATCATGCCACATTAGATATGACAAAGCATGAATATTCTACATTATAAAAACATCTTTATGCTGTCTAGACACATCAGGATATGAGAGTTAGTTTAGAGAGTATGAGCACCATGAATAACTCCATTTCAAAATGGACATGAATTGTTCCTCTGTGTGCATTATAGTGTGAGGAGAAGAGCACGAAAACAAAAGCAGAATGACAATCATTGACATTGACATTGACAGACACACACACACACACACACACACACACACACACACACACACACACACACACAGAGAGTCCTTACCCTGAGGTAGTTGAGGGTGAAGTTGGTCAAACCCATGCGAGTGATGTTTTTGGACAGTTGTTCCAGCACCTGAGGGTCTTGTGCCTGAAGTCCGCAGCGGGGAAATCCAAACAAAATAGAAAAAAAAGTCAAATATTTGTACATCTGTTATTTTTGTTATGTTTGCATTCAACTGACAGCGAATAAACTAATTATCTCCAGGCAATTAGGCTAATTGGCATTCATCAGATAATGCACATTCGACACATTCACACCCTCGAGTCATAAATGCAACTCCGAACATTGTTATCGTGCCGCGAAGCCGACTGGAAGTATTTCAGGCCTTCATTCCACGCTGTTGTCAAACTGTGAGGCTAATTAATCAATATTATTGTGTCATTCCATTTAAATGTACAGACATGTTCAATTCTGTATCTTCACTGGAGTTGATGACGCTGCCTGGTGTGTGTTGTTCATTTATGTATGTGTCTGTGTGTGAATGTGTGTATGTATGTGTGTATTTATGTATGTGTGTATGTATGCATGTGTGTATGTATGTATATGTATGTGTATGTGTGTATATGTGTGTGTCTGTGTGTATGTGTGTGTGTATTTATGTATGCATGCATGTGTGTGTGTATGTCTGTGTGTGTCTGTGTGTGAACGTGTGTATGTATGTGTGTATTTATGTATGTGTGTATGTATGCATGTGTGTTTGTATGTCTGTGCGTATGTGTGTGTCTGTGTGTGAACGTGTGTATGTATGTGTGTATTTATGTATGTGTGTATGTATGCGTGTGTGTGTATATGTGTGTAAGTGTGCATGTACGGTATGTAATGTATGTATTTATGTATGTGTATATGTATATATGTGTGTATATGTGTGTACGTGGGTATTTGTGTGTACGTGTATGTGTGTAAGTGTAAGTGTGTGCCTGTGTGTATTTATGTATGCATGCATGTACGTGTGAATGCATGCACTGTATGCATGTATGTTTTTATTCAGGGTCCGGGACAGCAGGGAAAATTCTTTTGATGATGTTTGGTTGTTGAAAAAAACTGACCAAAATCAGCACTGATACATTTTTTGTTTCAGTGAAGCCTAAAACAGCAGCAGCTCGATGACGTCCAGTTGTTGGTTCATCGTCATCCACATAAAAGATTCAGAACTGACCACCATCTTTAAACATATTCAGAAAAATCACACTGAATAAATTGATTGTAAAATAAAAAGAACACGGGAACCCTGTGAATGTACAGTATGTGTAGGAGTAAAGAACACATCCTAAATAAGAACAAAGCCAAGATAGCAATTACAGGACGACGTCTGATTGAAAAAAGAAGACTTTCCACCGAGCGTGTCTGCCGCTCCAACAATAAGCAGTCGAATCATAAGAAGAAGAAAAAAAGCTGAGGGTATTGACAGAGCAAAACACAGACTGAGGAGAAGCAGCGAGCACACTCGCATTCAGCGCCTCATGAAAAATGCATAATTCTATCTCCAGTGTGGAGAAAGTCAAGAGGGAAGAGAAAAGAGTTCCTCCGCACCGGCAGCGGGCCGACGGGAGTGACGGGGGAATCGAATCAGCGTGCGCCGTTCGGCCGGCGGCGGATCGGGATCTGAATTACTTCTCTCATCGAGTAGAATCAGTCTAACGTGCCTGTAGGGGGACCCGTCCTTATGGGGACCATCCTGTACGGGGACCGTCCTTATGCGGACTGTCCTGTATGGGGACCGTCCTTATGGGGACCGTCCTGTACGGGGACCGTCCCGTCCTGTACAGGGACCTGTCCTGTACGAGGACCGTCCTTATGGGGACCGTCCTGTACGGGGACAGTCCTTACGGGGACCGTCCTTATGGGGACCGTCCTGTATGGGGACCGTCCTTATGGGGACCGTCCTGTACGGGGACCGTCCTGTACGGGTACCGTCCTGTACGGGGTCCGTCTTTACGGGGACCGTCCTGTACGGCGGCCGTGCAGTACGGGGACCGTCCTTATGGGAACCGTCCTGTACGGGGACCGTCCTTATGGGACCCCTCCTGTACGGGGACCATCCTGTACGGGGACCGTCCTTTTGGGGACCGTCCTGTACGGGGATGACAGACACTCGGGGGTCAAGAGTTCAAAGGCAGACAAACAACGGAGGACACACTCTTAAGAAAAAGCCATTTGGGATCTGAGAGACGTGGCCATGATCCAAATAAGATGTTTAAACAGGGGAGGAGTCCTGCAGGTCATTAAACCTCATGTGGGAGGAGTCTGCTCAGCTCAATGGAGACATTTCAGTACAATCCTGAGGTGCAGTTTTATGAGACTCCACCACTTCCCAAAGCAAAATATGGCTCTCTTTTAGTCAATATTGATTTACATACAAAAAATATGACCATCCTTAAAAAACATGACCTGTTGTTGGGGATTTAAGTACACAACTTTATATTGTGTCGTTAAACTTTGCTCTGTCGCTTCATCCAATACAATGCTGCTACCACATTAAAGCGTCAGTATTAATAACCAAATAATATATATATTATCACAGGAGATGATTATGAGCAAACAAGCACTGACTTTTGATACTTTTTTTTTACAGATTTTCCTGATAATACTACCATACTATACTACTGCTACTATATTGCTGTTTCTTCCAAACAGGATTACTATTTATTAAGGATATATTGTAAAAAACAAAAAACAATGCAGTGCATTTATTATTTAAGAGTTATTGTCTCGTTTTAGATTGCTGGCTGCATTACTGCTGCTAGTGATGTATATAAAACTGTTGCACCTGCAGACATGCTGCATAATTTTCTTTTTCGTCATAAATTGGAAGTTGCAGCTGTTTGAAGTCCTCTCTGCTCTCCACCTCCTGTGTGTTTGAGCATATGCAGACTGGAAGTGTGGGACGGAGGTGGGCGGAGCAGATGTTGGAGAGGGGACCCTTGCATGGTGTGTACTTCTTTATAGCCATTGTGTATTTACACACCCCTATCACACTAAACAAAGAAATGAACCCTTTTGGTGTTGGTGTTAAGTACATTTACTCTAGGACTGTACTTACGTACTTTGGAGCTACTTTATTTGACTATTTCCATTGTATTGCTACTTTACACTTTCACAGTACATTTATTTGAAAAAAAAAATATTTTAAAAACATGGTAAAATAAAAAACCAAAGTATGCTCATGAAGTACATGTTTCTGCACTTAAATAAGATCGTACATGTATGACTTTTACTTACTAATTGAGTATTTCTAAGTTGTAGTATTGTTGCTTTTACTTTAATAATACTTGTTTACTTACTGAATACATGCACCACTCATCTCTTTTGATGCATGATACAGTTAAATAAAGGTTTACAGCCGGCTGCAAACAAACACTGTGTAAGCAATCGTCGAGACAAATGGAAGAATCTGAAAAAAAGTCTTATTGAATACAAATCTATTGACAATATTGTTTCTGACTTCGATGAGTTTCTGACGTCAGCCTCTAGTGGGCGCTACAGGAAGTTCAGCAACAAACGTCAATGCTACGCTGTCCTCTCATCATATGAAGTACTTCCCGTTTATCTGGTTTCTCAGTAATGGGTTTTTAAATTTAATTGAGATCAAATATGCTACATCTTCCACAGGACGCAGGTATGTCGCTGAACTAACTCTAAAGCTCGTGTGATTCCACTTCAGGTAGATGAAGTGTTTGATACTATTTCCATCGCTATCACACTAACATCAAGCAGCCTGCTTCTTTACACACTTACGAAGAGTAAAATAAGAAACAAGCTTTATTTAATTTCCAAACAGTTGGCTCTTTGAGCGACTGTACATGAGATATCGTCCCTAAAAAAAAAAGAAAAATCTGTCCTGGTATCCGGCTCCCATGTGTCCGTATCTGCTTTCATTAGTCCAGGCAGCGATCAGAAGGCTGAGCTCACACTCGCGCACAAAACAGCGAAGAACTGGCCAGAACCCAGGGAAGAAAGAAATAAAAAACACACACATACAATATCCCCACTCTCCGGGAATTAGTGTGAATACCCAGAGGGGCCAATTTATTGGAGAGGGAAAATTCATATGAAGATTTGGCCCCCCCCCCCAAAAAAAGGACGCTGCCTATAAAGACGAAGCTGCCTCTTATACACACCTTTAGGTCCACGGGGGTAAGTGGAAAATACTTGGAATGAATCTCGTTTTATTCATCAATCAAAATGGGAGGAACTGCAAGTATAGAAAGTATCTTGCATATCCCTGCTGGGAAGGGAAAACCCATGTAAGGGGACTATGAGCTACTTATTTAATTTTTTTTGTGGGGGGTTCAAAGCCCTTTTCAACAGGGAATACATAACATTTCTGGCTGCATCTCTCTGTTAAAGTGGCTTTTGTCGTTCAGACGTTGGGGACTTTTATGTAAATGTTCCCTCCGGCTTTCTTTTCCCAGACATGACAGGACATTTGCGGACAGACAGGAGGCGTCACGGCTGCTGTGAAACAGCTGTGAGTTGAGAAGTTTAATGCCATGAAGAGGAAAGGACGGCGCTTTGTGTTTTCTCGCAGTTTATGACAATCTTCGAGTGGATCTCCTCGTAAATGTTCTCATCAGTTTTCCTCGTTTATTAGGTGGCAAACTCTGCCGCCTGTTTCATGAAGTCCGACTTTAAGCCTTCTTTGCTCACAAGCTGAATAGAGAGCGGTTCGCCGGGTATTCTTTTAAGTTGAAAGCTGAAAATATCAGGAAGGAGACAGCTGGTCCAATTATTGTGGTTGTACAAGATTTTTTTTTTTGTGTCCCGTTTCTCACCATGCAAGAAAAAAAAAAAGATAATATACCGTCTCGTGACATGAGAATATTCCACCCCAAACAAAGTAAAGTCGGCTCATTCAAATTAGCTTATAGTTTAGTAAGGAGACTTCTTTGAGAGATCGGAGACGATGCAGCGGAAGAATATTGCAAAGATCTTAATAATCGAGCGTATGAGACGCACATTTAATTTCTCTTTGTGTATTTATTAACTATGTGCTGACAAATATTGCGGTGCATGCCTGGAACATAAAGAAGCCCCACAGTTTAGCATTGGGCCCAATATGAATAGGTGACAGTTTATTAGGTACACCTACAACAGTCCTGCAATAAACCAGAATGTTCAGTTTTGCGGTGCGTTTCTGTAATTTAGCCGTAGTGATAGGAACGGAGTGGACAAAATAATAGCAACACCGGTCACTATGTTTAATTTGGCTTCCTTTAGATCTATTTATAGAATAATTCCCTGATTTTTCATGCTGTTTTGTACAACTTCTGTTCTGAAGACAGAAGACCTTCTGCGAGCGCCAGCTTCACTCCACGGCTCCGGTGACTAAATGTGTGTTACACTTAGTGGAATTAAGCAGATTATTCATTCGACCTTGTTATTTTTTTTCTTCTCCCTCCCTTTTCAGACAAGGGCCCTTTTCTTTTTTTTTTGTGTGTCCTCGGTGGCCTTTGATGTCTGCAAATAAATTGGTTTGCAAAAATCCTTCCAAACTGCTTTGTTGGCGTTTAAATTTCCCATGCTCATGAGTAGGTACTAAAAAGTGTCTTGGCAGAGTGCAGAGCTCCTCTTTAGGATTATAAATAAATAAATAAATAAGGACTTTGGAGGGGGGGGTATGATGTCACACTCACGTGCATGGCCAGGATGCTGCGGGGGATGAGCTCCCGGTACTGCCGGATGGTAAAGTGCCATGTCTTGATCCTCATCAGATCATCAAAGGCAAACTCCAGTATCAAGCGGCCCTCCGTACAAACCTGGACAAAAAGATCAGACAGTTAGCGCCGCTTTACATTTCCTCATCAGCCTGGATATCTCGCCCAGTCATCTTTAAATCGGCTCGCACGCAAAAAAACACCAAAAAGAAATCAGTAATTATTGGCCAGGCGTTATTTTACTTTTTTTAAACAAAAAATGCTGGTAGGGTTTTTAGTCGGCGTTTTGGAATTTGTTCAAGGACTTTGCCGAATGGAGCGAGCTGCAACGCTCCTGATATTCACTGCGCTCGCTTCCCTCATTCAGAGCGCCTGTCCTTGGGCCTCTGGACCATCCGGCTATTTCTAAAATGTGAAAATAAATGTAATCTGGAGAGGGGTGTGTTTACACCAGAGACAAAAGGACTTCAGGTCAGAGAGAGTCGCCAATTAGGAGGAGAGAGAGAGAGGGAGAGAGGGAGAGGGAAAGAGAGATGGGATGAGAAAAAAAAAATAAAACATTTCTTCGCCCCTTTAGCTGAATTCAGCGCTTGCCGGGGCCCTTGCGCTTCTCCCATATTTCGTTGCTGTGACAACGAGGGAGAGAGCGAGAGAGAGGAGAGAGACAGACAGAGAGAAGGGGGGGAGAAAAAAAATCAGCTGATTAGTTGGCATGGCAACGGCAAAGATGTAATCCCACCAGACACACTCTAATCAATGCCCCCAGCGCAGATGGTCTCCTGAGGATCAGCAAGAAAGAGGCTAGCGGCCATATTGCCCCCCCCCCCCCCTCCCCCACATACTCCCCCCTCGACCCCCCTCCCTCCACATCCCCACCACCTTACTACCTTGCAGGTCACGTGCTACACCGTTAAATCCAACACACACACACACACACACACACACACAGGGACGCACACACACACACACACACACACACACTGTAAGTATAAATAGCAGCTCGACTGCCCCAAAACGAAAGAACAAAACAAAAAGCTGCTTCTCTTGACTGTAAAATGTGGAAACTGGATAATGTTCACACTCCTTGTGCGACGGTGCGTTTCCAGAGTTATTGAACTGACTGAGATTATGCGATAAAGTCCCCAAAGAGAGTTTTGCTCCTTAATGTGACACCAGCTGTTAGAAACGGCTGATTAGAACAAATGAAGACTGACAGACTTTTGAAAGACTGCACTTTTATTTTCACCTGAACCTCTTTTACTATGTTTATTACTGTTATCACACACACACACACACACATATATATATATATATATATATTATAACACTATACTTTGCATTAAACAGCTTATATCAACATCTAATAATAGTTTTCTCTGTTTCAACCATGTATCGTTATATTGCATTATATTTCTTAGAGCATTCTATTATTACTGTAATACATCAATACTGCACGTATATAACTTTAATACATTATTATATTATGTATATTAGCTGCACAACTGGATCTACACTATCCACGGCAATCATTCCCAAATACTTTATTTGGGTTGCCAAAGTCCACAATGTTTATTTTAACATTTATAACTGCAGTACACCTTTGTGCCACACGAGGGAGCCTGTATGTTCGTATTGTTCTGATAATTGTATAATTTTATGTAATATGAAAAGGCTGGCCTACCTTCTGTTTGTTTTATTAATGAGGGAAAAATAAGTTTGTTAACTCCGTCTAAATGTATGTAGTATATTTATGTGTATACCTCTTCAAAAAGACTGATTTGCCAATTCAAGATAATCAGGCGTTACGTTCACACGCAACTTTGCTCTTCTCACAATTTATAGTTAAGGCCTATTGTGAATTGGGTTGTGATGCTTTGTTAAAAACTTTTAATCTATGATTTCATTTCTTCTCAAAACAGATATACAACCTTTTGGAAATCAGCTCTTCTGTTCACTGACTGACAATGCAATGCAGGTCTTTTCGTATAAACCCATCTGGGATCTGCTCGGATAATGTGCTTGTCCGAGCTAGATAAGTGTGGATTAGACTAAAGCAATGTTTGGAAATAATCCTTGGTGTTTAATGGACACTGAAAATGGTCTTTATTTTATGTTTTTTTTATTTTTTATTTTGGTCTAACTCCAACAGCAGTTTGTTTAACAGCTGACCTCCGAGTTGAGAGTGAAAGGAAGGAAGTGGCATGACGAGTAATATGAAACAATACCGTCCCGAGAAGAGTAAACCATTGATGTCCAGAGAAAAACATGCATCTCCTAATATGACTGAAAAAAAACAACATTTAGCAACATAAAGTTAAATAAAGGTTTACAGCCGGCTGCAAACAAACACTATGCAAGCAATCGTTGAGACAAATGGAAGAATCTGAAAAAAAGAGTCTTAGTGAATAAAAATCGATTGCAACATATATATGTGTATATATGTTGCTATATATATATATTTATATATATATATGTAAATATTTATATATATAAATATATATATATATTTATTTATATATATATATATATATATATATAAATAAATATATATATATATGCATAGTATTGAAGTTCTGACTCCAAAATGATGTACACTTAACCCCCTGGGTTCTCAGCCCTGTTGAATTATAAGGAGCGTTATAATTAATCCACTAGTACTCAAATTGCTGGTGAGAGGTGAAGAAAAAAGTGACTTTGGTGTTTTTCTTTTCCTCCTTTGAAATGAAATGCATCATGGTCATTATGTGTGTGGATGAGTTTTCATGCCCTTTGGGAAACCTATTAAAAGACCAAATAAGTACTTCTTTACATCAATGCTGCAAGTGTACTTTTTTTGTTGTTGTAGATTTATGGTATTTAGCCACCAGCAGTGGAATAACTTCAATTATGTTTTGTAGCGAGCCACTGTCTTCTGATGCGTTCAGGTGCCGTAGCCTACAGTGAAACAAAAGCTGCACTATTGATTTGTTTTTCCATAGTGCCAACTGGGTCTTTAGCATTGCCTCTTATTTCCCCCCACAAGCTCTCGGCTTCTCTGTAACCGATAAATAAATTGGGAAACCAGCTATATCAAAACCCAAAAATAAGAATCGCCTTAATTGCAAAGTCCAATACAAGTTGTCTTAGCGGCGCTGGTGCAGAGACGCATTAAAGACTGCAGCGTGGAGTCAATCACAGAGCTATTTATTGCTCCATGCCGAGAGAGAGAGAGTTGGTTAAAATCCTTCTCACCATGCTCTTTCTTTCCTTCCTTTTAGCTAAATAGTTTTCCCTTATGAAAACTAAAAAGGAGGAAAATCTTCCTGCACTTAAAACGGGGGTCTATTAAATGGTATAGCCCCTCACAGAGAGTTCCCATTGATTTAAGAGCAGGGTCATAAATCTTCCACACAACGGGTTCAGGGGATCTCCGGCTCAAAAGACCGAGAAAAGAATAACAGCGACGTCCTGCTGCTGAGGCGCCATTCAATACTGTACCCAAACATGACAATCAATTAACAACAGAGGAGCCGAAGGTCATTAAATTGATTATTATGAGCACTCACGACTGCTCCTGATGAATATAAATAGGATCAAAGTTGACTAAATATGCTCGATTATAACAACTGGCTGCTGACAGGCTTCATTATCCTGCACCTCAACACCACCTCCTGTAATGGTAGCAGTGTAGAGTTAAAGATTATAGCATTAAATTATATTTATGGGTTGTGCACATTTAATCAAAGTGTGTTGCTGTGAGTGTACGTCGAGTTCGCAGCTCATGAGATTAGTCGATGAATCGATTAGTCACCGGAGTATCGGCAGAATTTCAATCAGAAACATGTTTAGCTTGACATCTAGTTTGCTATTTTAGGAATATTCACTGTTTCAGCTTCTCAAAGATTAATATTTGAAGGTTTTCTTGGATTTCTATGAGAGTTAACTGGATATCGTTGGGTTTCGGACTGTGTTTTGACTATTTTCTGACATTTGATAGACCAGACGACTGTATCAATTAATAAATGATAAGAATGATCATTAGTCTCAGCCTTTGTTGACTTAAATACATCGATTCAACGTGATAATCCACCTACAACTGCAGACTTCATTTAACAGCTGAAACTTTTAAAATCAATACAAATGTTTATCAGGATGAATATGGTGCGATTGTGTACAGCAGAATATATTAAAACTAATGACTAGTGGTGCTACGCTACGTACAGTAATTGCATCGATGGTTTGATTGCGAGTCCTCAGGTCTCTACTGTCTTTAGTCAAAAACAAGAAAATCTTAAACTAATCTATAACAATAGTATATAATCCAAAGCCCTCTGTCAGACCAAATCAATCAAATAAAAAAAGCCTTACAAACTGTGCTACCTACTGATTATATGAGACATTCATCAAGAATAAAACAAACACTCAGATATTAATCCAGATGCAAACACATACATAAAGATCCATTCATGTCGTATTAAAAACATGAGATGATAAAAAACACAAATTAACTGAAATAAATGATTAAATAAAGCAAACAGAGCGGAGATCGTTGGTCGGTTAACGTCTAGATCTGCTATCATAACATAAAGGTCATAAACATATGACTAATATGAAGCGCGACTGTACTTAAAGGTGGTCATGTTAACTCAACTAAATCATAAATAATAATAACCTTTAATAATAACTTTTACTGTCATGTAGAGTCCACTGCTTCTATAATATTTACACACTTTATGATTGGGATTAAAAACTACTATAACTTCTAAAAGGCTGCAAAGTTAACGTAAATATAATTTCGCATTTACAGTAATAGCAAAAGCATGACACACACACACACACACACACACACACACAGCTGATAACACATCCACTTGTCAATTTCTCCACTCAGGGAATTAAATTCACTTGAGCTGAGATCAGCGTGTCACGAACTCGCCTCTTGCTCTTTGCTCGCCTCCCAGCGTGAAGCAACCCCCGACTGGGCACCGGTAACAAGGGCCGTGCCCTCCGAGTTAACACACACACTGGCCAAGGGAAAGCAGAGCCTGCTGGGTAGTGAACAGAGGTGCTGGGATGCCGGGGGCCGCTGGGAGGTTGGGTGATGGGGGTGGGGGTGGCGGTGGGGGGGGGGGGGGTCTTTCGGGTTCAAATTGGCACCCTGTGTCAACTTGTCAACACCTCGCCGGCCTGCGAAAGCACCGCACACACCGTCCACCAGCAGCACCCGCTGACTCCGCCCAGTCGTTAGTGAGCAGCATCCCGCCAGGTGAGCCAGAGAGAGCACACGAGACTGTGCTGAGCGCCTTTACTTATTATTATTTCATATCATTATAGTATATTTAGCATTATATCTATCACGTATGTGGTTTTCTTTCATTGTAGTTATTTTTAGGGGGGGAAACGTGCAAAATGCATATGTTTTGGCAATTGTGTATATTGGTGATGATATGGAAACATGGTGGCGTGATATCGCTACAAGCCAGGCAGGAGGGGGACAACAACAATCAGACAAAGTGTAAACAAGATCACGCTTTAGCTTTAGCTGAATTATTCAGCCGCTGGTTCCTGAAGTGGGTTCCTCGAGGATAAGCCAATTTTTTTTACTATACATTTTTTGTTTTGGAACACATTTACAGAAACCGCAATTCCAAATTCATCAAAAAGGAGATCATAAGAAACAAACACACCAGATCGGCTTGATGATGGCCGGCGCTAAACGCTTCCTGCAACAGGAACTTTCCAGATGCACGGAGCAGACGAAGGAACGATCTGTAAGAAGGAGTGCCCTCTGTTAAACTAACCATGCGGGTAAAACACCTTATTTGGTGCTAAAAGCAAACGTTTGCAACATCTCACTGCAAGGGGAAAGGTGTGCACGCACAACTACGGCAAGCACGATGCTCATTTCACGGTTCCCATTTCGTCTTTGCTTGGCTAAAAACAGTGATCATTTCGTGAAGGAAAACTATGAGTAAACATATTTGACAACAACCTTTTTTTCCCCCATGACGCAATTAAATACGTGCAATATGGTTGACAAAAAAAAAAAAGATGAGCGGGACGAAACTATACTGAAATATTAGACTAAGATAAGAATTAAAAACCCGGAATTGTCTTTAAAAAAAAGGTTGACTGACTATGATAAAAACAAACAAGGGTATTTAACATGGAGCTGAGATGAAGGCTAAATGAAGAAATAGCTAGCCAAAAAAAAAAGATAACATTTCTGTATGGCTTACAATAAGGGAAGCTTAGAAGTCATCACCTTCACTTTAGTATGTTGTACTATATGTTGAGAGTATAATCTTCGCCCGGCTCCTGGAGTCCTGCATCTTTGCTCCTGTATGTTTCCTCCAAGGATCACGATGGCAATTAGTCTTTATTCAGACTGCGTTGTTTTACTCTTGACCTTCATGCGGCTCTGTGTGATTTTTTACGTTCTTCTTCTCTGAATGTCACATGAACTAAAGTACGATCGTCCCTCTGCTGCTGGACGGAGTCTGTTTAGCTTCCCAGATCTCAGCAATTAACTCGGTGACGACACAATGTTGTGATCAGCGACGGGAACGCCGGCTCAAATTACGAGAAAATACGGACAAAGATTGTAATAAACCAGAGTTATTTCTCAAATATGGCCATGCCATTAAAAGCAAATCAGAATTTGGAATTTTGAGAGAGAAGGGGAGAGATAGAGGGAGAGAAAGAGAGAGAGAGAGCGAGCGAGAGAAGAGCAAAGAAAGAGACAGATACAGGCAGAAAGAGAGAGAGAGAGAGTGTGGGAGAGCAAGAGAGCGAGTTGGGAGCTGGGGATGATTTCTCTAGGGATGAAGGATGTGAGTGTGTGTGTGTGTGTGTGTGTGTGTGTGTGTGTGTGTGTGTGTGTGTGTTGAGTGTGTGAGGGGGTGGGTGGGGGGGGGAGGGAGAAGGGGGGGGGGATGAGAGGGAGCGGTGGAGTAGAGAGAGCGAGGAGAGAATGAGCGAGCGAGCGAGCGAGCAAGCGAGGCAGGCAGGGGGATGAGAGAGAGGAGGAGGAGGAGGAGAGCGGGGGAGATGTGGAGGAGGAGGATGGTGGGAGGAAGGGGGGAGGAAAGCGAGGCGAGGCAGAGCTGATTGAGATTCGGGCCTCCAGAGCTGCAGGCTCGCTGCTGCTGGGAGCTCGGGGAGAACACGCTCCGTTATTGGAATTCTTCTTCTTCTCTTTTTTCTTTTTTTTCTAATGAATTAATTCTTCTCATCCAATTTAGGTGAAGATGAAAAGAGAGCAGCGCTGCGAGCATCAAATTTAGCTTTTTTTTTTGTTTTTTTTGTTGTTGTTGTTGACCGGGCCCGGGCCGCTCTGTTTCTGTTCGGTTAATATCGGACACTTGTAATATATTATGTTTTTTCTTTTTTTTTTTTCTCCTTTTGGGGAGGCTTGTTTACGAAAAAACAAACAACGGCAACGTAGAAAGACATTTCCTGTGCATGTTATTGGGGATGTTTCATAACCATTTACTGATATGATAAGACAAAGAAGCTCGCACACACACACGCAAACACACACACACACACTGATATGATTAACCCATTTGACACAATGTACACAGTCATGCATGTAAATATGCATCAACATGAACTGGCACTGAGGTAAACACCTATCTCATCCAAAATTATGGAAACTTTGCTAATAAATGAAGATTTTTTTCTTCAAAAATTCTTCAAAAAGCTGAAGTGTGACACGTTTCTTGAACCGGTCGATGCTGGTAGGGTGTGTTTATACGTCTCCAAACTCTTTGTGAACTCATGAAAATGAATTGAACATGATTATATACTTCAGTATAAAAAGGCTTTTTATCGTCTTCACTGAGCAATTCAAGTATGTATTGTGTGTTTTCATAAAAGGCGTGTCAAGTATAACCACTGATTCATAAGTACGCCCATATTATCTCCTGACATATGTTTAATATCAGTGTATTGTAAACAGTATGTCTACAGATAATCATATAAATGAATACAGTCACCAAATATACAGAGTACTTCTATTTAGCTTACAGTGTGTTTATGTTCATATTAAAATAATATCAGTCAATATGTCATTATCAGACTGTGTTAAGCTTTCATGTATGGATATTGAAACCAGCCTCAATTATATGATATTGTTAAGTCTCTAGTTTAAACCCCTTATTGACAAAATGTTATCTAAACTACAACTATTAAAAAAAGGAGAAAAATCCAACAGAAGGTGAAATTTCATCTTGACTTGATTCCCAGCTAAAGATAGATCCAACATTAAAAAGTAAGACTGCAAATTTGTAAATGAAAAATGTCAGCCGATACAAAGAAATTCTTGCATCAAGATAATTTGTATGAAAACTAGTAAAAAAAAAAAAGATCATAAAATCAGATTTTTTTAAGACTAAATCACTTGCTATACTTGGAGATGTCACACACACGCACACAAGCACACACACACATAGTTTATATATATATATATATATATATATATATATATATATATATATAATAAATATAAAAAATCATTCATGGTATTTATTTTGTCAAAACCCATTGTTTAGGCTATAGAGATTAGGCTCCACTGATTATTGTTTTACACGATAATCATTATGAGCTCCTCTGCTAACACACAAACACACACACACACACACACACACACACACACACACACACACACACACACACAGGGTTCACGGTCCGGGGAACGTGGGATCCCTCCGGCTCTGCTGCTCGGAGCTGACAAGGTATCCGGCCTCGGATCCGTTGCGACAGTCAGCAGAAGAAGAAGAAGAAGAAGAAGAAGAAGAAGAAGAAGAAGAAGAAGAACAGCGAGAGTCAGCTCGCCATCTGGCTCAGACTGTGGCGAGGCAGATATTCCCTCACCGGCTCCCGAGGGGATTCTCCCACCCCCCCCCAAAAAAGACAAAAGCAGATGAGCTCAGCTTCAGTGCTCTTCACGAGACCCCTGGTGTCAGGTGTGGATTATCTCACCTGTGCAATTTGTGTTTCAACCTGCGCTTCACTCCAACGGCTCTCTTCAAAGACCTCATTCAAGTCGCCTCGGCTCTGCCTTCTGGAGCTCCTGAGGGCTTAAGAATCTGCCGACATCTTTAACTCGAGGGGCGCCGGTGGACTTTCTACTGAGGGTCTGGCGGAAAGGCCGAAATGCCGATAAGTAGAGAGAGTGGGAATATGACGACGCGTGACATTTCCTCTGCGTTAAATCTGAGCCCTGATTGGTGCAGATATTTTGTGTGTGTGTGTGGGGGGGGGGGGGGATAGAGGCGGAGATAATGCCGCAATCCAACATGCGGTGACAGTCGGTGGGAATGCGGCTCGTCTTGAAGGATCGGTTCACGTTCGCTCGCGTCCGTCCTGAGACAACAGTCAGGTTGCTGTAATCACCCCCCCCCCCCTCCCATCACCCCCCCTTCCAATTTAAAAAGACCTTCGGACCGGAGAGTTTGTCCCCCATCACTTAGGCAGACAGCTCTTAACGGACATCACGACCAATAACCGCTTCAGTGTTCACACAAAATGCGAAATGCGACCCCGTCCTCTGAGACATAATTAATACACGATGTGAAGTCATAATTCGTAGATAGTTTGTAGTCTAATGGATGTAATTCCTCTGTTTCATTTGGAAAACGTAAAATCACTTAATTATAATCCAATATTATAGTAAACATTATTCTTTATGGATCATTCCACTTAATGAGTACTTCTACTTTTAATATATTTTGCTTCTGTGACTTTTGTACTTTTACTTTTCGGGAGCATAAGAGGTGGAAATGCATCGAAAGGCAGTGAAGTGATGAAAGCATCAAGTATTCATAAATATCATGAAACTTGTTAGAATGGTTTTCTGAGACACGTAATTGAAGGAAATCAAGTAAACTATGTATTCTTTAAGAAAATGAGTCATATTTTGAGTATTTTTACAGTGTATTCCTCAAGTTACAGAAATCAAAGACACAAATTTAAAAGGTTTACAAACTTAGCAGCTAACGTATTATTTTAAAATTCATGAATTAAAGAACGAGCGTCCCGTATCTGGCCGTGAGGCCACCAGGTGGGACTCGAATACACTCGGACAAAATAAAAAACATGGATTGAAAAAAAAAAGAATCAAAGGCTGCAAATGGATTTGATCTCTAACCAGTTTAAACGCCTCGCCCGGTCCCATTATCATAGCTCGTGATCAATTATTCATGGCGGGAGACGCTCGTGGGGGGGTCAGGTGTTACCTTTGTAAACATTGGCTTCCCGTGCTGGGTGACCATGGTGCACTGATCACAGTCCAGGGTGATGCAGGAGTTGTGGAAGGACTCCTTGGAGTGTTTGAGGATGTAGTGGAGCTCGGTGACCCCGCCCTCGAACACCGTGCTGAAGTAACGGGGGATCAGCGTCCGGCCGATCGCTGCGAGGAGACAAAAGAGAGCACAGGGGTGCTGAGTGCACGAAGGAGAGCAGAGAAACCACAGGTTCAATCGACTGGAAGGACGTGACTGGTACTGGGCCTTAACTACTAGTACTGCTACTACTAGTACTAGTAGTACTACTGCAGCTACGATGCATTTATCCTGCGTGAGCATTTCTGCACTTCAGGGTTCCCTTGTCTCAAAATAAGCAGGTTTTTGATGAGCTGCCAGAACATATTTTATTTTGAAACTTCTTAAAGCTTGTGTTTGACACGAGCTTTAAAAAGTTTCAAAATAAAATGCGTCAGTAAATTCTACATTACATTTAGCTGAGGCTTTTATCCAAAGCGACTTACATGATATACAGTAGACCGTAGACACAGCAACGGTGAGCAATTAGGGTTAAGTGTCTTGCTCAAGGACACAACGACATGGACTAGCGGAGCCGGGGATCGAACCACCGATCCTCTGCTTCAAAGTCGGACCTGCTAACCACTGAGCCACAGTCGTAAAAGAGGCAACAGTCACCAAGTGGCTCAATGGATGTTTATACTGGCGGATTTTGTTGAAAAAAAAAAGTTCAGTCATGAAGATTATCTTGCTGAACAAAACGTGTAAATATCGAAGTGTTTAAGTATTTTCTGCATTAATCCCGTCAGCTTTTTGACGAGCAAACAAGCAGGATTCTAACGTCCCAATAGCATTTATTGTTGGCCGACAATAAATGCTACAAAAGCTGTAATAATAATAATACAGCACTAGATATCCCACATTCAACAAACATACAAGTAAATTCAGGGTAATAACAACTTTTTGATGTAAAACATGGGTATGTATCTTATATACAAGTGCCTTTAAAAGGTGAATTTAAGAAATTATGTAAAATCGAGGAAATGAGGTCCAGGGGGTAAGAGAACAAAATACACAATACAAAAAAAAGAAGGTTGTTTATGTGCAAAGAAACACAAACTGCTTGATAAGGACATCTGCTCGAGACTCATTAATCAAGATAAATATTTTATTGGCTGTCAAAAGCTCCTTGGAGGCCGAAACTGATCAGATGGTCAAACCAACGCAATTGATTCAATATTTGAGAAGGAATATGTTCTGCTCTTCCTATTAGACCCTTTTCCTATCGCAGGAAATCATTCAATGAACACAGGGAGCCCCGGTGAGCCCGCCGCCTATTGATTTGACTTTAACCTCTCTACTCATTACAGCCGCTTGTCGTAATACTGCCAATGTCAGTTTTTCAGGGCATTGATATTCTCGCCGCAAACAGTCTCATTAACAGCCGAGACGCCTTCCAATGGGGCTAAACAATAAGTAGATAACAATAGGCACAAATCACTCTGAGCGGGGTCTGTGGTGATCATTAGAAATCTGAATGAACTCACCGCTAAACAAATATGTGCAAGCTATGGATTTACGGGAAACTATTGGATGGCCTGAACCCTTTTGGATCACAGCCTTCAGCTAAACCTGCTCGGCCTCAGGAAGAAAAAGAAAAAAGGTGTCGAAAATCCTTTAGTCTGAGTCTGAAACAAGTCCAATAAACCTCAGAGCTGTGAGGTAAAATTCATCTCTATCCAACATCTGAAGATTAAAGCTTTTCTTGAAGCAACTGACAATATCATGAATTTGAGCCTCTCGATCCACGTCCCCGGAGACGTGACTCTTCATATAACATAACTGTGTGAGACTGCACAGGAAAAGTGTTTTCAGAATATTTATCAGAACGATAAGGGATTGCATGACTAAGTTAAGTATTAAAATGGATTATTAAGATGGATGACTTGTGCAGCGCAAACCTTTTTTTTTTTTTTTTTTTGCAGAAGCCTAAAGAGACAATGAACTGCATGATGAAAACGGAGGCGGAGTCAGGGAGGGAGGAAGTGTCTTCAGTGTTTTATAGCCCTGAGGCTTCGTCTGGTTTCTATCTCCTCTGAGTTAGCTAGCTTCAAGGAGAAGGATGGATGATACACAGAGAGAGGCTTACATTTCCATTATATTATGGATGCACTGCGATGGCATGCACGATACATATCCTTGAATACCTGGATGTATTTTATAGCATGAAATCTTGTCCTAAAATGCCTTCTCTTGTAAGGTTTTAACAAAGTCAACGAGAATCCCGGTAAGCACCTGAAATCCTGCTTCACGTCTTCGATCCTCCGGACCGGAGCGCTGGAAGTCCAATTATTTGTATATTAGAGCTCCTTCTATCATCTGAGTTGAATGACATTGGCGAATACCAACTTTATGCTTTCATTCTCGACAATGAAACCAATCTCCAAGATCAAAAACTCTCCATTTTATAAACTTCAAAGGATATCGTCAACTTTATATGAATATTTTTCAATTCATCTGTAGGTCTCTTCGGTTCTCAAGGCCACGCCTCCAAATGTCTCGTTTTATCCAAATAACAGTCCAAAAATAATAAAAACTATGAAATTACTGTCATAGAAGATGCAAAGAATAATCAAATATTCACATTTGAAAGCTCAAACTGACATTTATGGCACTTTTGCTGAAAACAGAATTAAAAATAATGAGAAAATTTGCCGTTTTTTCTTTTCTATTAATTATCAACTAATTGTTTCGGCTAAAAAAAAAACTGATTATAGTCAATACTTCATTACATGACTTTGCGGATGTGTATTCTGCAGTGTGGGCGGAGCTTCATTCCAGTGCTTGGAGACAATAACGAGGGGCGAGAGTGAAACACGAGATGTTAATGCACACGGTTTATGCATATTTTAGCAATGCACAACTTCAACGCACAACTTCATGTAAATCAGGGATTCTGCACAGCAGCTGCACTCACTTCTCACTTCAGACAAAACATCACCCAAACATCGCACGGCAGTTCCAGTCCAGCGGCTGGACTTGCTCAAGGGCAGCCGGGCACTTACTGAAGGGCAAAGGGCTTCTTGTTATCACTCACATGCATAGGGGGATCTCAACCAGCAGCTGATTGGTCTGAGAACTGACATTTGCACCCTAATTAATGTGTTAATTAATGCATTTGACTTAAGTGTTGTGCCATCTTGTTGATGCTAGAACCCTGTTGTTTGGAAAACAATGGGACAGGATTTTTTCTGACTCTTGGAAGTTATGATTGCTTTATTTTCTTGTCACAGACAAAAGAACGAAGGCGTTCAAATTACAAAATGACCAACCAGAAGTGTGGTGCTACATTTCATTCCAGAAAATGTAAGCCTCGTTTAACTTTTTTTGCTGGACAAGCTGCATTTATTTGATTTATTTTTGCTTTATTGCCCATTAAAATGAATAAGGAGGCTGTCGGTCAACCAGGTTGTATTTGTATGAGGAAGCATTGTGGAGCGGCTTGGCTAGTTTGAACTAATGACGGTTATTTGTTTTCTGGAGATTTATTGAGCCTGACTTTCAGTACATCCATCCATCCATTATCTGAACCGCTTATCCTCTTTAGGGTCGCGGGGCGCTGGAGCCGATCCCAGCTGTCATTGGGCGAAGGCAGGGTACACCCTGGATAAGTCGCCAGTCTATCCAGGGCGACTTTCAGTACATGTATTTTAATAATAATCAATAAACTACCAGCAGTGATAAACACATTTACACCCCATACTGTAACAATATCCAATCGCTATGAAATGAAATGTTCAAATGAACACCATTGAGTCAATGAAAAGCTACTCGAGCTAAAACCCTGCAAGCTCCCTTAAAAACACCATGTGTGTATAGTTATTTTTAGTTTGTCATCGTCGGCTCGACTTGGAATCAACCCTCTAATCCCACTAAGTGTCGGTGACCCGGCCTACCCGCCGAGCTACACCGGAATATTAAATAACGGCGAAAACAAAACAACCATAAACCATAAACCCCAACTTTGTGATTACGAAGGCGAGCGCGTCGGGATTTCCTTCCTCCTCCCGTCACCAAGTCTGTCTGCTTCTCTGCATTTTGCTGCACGTCAAATCTCCATCATTACAACACTGATGGGAGAAAAAATAAATAAAAAAATAAAATAAATGGGGACGGCCATATTATCCGGCAGCACATGGCCTCTGATTTCAAGCAGAAATAATCCATCTTAGAGTCAACACTCTGTTGGCGAGGAGGTGTGTGTGTGTGTGTGTGTGTGTGTGTGTGTGGGTGGGTGAGGAGGGGGGAGTGAAGCCTGGGAATGAAACTTCATTTAGAAGTGAAATGTCCCCAAAGACAGTGGCTCGAGAGGCTCTTGAGGTCAAACCTGGATGGTGGAGTCTCAATTGAGAGAGAGAGAGAGAGAGAGAGAGAGAGAGAGAGAGGGAGAGAAAGATGAGGATGATGTTGGCGGTTGGGTGAGGGTGTGGGGGACGTGGAGGGGGGAGACAATGAGGGGGGGGGTACCCGTGACTGGCATGTTTTTCAAATTCGATAAAGTCAGGCATGACTAAATAACACATAAAATGTTTGGCATCGTGAGCAGTGGCTCAGGGAGGGAGGGGGGGGAGGAGGTGGGGGAGGGAGCTGCAGGGTCCGCTCGCCGTGGATGACTGTGTAAATGATGCTCTCTCTCTCTCTCTCTCTCCTCTCTCTCTCTTCTCTGTATCTCGCTCCTCTCCTCGCTCGCTCAGTCTCCACCACGGTTGAAAAACAAAGTACGTCTAGGAGTGGAGTTGACTGCTAATGCGGAGGAGCTCTGAGGAGACGGGGGGGAGGAGGGGAGGTGGGGGGGAGGAGGTGTGTGTGTGTGTGTGTGTGTGTGTGTGTGTGGTGGTAAAGGGGGTGTAGAGGGATTGGGATGGGGAAAGAGAGCGAGGGATGAAAGAGAGAGGGAGTAGAGACTAGGAGGGAAGATGAAAAAATAAGGGCTTGTCAATGAGGGAGAGAGGACTCACTGAGGGGTAATGGGAGAGAGAGAGAGAGAGAGAGAGAGAGAGAGAGAGAGAGAGAGAGAGAGAAGGGGGGAAAGAGGGGGGGATGCTCAGGTGATACGCAGGTCCGCCTCCCGGCAGCCGTGCAGGAGTCCTGGTCGCGTCTCCTCAACCAAAACTGTCCTAATAAAAGCCAACTCGCTCGGCCCGGAGTGACGGAGCGATGGAGGAGCGATGGAGGAGCGATGGAGGAGCGTGTCACGGCGAGTTGTGGATCACCTCAAGCACAGCAGTCGTGTGTTCCTCTTCTCCAACGCCCTCCGGGCTCCATCGCTCGGTGTTTGCGTTGGCATAGGCCTCTTTGTGTCGCTCGAGGGCCCTTTGCAGAGGATATGGGGCCGAAACCATGTTCACCGACGAGCTTTAATCTCTCTTTTCTACGTTCGGAGAGGACGTTCAAAAACATGCCACCTGTTTGTTTCTTCTCTTCTTGAAAAATAATAACGCAACATAAATGCGATTTTTTAGTTTTTCTCAATTTGCATTTTCTTTTGTTCATTTTGTTAAGATTACACTTTTTAACTTTGACTTCTGGCCCATTAGCTCATTCAGAGTTACCGTTCGGGAAATTCCTGCTTTTTTTCTGCGATAATTAATGCAGCGTTGTTTATCCTTTTGGCTTTCGGGCCGTTGATCGGACGAAAACAGTTCAATTTGAAGACGTCGTCTTCGGATTAATCTACAAAGACAGTACCCGTTAGTCGGCGCCCGGCGGGGGTCCGAGGCGACGCCGTCAGACTCGCGGTCCAAACGCATTCGGACACGGTCGCTTTATGAAACGGAGAAAAGCCGCAGAATGTTTGGATCTTGATAAATGACTTAAAAGATTAATTGCCGTTGAATGATTTTTTTTTTCCTGTTGACCAACTCAGTGATTAATCAACTTATCATCGCAAAGCCGGTTCCAGTGAGGGAAAAAGGCAAGATTTGATCCAACAGAAAAACATAAAGAAAATCTTCTGTGAAAAACTAAAAAGGGACACATTACGTCACCGGGGAAGATGTACAAAGTGTGGACAGACGGAGAACTCCACAGTGACACCAAGGACAAAACCATCAGCACAATCATTCCACACTGCCAAAAAAAAAACAAAAAAAAAACATAAATAGCCTCATCAGCCCCATGTTGCAGCCCCATGCTGACGACTCCGTCATTTATCTTTTAATTTGCAGTCAGATGACACACTCACCAACCAGCCAAACAAACTTCAGACGGCAAAACGACCCCAAAAAAAGAATTAAAAAAACAAGCATGGAGTCCACACGAGATAAAAATAACAAATACAATCCCACTTTCCCTTCTCCTCACCCCACTTCTCTCTCCATCTCTTCTCCTTCTTCTTCTTCCTGTTTTTGTTTTCCCCCTGCACCGCTCTGATTGGCCCGTCTTCAGACGGCGGGCCACTCCAGAGATACAGATTAGCTGGCGCTCGTTTGGGCGAACACGACAAGCAGCATATGCCTCTCAAGTAACGTGTACCCCAAACATGCAATTTACAAATAATTAACGCGGTGTTAATTAGTCGCATTAATTCACGGCACTTTGTTGGGATTGTTTCCCCCCGTCGGTCCCCAGGACTCCTGCCAGCAACGTCAGCCAGCGAGGCGGCGAGAGAGCGAGAGCAGGGCGTCAGAAGAAAGGAGGGCCGCTGGCTGGTGCACACACACACACACACACACACACACACAAGCAACCGCACACACTCAAAAAGAGTTGTATGCATGTAGGGTTAATATTCATGTGTGTGTGTGCGTTCATGTTGGAGATAAGTGCAGAAAATGCAAAAAACTTGATGCCATATTGTAATAATTCACAACAAATCCCATCAAAAAAAGACTTTTTGGACGTGTGTGTGTGTCTCAATGGTTCCTACTGATTGGATAGTAAATCTTAAAAAAAAAAATCCAGTCGCAAATGTTTAGTCTCCTTCTTTCCAAAAGGCTTAATAATCTTCTTAAACAGCTGGGCGCTGGAGTTTTTAGTGAATGTTATCCAAGAGAAGCACACACAGGAATGTTTCAGCTGTGCATTAACACACATAATAATAATATCAGATCACGATACAACAGGCATAATACTCGTTAGTTTATTAACTTATTGTTTATGGTTTTGGTTTCCCAGGATTGGTGGACAGAAAGAAAAATATCTACTGCCACAAACTGAGAGAGACAAAAAAATATTATTAACAATATAAGTCACATTTCTCAGTGACTGTAAAAAATAATCTAAAATAGACTATTTAATAATTTCATATAATAAAATAATTATTTCATCAAATAATGAGAACAATAAATCCAGCCATGCAGACTTTTGGTACTTTCTTAAACGTATTCCAGTACAACATCCCCCGTCTTTGATTGTGTGTAAATACATAAAACAAAGCATGTGCAGCTTTATAGGAACATAGTTTATTATTATTATTATTATTATTATTATTATTATTATTATTATTATTATTATTATTATATGTATGTGCATGTGTGGGAATGGTTTCATTTGCCCCATGTGTTTATGGATGGAGGGCTTTTGTATGTGAATACTGTATATGTACTTGTGCATTCAACTGTGATTCTCAGTGTGTGTGTGTGTGTGTGTGTGTGTGTGTGTGTGTGTGTGTGTGTGTGTGTGTGTGTGAATCTGTCTGTGCTTGTTACTGCTTCGTATCGGTGTACAAGTTGACATCCGTGCACAGAAGAGCAGAGGAGCTATATGTTGTGAGCTGGCTGAATCTGTGCTGTCCATTCCCACACACACACACACACACACACACACACACACACACACACACACACACACACGCACAGTAATGATGCACCTGGGGAATACAGAGGCAGCTACGTAAACAGTATGCACTAGAGCTGAAGATCTTTGCCCGAACCCGACGGGACCCGACGGGACCCGACGGGACCCGACGGGTTCGGGCGGGTTCGGTCTTAATTTCGATTATTTTACACGGGCTCGGGCTGGGCTCGGGCTGGGCTCGGGCTGGGCTCGGGCTGGGCTCGGGCTGGGCTCGGGCTGGGCTCGGGCTTATGCTTGCGCTCTGGGTTGCGCGGTAAATGAGCGGTCAGGTGATGAGTTTCGATTAGCGCGAAAATGGATGCTGAGGAGGTGAAACGGCGGCTGGCCTCTGGTGATTATGTTTTAGTTGCACAGAGTAAAGCAAAGTCTGAGGTGTGGAAATGTTTTGACATTGTGCATGAGAACAATGAGACAATATATAATAATACACTGTGTTCCCCTGTGTATGTTGTTCTGCAATAATAACAAATTAAAATAAACAAATTTCGTTATTGCCAAATACCTATTTTAGTTTAGAATTTATCTTGATTTAATTCGTTAAGAATACATTTGTATTGGTGATTATGGAGACATATGCTGAAATGTTGTTACAGAAGACTTGTTGTATTTCTTTGTTCTTTCCAACTTCTAATAAATTATTTAAAAAAAGGTAATAGCCTAAATTAAATGACTCATTCTTGACTTGACTTTACTTGACAAATTAGACAAAAGAGCTGTGTCTGTGCGACGTGTGTGCGCACATTTTAATAATGTCGGGCTGTAAACGGGTTCGGGCTTGTAAAAACCTGTCAATCAAATTGTACATGTCGGGCTCGGGCCTTATCGGGCCGAACTTTTGAGGCCCGATTACAGCTCTAGTATGCACACCCACATGCGTGGAGAAAAACCGACACATGTAAACACGCAGAGACGCGGCAGCATAGTGAACCTCCGTCACCTCCACCCTCCCCCGTGAGCAAACACAGCAGCCATTCATATTTTTATAGATTTGAATGCAACATCGTGCATTTAGGCGAGTAAGACCTTCGGTATTACTGAATAAATTATAGAGAATGCTTTTATTGTTTTTGGATTAGTTTGTGTATCTGTACAACTCTGAGTAAAAGATGAATATATATTTAATATTCCATCGTTATTATTACAGACAAGCAGGAAGCAGGAAGCAGGAAGCTGTTTAGTTATTTAAGGGCGGAGCTAACACCAAGAATCGATCCCATTGTTCATGAAGTTGGGAGTGAGCGGCTGGAACCATAAATAGTAATGAACGTGGCAGCAAACACCAGAAGAGTTCTACTGGAGAAGGAAGGCGTTGCTTAACCTCTCCCCCTAATGGCTTTAGGGGTCTTCAGGGGCCTTTATGGGTCTTCAGGGGTCTTCAGAGGTCTTCAAGGGTCTTCAGGGGCCTTCAGGGGTCTTCAGAGGTCTTCATAGGTCTTCAGAGGTCTTCTGCGACCCGGAGGGTTACATTGAGATGCAGCTCACACACTCACGTGTCACGTTGTTTTCGTCATGAATCGGAAATAAATAAAAATGTATTTAATGAAAATGAATGGTGAAAGTGTAAAAGGGCTAAGTATATGATGATAAAAGTATATGATGATAAAAGTATATGATGATGAAAGTATATGATGATGAAGTATATGATGATGAAAGTATATGATGATAAAGTATATGATGATAAAAGTATATGATGATGAAAGTATATGATGATAAAGTATATGATGATAAAGTATATGATGATAAAGTATATGATGATAAAGTATATGATGATAAAGTATATGATGATAAAGTATATGATAATGAAAGTATATGATGATGAAAGTATATGATGATGAAAGTATGATGATGAAAGCATGAAAATCGACTAAGCGGCTAAAGAAATGTTAGTCGACGAAGACAAAAACCGTCCGGTTAGTTACTAATTGAATAAGAAGATGCTGTGATTAAGGATCAAAGGCTTTTGACATTTGATTTCTGCAGGAGTTGCATTTTCCGGCCATTGGGTGGCGAGCAGTTCTGTAATAAGAACATTCCTTATTGTCAATATACCTATGAAAGTAATTTTTGCAACAAATTGCATATGATTAGCATGAAGTGGGCACATCTGTGAAGGGAAGATGCACCACGGAGCCCATTTCCATTGATACCTAGAAGGTGAGAGGTCAAGGGACCCTCACGAAAATGTAGCGTATCGTCGGCGTATTATTTAGCCTCCTCGACGAGCTAGCGTGACCCCAGCGTGGCTGGTACCAATTCTTTTGAACTTCTAGTTTCATAAAACATTAGATACTTCCATAGGGCAGTGGAAGAGGTTAAGGTTACATTAACCATAACCCACTGCATTGAGGGGTTGATTCTTATTTCAGCCACAGATTAAAAGATAATTCTATCCTATTGTGTCTAATTTTCGATCCATCAATCATTTTTGTAAGCAAATATCATTTTTTCTTCTTCTTCTTTTTCTAAAAGGGCATTATCTCGATGTGGAACGAGACGAGTCCGACCCGGGCCTCTCACGACTTCGCCCAACCTGCCCAGCTGGCTGAGGATTAAATCCGCATGCTGGTGGAGAACGGAGAAATTAAAAAAGCGGGGAAGAAAGTCGGGAGATACTCAGCGGGCGATTATGCAGCAGACGCAGCTCTCCGCAGTGCAGAAGAGAAAAGGATGGAAATGAGAAAGAGGGGGAGAGCAAGTATGCATTGTGTATGATCCATAATGTCTGCATCCTGCAAATAATCATCAGACAGTTGGCTGTTTTTTTTTTTTTAGTGCAGGTCAATAGATAGAGCAAGACACCAATAGGTGAGCTTGAGATTAGACCTTGTTTTGCACCATGAGTGTATGATTTCCTCCTTTTTTTTAATTAATTCTAGTGGGAAATATGGATACAATCCCAGTATATATACATATATATATACACTATGTATCGATATATCTCATGCATCCTTTGTAGATCTATTTAATTAATTCTTTACATCACACATTAATGCAGCTCCAGTGTCTATTAATGTGCAGTGTGTGTCAGCATGCTATTAAAAACACGTTTTACATGAACTGTGTTTTACTTTATTGTCCTCCATTATTATCCACGTATGAAAAATAAATCCTGTGTCATGCTGGATGCAATGTTTTCACAACAACCCCTCCTTTGTGTTGCGCTCCTCTCTTTCCTCTCTCGTTATTATGATGTAGCGCGTGTGTTTATGATGTCACGTCACATGGCGTCATGCTAAATGAAGAGCAAATACGAACAGACATTCGGGATCACTGGCAGAAGCTAATGTGTTGACAGCGCTGTAATTGTTGGAAGCATATGTTTTCCCAGGAGACGATATCGGGATTCGTAACACTTCTGCTCGACATTTCTTTCTTTTCTTTTTTTACATTGAAAAAACATTGAATCCAGTCTCAAGTGGTTAAAATGACTGAGCAGGGATTTGCTCTCTCTCTCTCTCACTCTCCCTTTCTCCCTCCCTCCCTCTTTCTCCCTCCCCCCCTCTCTCTCTCTCTCTTTCCCTCTCTTCTTCTCTGTCTCCCTCCCTCTCTCTCCCCTCTCTCTCTCTCCCCCGCTCTCCCTCTCTCTCGCTCCCTCTCTCTTCCTCCCTATCTCTCTTTCTCGCTCTCTCACTCTCTCCCTCCCTCCCTCCCTCTCCTCTCTCTCACTCCCCCCTCTCCCCTCTCTCTCCCTCCCTCTCCCTCTATCTCCCTCTCCTTCTCTCTCCTTCCCTATCCTTCTCTCTCTCTCCCTCCCTCCCTCCCTCTCTCTCTCTCCCTCTCCCTCCCTCTCCCTCTATCTCCCTCTCTCCTTCTCGCTCTCTCTCTCTCTCCCCCGCTCTCCCTCTCTCTCTCCCTCTCTCTCCCTCCCTCCCTCTCTCCCTCCCTCCCCCACAGAGTGGTACCTCTAACCTCACAGTGTATACATGCAGAAGGTGAGAGTCCAGCAAACAGATTATGCGACCCTCATAAACCCGGATCAACCGACTCAGATACTCAGATATTGATTTTCCTTCCGTGTGTACAAACCGGCTGTACAGTACGCTCCGTGATCAATAAGCTAAGCTAAAAATACTATTCAAATCGATTATCGCCCCTCGGTGTAAGCTACTGTTGATGCTCGCTGAGAGGAGAGGCGCACGCGTGGAATCCAAGACCTATTGATCCGTGGGCCTAATCGATTGGCCGAGGAGGGGCCGCACCCCTCTGCAAACAAACGTCCGTCTTCATCGCCTCATATCTCCATCTGAATACTCATCACGAGGACGGGTAGTAGATCATCGGAGAACTGATTACGTCGCCTCTAGTTAACTGCAGAGAGCTTCACGCCACTTTTACCGGATACGTTCGGAGTCTGTGAACTCTGCTTCCACGATGCTCGCATGCAAAGACTCAGAGACTCAAAGACTCAGTGATCCTCTCCTCTGCAGCGAATCCTCTGCTTATGAAGGACAATGTATGCTTCTTAGGCTTTTTACTTTTGCTTTGTTTGTGAATTATTGGATATTTTCCAGTTTCGGGTGTGAGGAGCTGAAATAAACAAAAAGGTTGGGAACCACTACTCTTCATCACGAAGCGAAGGAACGAATGTAAACACGACGCCGGAGGCGAAATAATTACAGAACGACGTGGCCTGATTATTATTGTTATTATTATTATTTCATTATCATCCTTCATTTTCATTATTGTTATTATTGACTACTATCCCAAATCATTTGGCTCACAAAATATCAGACATTTCGAATTCCACAGCTCGAGGTGACATCTTTCCATGTGTGTGTGTGTGTGTGTGTGTGTGTGTGTGTGTGTGTGTGTGTGTGTGTTGTGTGTGTTTGTGTGTGTGTGTGTGTGTGTGTGTGTGTTGTGTGTGTGTGTGTGTGTTGTCCCAACGAAATCCCGCAAAGTCATTTGTTTACTGTAATAAAAGACTAAAAAACTAGAAAATATTCACACAGTAGCTGGAAATAGAGGATTTTTACAGAATTTTCTTTAAAAAAAAAGACAGTTAATCGTTTTCAAAATTAATTTTCTGTCCATTCGCTAATCGATTAATCGATTAATCGACTGATCGTTGCAGCTTATGCGTCCCTCTATTAAGGAAAGCAGTTTGACTTTGAGCCATAAATCCAGGCGGGTCTCTACAGAGGGTCCACTGTTAACCTCCAGCATAAAACCCGCTGCAGCCAAATCAAGTGGAAATCTTCCAAAGTTGCAGTTTTAATATTACATCCCGTCTTCGCTGAGCCGTGGCCGACAGACACGGCCCGGCAGCGCCACGTGGGCTCGTTTGCCGGGACCAGAAACCGGCAGATTTTGACCCCCGACTTCTAATCTGTCATCGCTCTAAAACCAGATCATGGAGAACAAAGACTTCTTCAACAACATATTTGAACGTACACATGACAGTATATTAATTAGCATGAAGTCTGAACCTCCGGTTTACATGCCGGCTGCACAGCGGAGGCGGAGAAAGGGTTAAAAACACCCAGCATGCATTCCAGAGGAGACAGACTCACACATACCGGGACACACACACAGGCCTGCGCACACTCGTACAAACACACACCAGAATGTGGGAATCATTGCCCAAAACATGAAATATTCATCAGTCATAAAACTTTAATTCAATCTCTCTCTCTCTCTCTCTCCCTCTCCTTCTCTCTCTCTCTCCCTCTCCTTCTCTCTCTCCATCTCTCTCTCTCTGTCTCTCTCTGGCTTTCTCTCTCTCTCCCCCCCTCTCCATCTCTCTCTCTCCCTCTCTCTCTCTCTCTCCCTCTCTCTCCATCCCTCTCTCTCTCTCTCTCTGGCTTTCTCTCTCTCTATCTATCTCCCCCTCTCTCCATCTCTCTCTCCCCTTCTCCCTCTCTCTCTCTCTCCATCTCTCTCTCTGCTGTATTCTACTTTGCGAGGTAAACACTTCGCCCGCTGCCCCTCTGCAACGAAAAAAAACAATAATAGATTTAATTTTAAAAAAAAAAGCCTTTTGCACAATTGTCCAAACGCACATCATTAAAAATCGCTGCCGCATTTGGAAAGAAAACCACGGTTGGCGTACTTCCACATCGCATTTCAAAAAGCGAGGCTGCCGGGTGGCGGAGGGGAGGAGCGGTCCACTTTAATACTGCGACGCCGGGTTTTAGAGGTCCCCTGCTATCAGAGTTATTGTCACTCAAACGCCACGAAGAAATGATGCCGACGCCTCAGAATGGTTTATAAAAAAAAGGAGAGAGAGAGAGAGAATCTGGTGTGTGTATACTTTTTATCGCTCGGTTTGAGGATAATAAACATTTAATAAACTCTAAAAAAAAGGCGGGACTTAGTGGATGGAGGCTTGACCAGAGTGTGTTGTACTTTATACTCAATACTCCTGCATTATATTTCTTATGCTTCGTCATACAGCATGTTTATGAGCATATGACCATATTAAATATGGGCTGTGTGTCATGTTCTTCTTCAGTATGGTATTTATTAATTAAGGCCCAATTACGAAATATGATATTTTATATGCGTTTTCAGTTCAATATGTGTTCACAGAGCTGGCGTCCTCTTATTCAGAAGGTAGATTAACGTTTTTCATCTTAGAAAAATGATTTTCTTTGTATTTATCTACTCATATTTTTGGCAACGCCATGTTTAAAGGTTAAAAGAAACACGGCTGAGGTTTATTGTTGGCTTCAGGTCACAGTTTCTAAGCGGCCTCATGAATCTTTAACCCCGACCATCAGCTTTCTGTTACCTTGAGATCCTCACGCGGTAATCAGAATCATATTTAGTTGTGGATATCGCTGCTGATGAACAGTTTACAACTCAGCATGCGTAGTCATTAAAAATGAGTCTTCATCACGTCGATGAAGGCAGCATTACACATGGCGTTCGATTCAAAGATCCTAAAAGACGACAGCAGCTTTGTGTTATTATATTAATAAGACTTGCATGCAGATGTTCACATGCAGCTGGACACACCCCTCCCTGCGCTTCAAAGAGCTAACGAGCGGAGGGCTGAGTGCAAAACCATCCTTCTCCTGTGCAGACGACAATGCTGCAAAATGTCACACACATTATGATGCGCCCTCTTCCCATGATGCACCTCACGAGCCGGTTGTGTTGTTTAGTTCGTCTGACAAAACGCACAACAGCGGCCTGCAAGATCTGGTTAAGCTATCGCACGAAAGAGACTCAAACTGGGGCTCGCTGGTGGCTGAGTGGTGAGGGCGCAGAGCCCAATGGGCGCAAACGCCCCGAGCAGCGCCTCTCAGGTTCTTCTGCCTGACTGGATTACTCTCTCACCCAACATTTCCTGTCTCTCTCAAATAAAAAAAAAGGTATAAAATACCCAAAATAACCTTGTAAAAAACAGGAAATGACTCAAAGTAATCTTTTAAAACTCAACAAAAGTAATGAAATAAATACAAATACACTACTGAATATCTGTTATTCAACCCTGACAGTACATTTTCTCGATTCTTGTGGAAGAAATAATAATAATAATCGAACAAAAGCCAACGAGAAGCCGCAGCCGAATGCTGCCGGCAAATCACAGAGTCAGAACATCAAGATACTGTATGTCTTTGTCTTGTTTTCTCAACATCTGCAGACCAGTCTCGGCTGAACGGACCTCTATCATTTTGACTTTCCCAGCAGAAATCTGGGAGGGAGGGGGGGTGGGGGGGGGGGGGAAGAGAGCGATAAGGACGAGAGTGTAACGAGAGAGAGAGAACAGCAGAGCAGAGAGAGAGAGAGAGAGAGAGAGAGAGAGAGAGAGAGAGAGGGAGGGAGACACACATCTCCAGTCACCCTCATCAAACCTCACGCCACGCGTGGATGGTGACTGTTTGGGCAGAGAGGGGGAGGAGGAGGGAGAGGAGAGGGTGGGGGAGGGGTGAGGGGAGAGTCAGAAGTGTTGGGGATGGAGGGAGGTGGAGGGAGGTGGGGGTGTGTCCCCTCGAGGCCAGCCCTCATCCCCTCTTCACCTCCATCCATTATTCAACAGCCCCCCCCCCCCCATCCCCCATCCCTCCAGCCTCACCAACCCCCAGGGCGCAGCTCCGCAGGGAGGACACAACACGCAGAGGAGGAGGAGACAAAGACACCACCACCATCACCACCACCTCCTCCTCCTCCATCACCACCACCACCATCACCACCACCACCACCTCCTCCTCCTCCATCACCACCACCACCATCACCACCACCACCCCCACCTCCTCCTCCATCACCACCACCCCCACCTCCTCCTCCTCCACCACCACCACCACCCCCACCTCCTCCTCCATCACCACCACCCCCACCTCCTCCTCCTCCACCACGCGCCACAGATAGCGGCCCGAATGGTGGTAACACCGAAGCGAATGCCAGAACTCAGCGGTGAGATGCATCGCTTCCCCCACCAGTTAGGTCCAAAGTCTCGTCGCAGACATGGAGCATGGAGATGGAGCAACACACACACACACACACACACACACACACACACACACACACACACACACATACACACACTAACACACACACACACGCTATATTCAGTCTGAGTGTGGCTCCCGGTGAGACAGAATCAATGGTAATGAGCGTCGCTTTGCACTGTTTGGCCTCTGATAATCGAGCTCGGATCTAAAAGAGGCAGCGATACCTGCCGGGCTCTCAGCAGCTCACCTGTGGGAGGAGCAAGAGAATCAGTTCAACACACCAGGAAGCAGCCGCGGTCTAAAAGAGACACGTTGCAACGTGGCTGACTTCTTCTGGAGAAAAAAAATAAACTTGTCGACGTGTTCACAGGAGGCACTGGAGATCGAACCGCCGGCCCTGAGATTGGGAAACAACAACTCCATCCGCCTGCCGAGCCCGGGGAGGTTCCTGTTCTTCAGAATCGGTGTTTCGAGCTGATATATTGGCATTTTTGGGCAATTTCTTTGTCTTGACTTGAATTTCTCATCCGATTTGGAAAGCTGTCCATTGTGCGCGTGTGTGTGCGTGTGCACGTGCATGTGCATGTGCACGTGCGTGGAAAGAAGGGTTATTGAGGGATGAAAAAAGCGCCACATAAACATTTAATACCTTAAGTAAAGCGGTGCAGGCCCTTTCATAGACTATGGAGACTGATGGTTCTCCACCACTGTATAATATATAAATATGGATTTCTCCATGTGCCAATAACTTTGCACTGTGAATGTGCTCTTCTGCCTTAGTGTGTGTGTGTGTGTGTGTGTGTGTGTGTGTGTGTGTGTGTGTGTGTGTGTGTGTGTGTGTGTGTGTACACACTGTATGTGTGTTTTTCTACATATGCCAAACACTTTTTCTTATTTGTATTTGAGACCAGGTGTGCCCTCACTCTGTGCTTGCGCTTGTGTGTGTGTGTGTGTGTGTGTGTTTGCAGACGCATACGTGTATACTCACAAGCTCTTTCACTACCTCACTGTGTTTGTGTTGTATATCGGCAGGAGCTTACTCTTGCTTTCAGTGTGTGCACGTGCCCGTGTGTGTGCATGTGCGCGTGTGTGTGTGTGTGTGTGTGGGGGGGGGGGGGGTATGCATACACTGCATGTTTTCCAGATGGAGTTCTTCTCCTGCTCTCCAGTGTGCGGATGAAAATGCTATTCATTATTAATAAAACCTCTCTCTCTCTCTCAGCTCATCTTGTTGACCTTTCTGTAACGTTCTGCTGTTAAAAGCTTGTGTTGCACTTCACTCTTTTCATTTTTTCATGAACCGCGTGTTTTGTCGTCATGACTCGGAGCAAACATCCACAAATTCCATTTTCCAGCCAAAACAAATCGCAGGCGTGTCCCGTAAGAGAGCTCATGGGACGACGTTCCCGGGATACTTTTGATGTCGTTTCACGAGTTACAGAATGTGGCTTCACCACGATTTTGAGGAGAAAAAAAAAATAACCGCATGTTAAAAAATGTGAAGGTGCTGCAGTATTTCTCTCTTTAAATGGGAGGGGCCACAGAATGTGGATCACATGTTGAAAGTTGTATGTTTTGTGTGTAGCAAAAAAGTTTTGTGTGTAGCATAAATGTGTGGCATTTTTTCCATCTGTCTACAAAATTCCCATCTTCTACAAACCATCATACACACACACACACACACGCACACACAGAGAGAGAGAGAGAACCACGGTAAAGGAAATAAGAAGAGAGGGAGAGACGGAGGAAGAGAGCAGGGAGAGGAGGGTAACGAGGAGATGAGGGAGGTCAAGGTGAAAGAGGAATCGAGAAAAGGAGGGTGGGTGAGGATACAAAAAGGAGGCACGACTTGGAGGAGAGACGGAGTTGAGGATGGAAAGCGAGAGAGCCGAACGCGGTCGAGAAAGAGAAGAAGAAGAAGAAGAGGTGACGAAGGAGGACGAGAGGGAGAAGAGGATGGCTGTTGGCCACGTCTATTGTTTCTCACGCTGGAAAGGGAAGCCGGTCTTGTTTTGCTCCGGGGCGAACGGCGCTTTGAGAAACAGGAAGCCAGAGGACCTGCCCATCCTCACGGACAGCTGGTGCCCTCCGATAGCTGTCCCCTACTTCCTGTTAGCTGCAGACAATGGTTCCCGCCCCTGATCCAGGCCACCTGGAAACCAGGCAGACTCACAAAGTCTGCAGATGATAGCCGATCGGAGACTAAATAACAGATTCATCAGCGATCGGATATGATGATGAATGTTTCTCTGTTTTGCAGCGTTGTCTCCTTCAGGTCTTTCAGAGCTTTATGGGCTTCATGCAGAAGCATCGGCGTTATTACAGAAATGATGAAACTGCAAAATATTAAGCTCAGTACATCTCTCTCACAATTAGAAAATATTGATACAAGCACCACCCCCCCCCCCCCCCCCAAAAAAAAACAAATCTAAAATATCTAAGGTATCCATATCAACAATGTTTGCCTATGTTATATTTGATTTTTATCTCACAGCCAGATAACAATATCTGTATTGACATCAAAAATCCAGTGTCGGGTGGGTTAGCAGCACTTTTTTTTATTGAATAGATTTTGGATTTCCAAAAACTTTCCATTTGTAAAACACAAATACATATAAACATTTCTTAAAACAACATAAACTCTTAATAATGCACTTCCTGATTAACACTCAACTCCTCTTGGTAGGAAATGTTGATGAATTCTACATTTCAACCTTAATCCCATAAAAAACTACACTTGAGTGAGTGCAAGTAACATAGGAAACATAGCAGAATTAATCAAAAATACCTAATAAAGATACAAGTATTGGTTTATCATATATATTAATATCATATTCACAATGTAGTGATCAAACCAAGCCATGTTAACCCTCTGAGGTCCGAGGTCATTTTCTCGATTTTACATAGTTGTTTTAATTCACCTTTTTAAGGCACTTGCATATGATACATACTCATGTGTTGTATATCAAAAATTACAGAACAATCTCAGCTTTCTATATAACGAGGCACCGTTGTCCTAAGGCAAAAGTGTAAAGTGATAATATGGCTCTAAAAGGTGAAAATGTGTCTCTCGTAGCCTCCGACATGCCCACACAGAGTAGATGATGAACATCGACTTAAAGGGCCAGCATCAGACCCCCGGCTTCAGTTTGCAGACATATGAGTGCAGGCCTGATGGCGACCGTGTAAAAAAAAAAGTAGTATTTCCAGATTCTCGTCCAAGTGCCATGAATATTACTCTTTTGGTAATGGAGAAGCTAATTTGCTTTAAATTGTAAACTCCCTGTGAAGAAAAGTTTGGAGTTATTAGTCATGTATTGTTAGAAGAAAGTCCAGAACACATTTTTATGGTAAATTATGGGCCCTCCTGCCAGCGGCTAAACGTCATAGCTCACTGCTTTGCTGTCATGCACATAATCCCAATAAGGAAAAGACCTCTCGGGAAACTAGGTCGGGTTCAAGTGCCTTTCAGATAAATGTACAACTTGAAGATACTTAACATACTGTTTTCCCAAATTTGGACTTTTCTCACACACACATTGAAACCGGGAATTCTGCTCTTTCAAATGTACTATTTGTCTTCCGCGTCCTTTGTTGTCAGCCGTTTGTCGGCAGCACTCAATAAATCAAATTTACTCGGGTGCGAGAGAAGTAATGGCACACGTGAATATAGTAATAGCGCACGCAAAAAAATATTTATTAAGTAGAGAGTCCTCTGTTTTGTTTTGTAAAAAAAAAAAAATGAATTGCAGGTGCCTCCTAATGTGCTTTGCTTTCATGCCGGCGGGCTTTCTGAGCGAGAGTAGGCGTCAATTATTTTAGACATGGGATATTGTTTTAAAGCGAAAAGGCTGTACGGTTCCCGGCAGCCTCAGAAGAAGCACATTATGTCTTTAAAAAAAAGGCCGCTCTCTTTCTTCTCTGGTCAGACGGTGCAACAAAGACACAGCTCGCCGCCCGCCGCCCGCCGCCCGCCGCCCGCCGTATATTTTCATCAGACTCTGGGATAAAAAACGCACACTGCGCTTACACCCACAGATCCGCACACGGCGCATTAAAAAAATCGCCGGGAGAATAACAGAAATCAAAAAGTGAATTCACGTCAATTTCAGCCTCTGTTATTGATTGATGTGCCTGCGGAAGGTGGATTTAGACAAGAGAATAATAAGGGCAGAGAGTTTCACTCCTGTATCGTTCCTCCTCCGTCTCCTGGCGTCCCCTTTGATGCCGACGCCTACTACTTTTAATTGCGCCGTTTCTTCTCGGTTACGCCGCTTATTTTTAAGGCCGAAAGTTACAGTATATCACGGAGAAGTGTTAAAAAAAAGAAAATGGTTTTCCACTTTGCACAGCGAGCCGGAGCTGAACTCATTTAACGAATTCATTATCACAAAATGTTTAATATCCTCGGAACAAATTAAGACACCAAAATGCATTTAATCATTGATGATGAATGCACTTCAAAATATATGATTGAGATTATTCAATACAGCTGTCATGGCATTTCTCAAAGTTTTTTCCAAATATGAAGGAAATAAAAACCCAGAAACAAACGGGGAAATCTCATGACAGGAAGCCGTCTCCTTCCTTTTGCCAATGCGTGGATAAGACCCGCCGCTGGGTTGTCAGCTACGTCGTAGCATTGTCGTAGCATTGTCGTAGCATTGTCGTGGCATTGTCATAGCATTGTCGTAGCTACATCGTAGCATTGTCGTAGCAATGTCGTAGCATTGTCGTAGCATTGTCGTAGCATTGTCGTGGCATTGTCATAGCATTGTCGTAGCTACATCGTAGCATTGTCGTAGCAATGTCGTAGCATTGTCGTAGCATTGTCGTAGCATTTGAGCGACGACCCCTGATGACTGTTGATCTGCCTCCCTCGAAAATTGCCAGGAAACGGGTTTTTTCATTTCTTAACCTGTCGCTATCTAGCGCCTGTGATGAAATAATCATCCTGCTCTACTATTGGCTTGGTAATGCGAGGTAGCCGCCACCGTGTTCACCTCGCTCGACTCTTAACTCAGACCGGTTGGTGCTCCGATCTGATTGGCTGCACAGACCACACACAGGGAGGCGGGGGATGCCTGTGCAGAGAGGAGGTGATAACGGGCTTATCGCCGGGGGAAAAATAAGACAGAAATAGAAGAAAAAAAAAATTATGTTCAGGCTCTGGCTAAACAATCAACCGGCCAAACTCAATGTCTTAATTGGGATCGGGCAGCCGTTGCAGTCAGAAAGTGTATAAATGACTCGATTCCCTTGATAATTATTCATTAATACTAAATGTGAACTTTTTTTTAACTTTTAAAGGCCAATTTAGGCAACAATCCTGCGATGGCATTGGAATGTCTTACTGGATCCAGCACCAGTGTGGTGGGTGGAGGATGTTTAAACTACTAGTACAAGCAAGATCAATGGAAATAGGAGCGATGACTGGTTGTGTTGGTCTTACAGCCATCGGGCAAGTGGGTCAGAAATGTACCCAAAGTCCATTTTAGCCCCTTATGATAATTGTTCAATTTATTATTTATTAGCGTTTATCAAACAGCGACTTCAGTCAAAAGTAATTGAAGACCTGGCCGGTGCTCACGGATTAACGGCGACTTTATTAGAAGACTAACTTTCCGAGTCCTAAAGACTTGAGGTAATCGTCATGTTCAATCCTCAGTAAATGAATCACGACCGCACGTTTTCTCCAACGCGGTGGGAAGCAGTTTGGAGAATAGCCGACTGGCCTCAGTGTTCATGTTTCGTAAAAAAGCGCCGCCGGGGCCCCCGAGGAAAGGTTTGCCGGCAGCCATCTTTGCTGCGAGATGCTGTCGGATCTTGTTATGGCACTCCGGCATCGTTATTTTCGGGAAACTTGACATGCCTTTGAAGAAAACGACCCCCGTTTTTTTACTGGCCTTGCTCTCAAACTTTAAGGCGAATTGCGCAATACGTAGTTGGATTTTCACCCACATCCTGTAACACTTTCCAAGAATAATACAAAAATGCACGCTTGTACTTGTAGTTCTTAAACTTCGTCTTAGCCGCCGCCATTTTTTTTTCTCGAGTGCCCGAACAGAGACGCGATGGAAGTAAGATGGCTCACTCTTTAGTATTTTGCATCATCAGCTCACTTCACAACTCACAATTGAACTGACAATGTAAGTTATGTGAATATTATTGTGAACATGTTTAAATATGTATTCTGGATCTGGTTTGTATTTATTTGTGGTATCCTGCACATCCATCCAGGCTGAGCATATCTGTATGCATGACACCATAACACAAAACAATCATCATCATTAACATTTTGAATAGAGTCAAAGTACTAAATGAATATAGGTTTTAGTACCCAAGGCTTTCCTATTCATACAAATATTTTATAATAAACCCTGATAATTAAATGAAGACCAATCAATCTAACATCAAATTAAATAGTGGTGTTGAAGTTATGATTATTTCATTTTTTAATAATAATAACTTTTTTGTTTTAATCAAGCTAATTGCTTGTAATTCATTTTTCAAGAAAAATGCCAAAACCTACTCATGGAAAATGTATTCTATCATCTTTATTTTCAGGATTCTGCTATTTCTTCTCATTTCTAACATATAGAATATTGTTTGGTTTTGCAATTGTTGCAGACATAAACTAGTTGTCATACATTTAGTCTCTGAGGAGTTGTGGTGTGTATTTTTCATAGATTTCTTTTCATTTGATATATATATATATAAATAAATATATATTTATATATATAAAAGAATCAATTAAATACAAAAAAAATCAATAATGAAAAAGAAAACATGTGCAGCCTTCAGCTAAAGCCACAGTGAAGGATGAAAGCAGATGTTTGTTATTCAGAGTTGCGCTGCAGACCGCTTACTTTATTTTGCCGGCTCACATACATTCAATAGATTTCCACTCCCTCCCCGAGCTTTCCTTGTGACTCATTGTTGGTTCCTCTGAAGGGTTTGCTGTCATTCAGTCGTCCGTCCTGCTCTCTCTCTTCTTCTTCTTCTTTTCCCCACAACACTTGATTATCACCGTCACAACTACTGTGAACACACACCACAAGTGTGGTTTACAATAGATGGCAGTGTCGACCTATCCAGGGCCGGCAAGCAAAATGTTACGACTACATATTTTCAGGTCGAAATCTATAATTTCTGCCGTCTCTCTCTCTCTTTCTCTCTCTTTCTCTCTCTCTCTCTCTCCCCCCTCAGTCTCTCTTCACGGCCGATCCAGCGCCGTGGTTCCCAGGCTCGGCCCGACTGTCAATCAGCAGCAGCCTACATCTCGGGCGCTGCAGCTGAGCCAGGGCCGCATCATCTCGCCTGCCAATCACCGCTTCTACACCTTCAATCCATCCTATCCATCTCTCTGTAAAGCAGCCTCGCACCCCCCCCCATCCCCCATACACCCTCCCCCCTACCTCTTTTCAAAACAACCCCCCTCCCCTCCATCCCCCCTCCCTTTAACTCTCACACCGACACATCACTCGGATAGAGCGAGCGCCGCGCTCACAATAAGATACTGATACGGAGGCTGAGATACAGCAGCACACACGCACACACACACACACGCACGCACACACACACGCACGCACACACACACACACATGCAGACAGGCAGGCCCGACACTGCACCAGCTCCATACCTTCATTTGGGACTCCCCCCCCTCCCCCCCAATTCAATAACACAGCCTCCCTCAAACAAGCCCTTCCCAGTCGTCCGCTGTCAATCTTTTATTCAACAGTCAGGGAGTCAGATCCCAGCGCTGGACTTATCCTTCCATCTCAGACCTCCGTTCAGGTTCCTTCACACAAATACTGTATTACGTCCTGTCTGTACACATCATTGCGTTAATGTTCAGGGCCAAAGCATCCTGGGTGTAATGCTGGGCATGCATTAAAATACGGAGAGGTCCTGACTCGACGGGCATCATTATAAAATGATATTCAAAGGACACACTGGACATCAATAGCATGATGATGCCTGTAGGAAGACACAATTATATGAGGGGCTGTGTGGTGTTTCACAACTGGGGACTTAATCAAATTAATAACGTCTTCATTAATATGAAGTCCAATTACTAAATGTGAATGATGTAACTTGCACTGATGCAACCACAAATACTTTTTGTGAAACCCTGCAGCTCCATGCAGCGTTTCCATTTTACAGCACATTTACTGTAAAGTTTAACATGTAACGGCACACTATGAACTGTAAAGTTTAACATGTAACACACACTATGAACTGTAAAGTTTAACGTGTAACGCACACTATGATCTGTAAAGTTTAACGTGTAACGCACACTATGATCTGTAAAGTTTAACATGTAACACACACTATGATCTGTAAAGTTTAACATGTAACGGCACACTATGATCTGTAAAGTTTAACATGTAACACACACTATGATCTGTAAAGTTTAACATGTAACGGCACACTATGATCTGTAAAGTTGAACATGTAACACACACTATGATCTGTAAAGTTGAACATGTAACGCACACTATGATCTGTAAAGTTTAACGTGTAACGCACACTATGATCTGTAAAGTTTAACGTGTAACGCACACTATGATCTGTAAAGTTTAACGTGTAACGCACACTATGATCTGTAAAGTTTAACGTGTAACGCACACTATGATCTGTAAAGTTTAACGCGTAACGCACACTATGATCTGTAAAGTTTAACATGTAACACACACTATGATCTGTAAAGTTTAACATGTAACGGCACACTATGATCTGTAAAGTTTAACAAGACTTTTCCAGGACTTTAAACCAAATTCCCATGACCAAACATTTAGTGAAATCTGGGTGTGAACATGAAAAAGTGATAAAATGTAGTATTTAAACTAACAATGAGGATTCCAAAGCATACAGTATTCCTTAAAGGACACAAATGAATGAGAGACAATAGTTTGAATAAAAGAATAAACATTTATAGATATACTCAGCGTATGCCTGCTTATATTTTGAGTCTTTCTTTTAAAAGCATATTCATTATTTCAAACTCAGCGTAAATGAACACATGAACACATGAATATAACACATTTACATGACTTTTACTAAACTTTGGGGATTTTATTTTTTTCAAGGACTTTTCCAGGCCTGGAAATAACCATTTTAAAACTCCATAACTTTTCCAGGTTTTCCTTGAACTGCTTTGTTAAGCTGACCTCAGAACGGAGGCCGTTGGTTCGATCCCCTACGCAGGCGTTCCAGCCGCTTCCCCGTGTTTCCTTCCTCCTCATGATGCCCTCACGCGTCCTTAAAAGATTATCAGCTGTGGTCACTTTTTTTTTTGTTTTTTTTGCTGCAATTATTGCGAGCTGCAATGCAAGAATAACTAGATGAATTGTAAATGTGTTGTGAATCACTTCTGCAGTTTGCCCTGAATCAACCCACTAAACACGCAGAGTTTTCCCTCTCTTGTTTGAACTAGCTACTTCTAAAACGAGCCTTGCTCTTTGATTGCATCATGGAGTGCAGCTTTCATCAGATGCTTCATAGATTGCAGAGCCAGACAAGGTACTGGGGCGAATGTTAAGGCCACGGCAATTGGGGGTATAATTAGATCGAGTTGCTGAATATTCGTTGCAGAAAAACAATAATTGGCCTGCACAGACGGAGAATTGTTTCACACTCGTTCGGGGGTACACACAAAAAAATGCACCGAAACACTCTGCGTCCAAACAGGAAACTCGATGCGCACATTAAAAGTATTAACTTGTATCAAAGCGATACACTGTCATAGCAATATGAGGCTTTAATACGTTTTTATTTCCACAGACGCTATAAAATATTATGACACGCCGGAGACTGAAGCGTTCTCAGTGCTCACATTTAGCGCTCTTCAAATCTTCGCGAAGAACAAGGCGAGGCAAGAAAAGAAAAATGTAATCTGTCTGGATAAGCTGCTTATGTCGTGGTCTGACATGGTTATTGTTACTGACACATGTAGATTACAATTAGACACAACAGGCGATCGGGTGAAGTTTGCGTTTTATTGGTGACACTGAGGGGAATTATTCAGACAGCCGCAGAATATCTGTCTTTGGAGGGTTTTTGAAGCCTCTAGATGGGAGAACCATACATGTACTGGTAGGTTTGGGGATAAACCAGTCAAAGAAAAACACCCCGTCCTTGAGATTAAGGTAGAGCTTTCATTACCAATTCATCTGATTATTTTTTTAATGAATCAAATAGGCATTTAAATGTCAGTAAGCTCAATGAAATATTGCAAAGATAGACCCATTATTTCAAAAAGAGAAAAGCAGTTTGAGGAGGCAGAATCGAGGATTGATTGGACGATTGAGTGAAACTATTAAGCGGTTCTCAGATCATTGACCGACTCGGTTGAAAACTGAGCGTTGGATCGACTAATTGTTTCAGAACCACATGAGATACAGTCACAGAGCGCTGGATTCATCATGTGTAAAGAGTAGGAGAAAGAGGCTGGTGTGCATAAGGTTGCTGGTTTGAATCCCACAATGTTTACTGCAGTGGGGAGGATGCTGGACTCCTGATGAACTCAAACTTTATTACCAGCCGAAGGCAGCGCGGGGCCGCGTCACTGAGCCTCACGGGCGTGGGGATCAAAATAAAGGCCGAGTTTGGAGGTGGGTGTTGTCTGATAAAACACACACACACACACACACACACAGAGACACACACACACTCTCTATACGCCCCTGGCCCGATTTTGGCGTCGCAGCTGGTGTGATTCCATCGCCAGATGGTCTCTATAGTGTTTATGATGCGTTTAGTTGTGTTAAGTTTTCTGTCTGGATAAAGTGTCAGAGAATTGTAACAACAACAACAAAAAAGAAATGCTCATTAAAATTCACCAGAGCATGACGTGAAAGTTTTAAATAACTTATTTGTCCGACAGTCCGGTCCCAAACCGGTTATATTCACTTTACAGACACAACACAGACAAGCAGCATCATCACAGTTAGAGGTTACGTTTGATTTAAATGATTTTATCGATTTTCATCAAAACGACGAGCTTCCTGCTTATAGATATTATCCCTCGTTAAGGAGCAAAACTGATTTCTGCAGACAGAAGCGCAGCCTCACGGAGGACCTGGATGCATAACGTGTTCGTCCCCCAACAATTAACACGCAGACTTTTTTTCCAATATGATCTATTTCTTCCTGGAGGCCACGACGAACCAGCAGCTGGAGAGAATTACAAACACCTCACACCGGTCCACGCAACGCTGAAATACTAAAAACAGATTAGGTAAATTGGCTTTCCTTATTTTTCCTCCGCTGAGCGGTATGAAATTAGAGCACCTCAGACTGGAGTGAAATGATTACTTCCTTGTAATTATTGTATAAGCTACTGTATGACTCAAAAAGAATACAATTCAGTTGCATTTATACCTCCGTACATTATACTCAAAGTGATTGTTTTAATGGAAAATCCCAAAATAGAAAGAAAAAAAAACATATATTAAAACATGTAAAATGTTGCCTGGTTCATTTTCTTAGTGTGTTGATCTTTAAAAGATATAAATATTCTGTTTTTACTAAGAAATACCGTGACTAATGTGTGGCACTGAGGAGCTAAAATAAGCTCCATGATATTAAGCAGAAGGCTGTCTGGGGCTTCGACGCATGGGTGAGAAATATTCAAGGATATTGGAAGAACATAACTACCCACCCTATCCATCTATACATCAATCCATCACACACACACACACACACACACACACACACACACACACACACACACACACACACACACACACACACACACACACACACAGAAGGAGAGAGAGTCAAAGGACAACCTCCTCTTTACGATTGTCAGAAGCTTCTCCCACTTCCCTCAGTCAGTCAGTCTCATATACAGCTGCTATTGGAGGAGGGGGGAGGGGGGGGGCTGTAATATCTTCGAACTATATTGTGCTTTACTTTGCTATTATGCATTCGGAGCGATGAGGACAAAAATCGACATTTTATTGAAATGTGCCAGAATCAAATGAAATAATTTACAGCTGCGGCCCATAAAAAATACAGTTGCTCGTAAGTAGGCCTATAAAGAAATTAACTGGTGGTCCTTGTGTTGTACTTGACTTTGCTATATTATGTCTGAGGGGGCGAGGAGGACAGACATCGACTTTTTGTTGAAATGTGCAATAATCAAATGAAGTAATTTGCAGCCATAGTCCATAAAAAAATGTATTTGCTCGTAAGTAGGCCTATAAAGAAATTCATAAATAAATAGGCAAAATGTAAAATAAACGTTTTTTTTTAAGGCTTTCTACCTACAGCGCTATCTGTCCGGAAAAAATAAATCATAATTATCAATTAATGTTGATGCATAATGAATAATGTGGGATTACTATTAATGCCACGAGCTATTTTGATGATTTTTACCCACAATGCATTGGACGTCGATAGAAGCCTTAATAATATAATGTAATAATACTAATAATATAATAAAATGTGCTGTACAATTATATATTGTATAGCACATTCAAAGTGCTCTACATAAAACCATTAAAACATAATGCAGAAAAAACAAGATTTAAAAACAATAAGGAAAATTCAATTAAAACATTAAAAAACAGTCAAAAAGCAAAAGTTGCAGTGCAGTTTAAGACATAAAATGCATGCAGCCATTGCTTAATATTGTTGAATCTTAATTTTACGTCATCCAGTTATTAAACGTCGCTCCACTTTGTGCGACTTTTGTGTTGCTGCAACGTGTCACAACCTTTTGTTGTGTTGTAACTCCGACACACAACTGGCTGTCCTCCTCCCCACAGCCTCACACCTCCACTGGTCAGGGCTGCTGTGACCTGCGTGGTGATGACTACATATCCATATAGATATATGGATATCTATATGGATATACGCACTTTCACATGGTTATTATTTCAGCTGAGGCCACATTTACATTTCATATGCTGATGCTCTTGTTCAGAGGGACTAACAATGCGTTTTCCAGACTGACAAAAGTAAAATAAAACAAAGGATGCCTCCGTGATAACGTCCGTGCCACAAGAGTGATTCCGTGTAACGGGAAAGGTGGGAAGGGAAAACGCCTCGGGGAGAAAAGGTGAAGAAAACAACGTATAAATGTCCAACAGTAGATATGTTTGTATATTTACATGTGCATGCATTATTACAATATGAAGAAAAAAAACAATATCAAGATTTGGGAAGATGTGATGGGACGGTTTTACTGTTTTTGGATCAAACGATTACCTGAAATATTGAGAGAATAATTGGGAAGATCTCATTGGTTGCGGTGCTTTTTCCTCCTTTTTTGTGTGTCACATTTTCATTTACGTAAGAGTAACACAACATAACAAAGTGTGTTGACATTTAACTGAAAAGAAAGGAGTGCAGCTGTCGGAAACGTAAAATATACATATCATAGTAAACAAAAGGTTTTTAATCATCGTTTGATTTGAAAATAAAAATAAAATTATGTGCATGTGGATTCAAAGTGTCATAGTTTTTAACCGGCATTAGTCATTACGATGCGATTGGCAAATTAAAAAGTCGGGTGCGAGACCCAACTTGTGTTAAATTAGTAATAAGCATTATGACAATAATAAAAATAATACACCTAGATGCAGACATCAGAGGGTGTCTCCCTTAGTTTGTCTTTGAGTCGCTGCTACATGCAGTGTGTGTGTGTGTGAGGCGGGTGGATGGAGGATGTGTGTGTGTGTGTGTGTGTGTGTGTGTGTGTGTGTGTGTGTGTGTGTGTGTGTGTGTGTGTGTGTGTGTGTGTGTAACTTAGCGCACCTGAATCTGAATCGAGAGAGGCTTGCGACTGACGGTGAGTCATCATCGCCATGGTGTTAAGCCTCCCGTTCCCGGGGGAACAGGGTTACCGTCTCGACACCGCTGGGTATTTTTTATTTTTACATTTGAAAAGCAAACCGGCAAACAACATCTCTCTCTCTCTCTCCATCCCTCTCTCTCTCTCTCCCTCATCCCTCTCTCTCTCTCTCTCCATCCCTCTCTCTCTCTCTCCATCCCTCTCTCTCTCTCTCCCTCATCCCTCTCTCTCTCCCTCCCTCTCCCTGTCTCTCTCCCTCTCTCTCTCCCTACCACTCCCCCTCTCCCTCTCTCCCTCATCCCTCTCTCTCTCTCCCTCATCCCTCTCTCCCACTCCCCCTCTCCCTCTCTCCCTCCATCCCTCTCTCTCTCCCTCCATCCCTATCTCTCTCTCCCCCTCTCCCTCTCTCTCCCTTCATCCCTATCTCCCTCTCTTTCTCTCTCTCCCTCTCTCTCCCTCTATCTCGTCAATGACTGAGCTGAATCACACACACACACACACACACACACACACACACACACACACACACACACACACACACACACACACACACACTCATTTCAGAGCACCACATCCTTATCTATGTCTGTGTGATATTCAATATGTTTCAGATATCAAAACACGGACCTATGCAGATGAGACGAAGGGAACAAGCCTCCATCCGTCTGTACTGTTGGAAACAAAGGCAGCTAGCTTAGCTTAGCTTAGCTTAGCTTAGCATAACAGCTAGCCTGACTCACGTCTCCACACACCTGGAAAGCTCAGCAATGAACACGTTGTGTCTGGTTTGTTTACAGGGGAACACGAACAGAAAACAACAGTTTGAGGCTGAAACTATTTCTTGGAGAACAACGGGGAACTTCATGGAAACTTGGCATCACAGGGAGGTTGCCAGGCAACCAGCGGTGGCTTTGCACAGAGGTTCTGGGATGTTGAAACTGACTCGAGGATGGAAATAGACCGAAGACTGCTGCCAGGCTCCAGGAAATACAACTAATCGGGCTGCAGCAAATGTGTTTAATCATTTAACAGAGCTTCCAATATCAATATAATATTATTTATGACATCATCACTTGATGACATCATCACTGTCAAAAATAAATCCTCAATTTTAAGTTGATTAAAGGAGTTTTATTAAATCAACTTTCTTGAAAGAACGTAACTCAAATGGAAGAGCAAACTGTTGATGTATGGATTGAAGCAGAATATTTTTTTTTCAAGATAAAAACACGTTGTCGGGTTTTTTTAAATAATTCCGACGACTTTTGAACGATCTGGAGTTATTGGAAATATCGGAAACAATACTACGCAGTCACCACTATCTAATACTACAAATACTACAAAAGTATAATAATGGTCTCTTCACTTCACAAAACAATAACCAACTAATCTTTTTAGCCTAAACACAGAATTTTAACAAAATAAAAAGCCTTGAATGATTTTTTTTAAATATTTGTTATATTCGGTTCTGTCCTAATTCTTACCAACAGCTCTAAAGCTTAAACTGTGAGTGGAGTCTGTGAGTTAGTTGGAGGAAATATTTCTTGACAAACTGCTTTAACTGTTCAGGTTAGCCGGCTCACCTGCTCCCCATCTGGATGCTGAGCTCAGCCAATCGCCTCGTGGCTCCAGCTTTAGACTCGACTCACGGACACCAGAGTGGTTTTCATGGCATATTCCTCATCTAACTCTCGTTTTGTATGTTTTATTTTATTGATATCCTTAATGTCCTTTAACCCTGAACACTAACGTTACAAATAGTAACACCGTCATTTACCCGATATAATGTAGCTGATAAAATATACTTCTCATCCAAATATGTTAAAATACAACAATACAAGGCAAATTGAAGTCCTCTTCTATTATTTCACCCTGTAGAACTTCTCATGAAACTAAAAACAGGTTTCATGGGGGGACCCTGAAAAAAGGCTCAAAATCGGGTGAAAAAATTAGGGATATATATAAATATATAAATAAATATAAATAATGGAGCTATGAACTTGTTCTCTGGTCCACATGTTCCTGGGACATGTGAGCCTTGTCCTGTGAAGGAAAAGTCTCCTTCAATGGGAAAACCATCCGGAATGTTTTCACCCTCTATCACTAACGTGACACGTGAAGGTTGAGACAACCAGGGATTGGAGCAGAGAGACACGCCCACCTCCAATAAAGACACGCCTACCTTCAATCAAGACACGCCCACCTTCAATAAAGACACGCCTACCTTCAATAAAGACACGACTACCTTCAATAAAGACACGCCCACATTCGATAAAGACACTCCCACCTTCAATAAAAACATGCCCACCTTCCGTAAAGACACGCCCACCATCCATAAAGACACGCCCACCTTCAATAACGTCAGTGAGCAGCATGAAGCTACACAAGGACCCACACAGCTCAGACAAAAGCAACACAATGAAAATAACGTAAACACAATCGCTCTACGTTAGTGTTCTGGGGTTATCTTAAAAACAAGCTAGCATGCTAGACACCATGAAGATATGAGCGGTTTGTGTCAGTTTTAATTACATTTTGTTTCTGAGACACCACATTCTTTATTATTGGCTCTAAACGCTACAGAGGAGGCAGAATCAGATTCTTTGTTCTCGCCGGTGGGAACAAAACGCCAATTGAATCCGAAAGGACCCGGAGTTCAAAACTGAACTTATTTAAACCGCAAACATCTTTTTATCGCGTTTCTATGAAGTGCAACTCTTTATCTTAAGGTCAGACGCACACACACACTGATTTCTAAAGTGTATGATTGGATGTTTGTCACCAAAACGCTCCCTGGGAGTCGTAGTTGACTTCACTCCTTATTTTTTATTTTTTTTAACGTCTACAGCATACAATTGACAAAGAGCTACTTCTTTCATAACCGCTCTGCTTTTGTTCTGATGACTCAACGAGGAGAGCTGCGAGCCTTTAAGTGCTCAAACTGCCACTATTTCACACTTTCTATGCAGATATGGAACCCTTGAAGAACCAACCCTTCAACTTCTCGACTCTATTGAAAGTAAAACATTTACAATACAGACGCCAATACAGCTTCACACGTCCATAAAGCGCACACATTATGATCACGCACACAAAAGCAGATGTTTTGTGAGGCGCGTCAGTGCAGATCATACCCAATAATTTCTCAAGACCGCGGTTTACATTTACGTCTCTATTTTAAAAAAAAAAAAAGCAGAGGCCACAAAAAAGGCCCGTGATGAAATTGCCAGAAAGAGGTTGCCGGTAGTTGCGTGTGATGTTGCACCAATGTTCAGCAATCACATGCGGAGAGGAAACTATTGTCAGAGGAGGGAGAGATGCCAATTTTCTCTCCGAGAGGACGCTCATGTAGAAACGCTTGACTCGGTGCTACACATTCTTTCTTTTCAGGCTCGCACATTTCTTTTGCTTAGAGGTGTTAAAAGGCATTTTGGGAAATGTAGGATATCAATAACTTAAGTGGAAGTAGACAAAGCAAGTTGAAGCAAAGTGGAAATACCAAATCTTTTTTTTTTTTTAACCCCCATTTCATGAGAAAATAGCTGGAATGATTGAACACCACACACGAGGTATCCGAGTATGAGGGATTCTCGGCTTCTAAATCTCTGATGGAGTCTTATTGGGAACCAGCAACCTAATTATGACAGATGTGCTGGTTTAAGCATAATGGGACACCAGAATATATAACATATGAATATAATGCACATAATGACGTGGTGTGTGTGTGTGTGTGTGTGTGTGTGTGTGTGTGTGTGTGTGTGTGTGTCGAGGCAGTGCAACGGAAAAGAAACACATCGAAGGAAAACTCGATTTTTACCTGAACTAATGGACTTTTTCTTGGAAAAGAATGGAATGACATTGCACTTACTGTATCTCTTTGGTCCATCTTCCAGGCAGAAGGAAAGCGTGAGGGTGGCGTCCTCCTCGAAAAACTCTGTAGCGAAGGCGTCCCACCACAAACTGTCACTTTCCTGTTGAAAAAGACGAAAAAAAGATGAAAAAAAGATGAAAATAAGACGAAAATAAGACAAAAATAAGACGACAATTAGACGGAGGCGGGACTTCCTCGAGGGTGAATCAACATAATAAGAATAATTATCTTTAGTTCATCAAAATCGTTATAAATACATGTAAAAGACTCTTCAGGTGCCCCTCTGTCCCCTGACAGGGCCACCCACGCATTGGTATGACAATCTTCATTTTCTTCTATTATTTAATAACCCGGTGAATTTCCTTCATCCAGGTTGTCGCTCTTGGCGGCTGCATTTTTACATAAATTCAATATTGATTCTTTCTGATAAGACAAATATTTTCGGACCATGCATGCGTTTCTACGAGACAAGATAAATAAGAACATTGTTTTTTTTATTATATATATATATATATGAAGCCAGCAGTGCAGCAGGGCAAGTATTGCTTTTATTGTAGATTGGTGGATTTTCATTAAAAGGAATTTTATGAGCTTTATTAAAATCACTGTTCTTACATTTCAGTTTACAAAGGGGTTCAAGTATGACCTGTAAAACAGTCAAATACAATATATGCATCAAATACATTTTGACACAGGATAGGAACAAAAGAATAAAAAGTCTATAAATCAGGTTCTCTTAAGCCTGGACTTGCTGCCTCAGGCTCCAACAAGTCTGAATTACAGGCCGAGGTCCGACCGTTTCGTTATTCACTGCTGCTTCTACTTTTCACAGCAGGTGGCGGTACCTCTAACTTCTACCTTCAAAAGCGATATTTACGCCATGATTATATGTATCGTACATCATTATTATTATTGTCATGTTAGTATTCACAGTCGTGGGGATGGTGCATGTGTACGTTTATGTAGGTATTTTTCTTTCATGTATCAATAAATAAATAAATAAATGTGATTTACTTAAACTGGCAAATACTATGCACACTATTTTAGTAGTGAGAGGTATTATCAGTAGAGGTACTACTGTTGTAGTGGTAGTACAAGCAGCTGATGAAGCAGTATTACTAGTCACAGGACTAGGAGATGTAGTAGAAGTATCAGTAGTAGTAGTAGTAGCAATAATACTAACATTATGGACAATAATAGTAACTGTTGTAGTACTAGTTGTATTAAAGTAACAACATCATTAGTGGTAGCTGTAGTATAGTAGATGAGGTTGTATTAACCTAGTAGGATTAGTACATATTAGTAGTAATAGATGTTTTGGTTGTAAAAACCTAAAGCAGAGGTGGTAATAGTAAGAAAAGTGTTAATTAATGCTGAAGTAGGAGAAGTACTACATAGTAGAGATGGTAGTAGCAACAGTGCTGTATTAGTATTATTAGCTGTGGTAAGAGTAACAATAGTAATACGTAGTTGTATAATAACTATTACTTGTTATTTTGTTATATGTTGAAGTAGTAGTAGTAGTAGTAGTAGTAGTAGTAGTAGTAGTTGTAGTTGTAGTAATAGTAGTAGTAGTAGTAGTATATGTAGTAGTAGTAGTATATTTAGTAGTAGTGGTAGTAGTAGTAGTTGTAGTATATTTAGTAGTAGTAGTAGTAGTAGTAGTATATTTAGTAGTAGTAGTAGTAGTAGTAGTATATTTAGTAGTAGTAGTAGTAGTAGTAGTAGTAGTAGTAGTAGTATATTTAGTAGTAGTAGTAGTAGTAGTAGTAGTATATTTAGTAGTAGTAGTAGTAGTGGTAATAACACCAGCAGCCATTAACAGCTTAAGTGGCAAAGAAATAGTAGTATAAATAGATTATTAACACTATAGTTTTTGTAGTAATTGTAGCAGTACATGTGGTAATAATGGCAGACATAGTACATGGTTGAAGTACTGGTGCTAGTACTTGTACAGCTCTACAGAAGAAGTACTCAGAGAACTCTGGGAGGAAACTCATGTAAATCTCTTTGCCCTGAAATTATCCCTCTAACAGCCGTTTACCCCCCCCCCCCCCCCCTCCAACTCCCCCACCCCCCCTCCCTCAGATCCTGATCCTGTGTTGCCCCCCCCACACCCCTCCCCCCCACCCACGTCGGCCTGATGCTAATTCCCTCCGATACGTTATGACAGATCACCTTCTGGTCCGAGCGCTTTCCAGATGTTGACAATTAGCGTTGTCACCATCGAGCAGCGTCAAGCCCGATAAGCGGCGGCCGGGGCGCCCCGCGGGTCAGCGGGCCCCAAAACACCGGGAGCCCGATGCCAAAGGGGGGAAGAGGACGCAGACCTGGACCTCCACCCAGCTGCCCGATCAATAGGTGATCATGAGGAAGTGTGGAGGTCCTCTGGGTGGCCAACCAATCAGCTGGACTGTGAACTGCAGCCTGAACCCAGAGTCAGTGGAGTTTTAACAATTATGAGGCTAATTATGTATATATATATAATTTGATATATATATTTTTTTTTTTAAGTATTTATTCTATAAAGAACAATCTATTTTGTCCAAACAAACATCATCACCAGACAGATGATGCGGGAACTGTAACAAGAGATAGACCTTCGAAGACCACAATCAATTAATCTCACAACTGTCTTTTTGATTAATTGTTTAATCATTTGGTCTATAAATTGTAAAAAGAAAAGTGCAAAAATACCAATCATCATAATTTGTATGAGCCCAAGATGTCAAACTGCTTGTTTTGTTCATCTAACTCTCCAAAATCCCAAATGGTGCAATAATTAAATAAATAAATAAAAAGAAAACAGAAAAAAGCAGCAAATCCTCACATTTTAGAAACTGGAAGAGGCCTTTGGCCTTTTATCTTCATTAATTGATTAATTATCAAAACCTTTGTTGATTAAATCAAACTGAAAGACTATTTTAAGCAAAGTTTTGTAAAAAACAACAACAATAATGAAGCCCTGGTAGCCGTTATGGCCTTTAATATTTCAGGTTTACTATCATTTTCCCTTCTGCAACTTCAGCATTATAACCTTTGCCCAAATGTGCCAATCGTGCAACTTTCATAAAAAAAAAGAAAAAGAAAAGAAAAACTGGGCCAACTGTGTCAAAAACATCTTAAATTGTTATGAAAATGTTGCCCAGTAATGATAGCGCCCCCATTAGGTCAATCAGTGTACTGTGTGGACACGTGCCAGCTTTCCTCTGTGTATGTGAATGTATCACCGGCCAGCTGTCCACTGGGAACGGGCCGTGTGTGTGTGTGTGTGTGTGTCATACTGTGAGAATCAGCTGGTGTGAACCACCAGCATGTGTGTGTGTGTGTGTGTGTCATACTGTGAGAATCAGCTGGTGTGAACCACCAGCATGTGTGTGTGTGTGTGTGTGTGTGTGTGTGTGTGTGTGTGTGTGTGTGTTTCATATGAATACATCTGTGTCAGAAGAGACAGATGCTGGTGCTACTCCGCATTCAGGTGGAGTTTAACCCATACTCCAACACCAGGAGGGGGCGGGACCCCCTGGGATTGACAGTCGAATGAAGGGTCAACCAGACTATATATACACACACACACACACACACACACACACACACACACACACACATATGCAAACACACACACAGAGAAGATCTTTAACTCTGCTCGAATTAGTTTAAATGACACAAGAAAAAACATAAAGAGGTAAAAATAACTGTATTTACCATAAAAAGATAAGATTGATTTGTTGTATATTTTTCAGATTATCTACAGAGCAAACACCACATGAGTCCATATCTCAATGGTTTCTGTTTGTTTAAATATGTTTACATATTTGGTGCCTTGGCCAGTACTAAAAGCAGAACGTTAATTAACACAGAATTTACTCACAATAATCTACATGTGGATTATTATTCTAGAACAATCCAAACTCATCGATGGTCTGACCGACAACAACCAGGAAGGAAACGAAAAGGAAAAACATATTTATTTTTTTATAACCCTAAGGCACAAAATCTTTCAATAACATCCAACCACTATCTCTACGATTTGTATCATAAACCTCAGACGGTTTACGAATTTCTAGAACATTAACGAAATTTAACCTAACATGAAGCACAACGACAACAAAAAGGTCAATAGATCTTATAAATAATGAATCTTTAACAAAGCTAACATGCTGTAGCTACTGAAATAGCGTGAGCTAACGTTTATCTCAGCTAACAAAGCTAACCAAAGATACTTCAAACTTAACTATAAAAGCATTATAATATCACAATAACACAATATTAATCAAAATACTGACAGAGTAAATACGACATTATCAAACACAACTAAATAATACAAAATAAATACTATTTATATTTGACGCCGTCTATGGAAACTTCGTGATTACACCTGTTATTGACATTACACCTTCAAAATAAAAGCTCCAACGTATGTTCCATAAATAAAAGTACATTAGTATGGAAATTTAATAAAAATAAAAACATCAACGTCCTTAAGTATGCTTGTTAAAAATATAAGTTATTTACATGTGTTTTCACTTTGATTAGTTTTAGGTCTAAGGCAACTAAAAGTAACAAAGTATCCAGTATCCTCTTAAGTATACAATTTTGAGGTTCTTATTCTTCCCTTAAGTATTTCCATTTTTCGCTACTTTATAATTCCACTCCTCTACATTTTAAAAGGAACTATTTTAGTTTTTACCGTGCAAATTCAAACACACAATATTATCACAGGTTTCACATTTATTTTCTGGTTTCCGAGCACAAAACCCTCCATCTGAACTCCCCCCGCTGCTGGAACAGGTTTTCATGAAGAAGTGTGATCCTCATTTGACATAGACTGCCTGGATTTAGTGTTGGAGATCAATTTTTGGAGTGCTGCTGTCATCCTGAGGGCCCCCAGCGCTCTGTTTTAAAGTCTCTTCATTAAGCTTCCTCTTACAGTTTTAATGAAAAGTCTTTAACTTAAGCTCCCACTTCTCTTCTTTTACAGAAGTCTGTCTTCCTTAAAATCCCTCTCATTCACTTTTACAGAAGAGGGTTAGTTAACCGACCCCTCATTCAAATGTAAGCAGTGTTTCACCCAGACAGAAAAAAGATGCTTTCTTTATTAGACTATTATTTAAATTGTTTCTTTCTCGGTGCCCTTCCCACACTGTTTTCAATCATTCTGCTGAAACTGAACATTTTTCCAAAATAATATTTCAATATAGTTCATTGTGTCAGTCTGCTGATGCCGATCGGGCCTGCAGGGTCCAGCCGTACGAGCTGCTGTAGTCAAACCCTTCCAGACAACAGAGGAATCTAAAAATAACAAGCGCATTTCATGCAACATGCACAGCACTTAGTTTTACGACAATAAAACAAATGGCACTTGACAGTTTCATTGCTCGGCTCCATATCACTTATTTTGAAAATTAAATATGCATTTAGCGGCGCTTGGCTAATAAAGCTAAATGTTCCTCGGAAACTCCCCCCTTCCCCCCCTCCCATTATATGCAGGAGATGCTCCGTGTAGAATCAGTAACCATTAATCCTCCAAACCGGTTGCTTTTGGGCAGCTTTTTGGCCGGAGTCTCGCCAAGTTGTAAAAGCGAGGGCTGGCTGAGTCCGCCGCCGCCCGGCTCCGTTTTGGCTCGGATCTAGAAAGACAGAGGAGACGCTGGACCGGAGCCAGCCGGGCCGGAGGACAGCCGAAGCCTGGCCGGTGGACACGGGCGATGTGAATCCTCTGGCTGAGGCCCGAGCGAGCCCCGCTGAAGCCTGGCGGCGCCGCGGATGAGGGTCTTCGATTTCAAATCCCTCGACTACTGCGGGATGTGTTAGGAGCTCTGCTGTTACTCGGCCGCCGGTAGCAGGTTATAAAAACTACAAATGAGACGCGTTTATAATGAAAACAAAATCCATCCGATATCCCATATGAGCCCCCTTTTTTTGTGTTCTATCTCGCCTCCCTCCATCCCTCCCTCCCTCCCTCCATCTCTCTATCCGTCTCCCATCCTCTCTGACAGACAGCGTCCTGCCCTTCCTTTACGCCCGCGGACTCCCTGACGAGCCCACGTGGCGTGACGATGTTTGTTGTCAAATGCTACAAATCAGCCGCCGTCCGAGGACCCGGAGGGCGGCGGACGCGGTCGCAGCCGTGACGGCCGTCGGCCGATAAGGCTCTATTGATTCAAACGGATCGCACCCCATCTGAAGGGGATTTATCAATGTGTCAATTGCCCACTAGCCAACCACAAATCACCAGTGCTCGCCGGGACCTCGGGGGATTTACAGGAAATCCAGAGGATTGGAGGGACGGCGTCGGGAGGATCCTCAATAAATAGCAACAGAGCCGGAGGGTTAAGTCGTCGCATACATGAATGTTCGTACAGGACGGAGAGGCAGATGACACAACGTGGCGATGGAGATACACACAACGCCATCGATACGCACAACTGCTGCGTACTGTACACATGCACAAATAAATGTGTATTGTTAAATCCTAAATGTTATGCACCAAATTCCTTGAATGTGAAATAAACATGGCAATAAATGCTTCTGATTCAGATCAACCCACGCCCAGCGCACACATCTTCATTTACTGCATACAATATTGCGTGCACGCACACTTCACACAGCCACATAAAAGAAGCCCTCACTCCATCTCCTCTAACAGTCCATAAACCAACTCTATGTTTTACATTAACCATTTTTTTCCCCTTCCCAGCAAGCTTTTGTTAGTTGTTTTTCTTTCTTCCTGCTGTTGCTTCCAGCCTCTTGTGGCAGAAAAGCCTCCAAGAGTGTAGGCGTGTCTGGGGCCCGACCTCGGAGAATTACCAACGTCTGAATCCCCATTCAGCTGCTGAATAGCTGACTGGTGGGCCAAGGAAGTTTTACCTCAGACAGCTTCAGGTTGTCGGCCGCACGGCGACTTAACCGAGCCGGAGACGCTCTCCGTGTTACCAAAGGATCTTTAAGCGAGGCGGCTTTTGTTCGACAGTTTGGTGAAGGCCAAGTCAGAAGAGAAGGACACTTTAGATAGGAGTCCAATGGAAGCTGTATTTGTATATATTTATTATTTATATATATATATTTTTTTTTTCTCTTGTGCATGTCCTTGGTTATTTTTGTGGCAGCAACGTGACACATTGTTGGAGTCGATTATAAAAATTTAAATGAATGGTTTTGTGTTCAATGCACGTGCTAAAACAATAACTGTATTGATGGATTTTGAATGGTGATTGATCGAGTCTCCAGATGTAACTGACAGGTATCACCATGAAACTCCCCCAGGTGAAGACTTACAGTAAGACAATCCTTTTTTATCATTTTTGTTATGTTTAAAAATGCATATGAGGCATTACCTAGAGCTGACTTTGGTGAATTTAGGATAAATATACAGCCGTAAATAGACAAAGTAGTAAAATAAACACCTCAATGTGAATTCTGGAGGTTTTCTTCCTATTAAAAAAAATAGCTAGAAATCTCAAAATTGACCAGTGGATGAAAAAAAAAAGTGTTTTTCCTGCAGTGTGGCTACTTCGGCTGCTGTTTACATCTTTGTAAACTGAATATCTTCAATCTTTTGCCAGTTGTTTGGATAAAAAAAAGCTATTTGTTGAAGCCAACTTTGGTTCTGGGCCTTTTTTTTTTATCATTTCGTATTCTTTATAGTTATTAACAGACCAAACAAATAATCAGTCCCTTCAAAAAAATGCTTGTTTTTCCCTCTCGCTGCAGACGTGGTGGCCCTGACTGAGACTTAACCACACACACACACACACACACACACACACACACACACACACACACACACACACACACACACACACACACACAGGTGCTGTATCTATTTAGGGGTCCTTAGGATGACAAAGTACAAGAACCACTCCTTTGGACTTGGTAGACAACACCACTTTAATCATGTCGGACTCGGTGCACACTAATGCCTCGGCACAGGTCTACCCTCCCGGGTCCTAAGTGTTTTTATATAATGCTAACGTAACATGTTGCTGCATTCGGCCACCGAGCATTACGCAGATGAGGAGAAATTAATGCGGGGGGGGGGGGGGGGAGAGAGGGGGGGGTCATTGCCCTTGAACGGCTACCGCACGCTCACCGGGAATGAACTTTCTCACATAAATGAAGCCGGAGAGGAAGTTCCCACGTTTAATTGCGCGCCTGCCAACTGACTTTGGCGTCGTCGCCGCCCGCCCTCTTCCCTTCGGTGCCGGGGGGGAAGTTACAGGCAGCGGGCGGACGCCGACGCTTCTGCCTTTCGACGTGGATTTAAGGTCGGGGGTTAATGCACAGAAGTTGTTTGTCTGCTTTTTAAATGCAGGGAAACATGCACGAGAGGAGCCGCTGCAGGGAAGCACCCAGCAGCACCGGCTGGCTCCCAGAAGGTCGCGGGATTTATCCCCAACACGGCAGTAATAGCATTGTCCTGCTGAAGTGCCCTTGATCAACACACACACTGACTGACAAGTGGGACTTGCTGAAGGCCTCGGCTGAAATCCGTAAAAAAAAAAAGATTCAGCACTATCTTCTTGCCTGTTAGAAAGATAGAAAACGAGCCCATCAAGGGTGACACACAGCAGTGGTGTGTGAGCACAAAGGGATTTGTTCTAACCTTTTTAGATTGTTTGCTTTAAATATTTTGATTTTTTAGAGATTAACATCCTTTTATGGAGCAGAATCATCTGGCGACCCCCTCAGACGTGTCTTGTGACCCCGTCGAGGGGTCCCAACCCCTAGCTTGGGAAACACTGGATTAGAGGATTTGCAGGCTTTACACTCTTTTTTAGACAACTGTGGATTTTTTTTATATCTTTGGGTTTTTGGACTAAACGGCCCATTTGAAGATATCGCGTTGGAAATGTCTTTTACAATATGGGACCTTTAACCGTTTAATGTGTAAAACTATTAAAGGTCCCATTTTGCAAAATGTGAGATTCTGTCTTTTTTTTTTATTACGAAGCAGGTCTAAGTGCTGTATAAATACTGTGAAAGTATTAAAACGTTCAAGCCATAGAGAAATACACAAAGCATTGACTTTTAATGAGGCGTCAGGACTTCCTTACGATTGTGATAAAATTATGTCATATATGGAGACACTAATATTTCCTTTTTGCAGTATGTGAATCTTCTAAATGACATATAATAACATAGTTAGTACACTGAACCAGCATGTGAGATTTTTTAGCATCATTATTTTTTGGTGAATTATTACAGTATGTAAACACTGGACACTCTGTTGGCATAAATATCCCACAATGCAATGTGCAGGTAATGACAAAGTTAATAAGGGACAATAGCTGGCAACTCTGGACTGTCAATAATTAAATTTAAGAAGTCAGTACGTTTATACATTTTGAGTATGAAGTGCAAAGTACACGATCAGCTGACAGGAAGTAAGCATGGACCCCGAGGAACGCAATTCAGACACATTCGGACAGACAGGATTATAAATATTAAGTTTTTTGAACATTAAATCACGTGCAAACATGTTCTAGTAGAAACCAAATTCAAAAGCATGAATCTAGTAAATTAGCACGAAGTGTCTCCTTTAAATAAATAATCAAAATCAAAACCACACAATCATTAGCTCCAGCTCTACATATGAAACACCTGAAACAGGTTCAATAAAAACACCAGCAGCTCAACTCAATGAAGACCAACATAAATAAGTCAATACGCACCAGCTGACACACCAGATTAGGGCACCTTGTTAAGTGACAAATGTCAATAGGGATGAAAATAATACAACAACAACAAAATGCATGAATGATAAAGCGGGGGGAGTCATATTATTTACAGCACCCATGAGAAATTAAAAGCAAAAGGCAGGCGAGGACCCAGCCCCCGTCCTGCCCACCGGGCCTGAATCCCACTGCGACGCTGTTTGGACCAGAAAACAATCAACACAGGACGAGAAGCTCAATCAATACCGGACTCATCACTTCCTCAGATATTGTTGGGTTTAAGTGCATGAGCTCGGCTGTGATGTCACAGCTCCTCCTTTAAAACACAGGGTCACCTGTTGCTGTGGTGTGAGCTTCTGTCTGGGACCGCGACGGCGTTTACTGTGAAATGAGAAGGCTGAACACACATTATATTATTTGTATCTATTCATTGACTGATTGGTGTAAAATAAAGAAATACTATGAAAAAAAAGGTACATTAATCCTTTTTATACATATACTATTTGCATATTATAATTATGTGTATTGTGAGGTCCTTATGTCAAGGAATGTTCTGCTTTGGTAAAAATGTTGAATAAAATAAAAAGTTCCCAAAAAATATCTATATAAAATAAAATATATAAATAATAAAAAATATCTATATATATATTTTTTTCTTCTTTTTCTTTATATATTTTATTATATATATATATATATATATATATATAATAATATATATATAAATAAAATATATATATATATATATATATATATATATATATATATTTACATCCAAACATCCTTTTTACTACATAAACTGTATTATTTAGTGATGAATCTGTTTATTTTATTGATAATCTTTTCAAATCTTTTGTTGTTTTTCTTCCATTGTTAAAATAACTAACATACATAATAATAACTACATATCTTGAATAATACGGGTGTTATTATAACATGTACTTTTGCTGCAGTGCTGCTTTAAACTGTAAAGCATTGTAAAGCATTGTAAAGCATTATAAAGCATTTTAAAGCATTGTAATGCATTGTAAAGCATTGTAAAGCATTGTAAAGCATTATAAAGCATTTTAAAGCATTGTAATGCTTTGTAAAGCATTGTATTGCACATTGTTCCCATCGTGTTGAAGGCCGGGAACTGCAAAGACAAACTGACTGAAGAGCAGAATCTGTGTATGCAGCTGAGCTCATCATTTCATATATAATGGATTAGATTTTAGTCTGATGTTTGCTGAGACCAGAGGTCTGGCTCCGCTACAGCTCAACGCCCCCCAGAGGCCTCCAGCGTCTTGCTCAGCGGCACTTCGGCAGAGCAGGAGTTTGGCTATAAGCAAAGCAGGTGTTTTCTGACGACATGCAAACCTGAATGCTTAAATTTTATTTTTTTAAACAGTCCGGGCTCGTGATACTCTGCGGTCCATTCCCTATTCATTCAGAAAAGTTCACTTCACAGGAGAAAAAAAAGCCCAGTGAACTGCATCAGAGTCAAACAGCTGATCAGCAAAATGATGAAACAGCCAGAAACCGGCTGGCTGCTGGTGTAACTAAACCTGAAGAGCAGCGCGTCTCCCCCCGGGATCACCGAGTCGAGTGCTGAGCTGATGAAATAGGGCGATGTGTTTATACGGCACAAGTTACTCGGCTTTCTACGAGCTAAGTGACATCCAAAAAGCCAATCAGCTTTAAAAGACTAAAGTAAATCTACTTCTTCAGAGTTTTCCTTCGCAGTATTCGAAGTTCGACTACAAAAAGGAAAGTTCTGGGATGATGTGCAACTAGGATAGGGAGTAAAACATTATAACAG